>OW052223.1:11649002-12161105 GCA_932526605.1 Nephrotoma flavescens
ATATATATATATATATATATATATATATATATATATATATATATATATATATATATATATATATATATATATATATATATATATATATATATATATATATATATATATATATATATATATATATATATATATATATATATATATATATATATATATATATATATATATATATATATATATATATATATATATATATATATATATATATATATATATATATATATATATATATATATATATATATATATATATATATATATATATATATATATATATATATATATATATATATATATATATATATATATATATATATATATATATATATATATATATATATATATATATATATATATATATATATATATATATATATATATATATATATATATATATATATATATATATATATATATATATATATATATATATATATATATATATATATATATATATATATATATATATATATATATATATATTTCGGATTATCTTGTCAAAGTGGTTGATCGTGACGATCTACCACATCAGGTGTTAAGGCCAATGGAGTTGATGTAGGACAGGGTTAATTTATTAATAAATAGCATCATTCTTTCGATTAGTAAATTTGATAATGTTACAGTCAATGATTAAAACATGTTCACGATTTCATTATTCACGTTACTTCCAGAAATGAATAACGATTTTGAAAATCGTTTATTCGTAATCGCTCGTTACGTTGTTAAGCTCAACACAACAATTTTTTCAATCAATTCATATACATTCGGTTTTCCCTCATGCCATTTCTGGCGCCAAATTTTCCAAAAATCAGCTTCTTAGTAGATATTGCTTCACTCAAATCATATCCGGGTGACGTAACCTGAGTTAACTATATGGGTATCTTAGATTTCTGAAGAACTAGAATATAGCGGTATAGAATTAAGACACATTTCTTTACTTGATACTATTAGCATTTTCTCGTATCGCATTTCACATACAATCGTCGTTAGGTGATATTTGATTGATGGCACACCGGCTTCCCAAAATCTCCTGAAGTGTGGGAACTTACAGGATTGTTAAAAAGCCAATTTATGTCTTCATTTGTTAAAATATTTACTTTTATAGAATGTGAATCGCCACTACGTATGAAAGATATTCGCGGATCATTTTCTGTCTCTGTCTCTCAGCAACAGACCGGTTGGTGATGGAATACGGTGTGATTGGGATCGTTCAACGTGACTCAGCGGTCGGTGTGATTGGGATCGTTCAACGTGACTCAGCCATCTAACTCGGTTGGATTTGATAATTCCGATAATGCAACAATCACCAAGGAATCGTGGTTCAAAATCTTAACTAGACCATAAATGAATCATAATCTTTCAAATATAGATAATATTCTACAATCGTTAATGGTTAATGTCCAACTTTCGCTTCCAAAAGTTAGCACAGGTTTGGGCAAATACACCATTAGCAACCACTTTGTATGCAGTGTTTAACAGACCTATGCTACGGTAATTTTCACATTAGGGACGGTTTCCCTCCCTCCAACGATAAGTTTTTATAGATTAGATACAAGAGTAGCTTCCCTAATTTAAATAATTCTGCGAGGAATCCATCAAAACTTGTCAATTTTTTAATCTAGTAGGAGCTGCATCTACTTCCTGTACTTTGGGATATGGAACGAGCACCTCCTAGCCGGTTGGGACATTCGTTGAAATAGGGGTCACATGGTCGTTCCAGTTTCTAACAGGCTCATGAGTTTCCGTTTCATTTTAGTTTAGTGTTGTTTAAGTGACGCCAGCGGGAAAACATTGTACTACAGTCATTTGACCCACTATCAGAAAAATATGTAGTATCTCACATCGGGCTATTCGCAACAGAATGTTTTTTATCAATTTTTTTCACAAAATAAGTCGTGTTTACCAAAATACACTTAACAAAATTTCGATTTCTAAAATCGATGTTTTGTTAGAAATAAAACAAAATGAATAAAATAATTTTTTTTTTATTAATTTTAAATATTATAATAAGTGTTCGAAGTGTCCACCATTTGCCAAAATACATAATCGACATCGCCGAATAAAATTTTGCTTAATCCGACGACGCTTCGATTATACGTTGCCGCATTTTCTGATCGGTCTGGTTTATTCTTTCATAAACAAGCTTTTTCTAATAACCTCACAGAAAAAACGTTAAAGAATTTAGATCAGGAGACTGCTGTGGACATACAATGGACCAGCCCCTTCCAATCCATCGGCTTGGATAATTTACGTTCAGATGTTGTCTCACTACTTGTGCATAGTAAGGGGAAGCTCCATCGTGCTGCAGGCACATATTTCCGTTATGAAGTAATTTATCCAAGTCATTTTGTAGAAAATTTAGGTAGACTTCCCCGTTGATTCGACGTGGGATTTCAAATGGGGCAATCAATTTTCTATCGAGTGTTCCCGCTCACATGTTCACTCCAAATTGATGTTGAAGCCGACTACGCCTCAATACTTTTAGATTTACGCGGACCCAATAGTGCAAATTATGGATATTGAATATCCCCTCCCTTTTAAAATATATTTCATCACTCCATAAAATTTTGTTAAAAAACTCGAAACAGCATTTCTTGACAAAATTGCACCCCTTTTATCATGGTCAGCAGGTGAAAGGTCTTGTCATACTATGCAACCGTTGTTCTCCCGAACGTCTTGATAAATAACGAACACTTATAGATGGGTCGTCGGTCACCATTCCAATTACTAAATTCCCTCGATCTACATGGTAGACACGTTCTACGAATAATCGTGTAAATCAAAATCGAAGGACTTATATTCAAAAAGTAGATAAGTTCCACCATATTTAGAAATTAGAAATACTCCCGATAGTGGCAGGACGCAAAAGCCATTTTCATCATCAGATTACGATCTATGATGAAAATGAACACAATTACAAGACCCCCTGTTGGAGTGCAGAACTCATGGGCCGACCCATCTTCCATGCCAGTACAATAGGCTGACTTGGAGCTATGGAATGTGCATAGCCGTACGTCCACGATTTAGCAAGCGACTGCATAAGGTAAGGACGTGAAAAAGCGAACTGCGAAAGATTGCAAAAATTTACAAAAAAAAATTCATTTTGCTTAATATTCCTTTGGCGCATTTATTACATCACTACCAGAATCACTAATAAACGTTTCATTCCTTTATCGGTTTCAGAATTAAGCATTGATTTTTTTTTATTCGAAGCTGTTGAAAATTCCGTAATCAACCTTTCTGGCTAACATGGTGCACCTATGTTCATAAAGAACGTTTGCAAACTTTTGCCTAACTGCGGATCCTCTCTAATTAGTTTTGGTGTAAATTGGTCAACGGTTTCTTCGTTATCGGAGTTAATTTCTACTACATCATCAGACTAACTCTAGGAGATCGGCATTCGATCGGCATTTCCTTATCTTACCTCTAACTTCGGGAATACCAAAATCATTGAATCCGTCTCCCCCGAGAGCATGTGCTAGATCGACGATGTTTGAATAAAGCATTTCGGTTGAAATTGGCACATTATTTTTCTGATTCATTCAGATGATGTTCCAGCATGCATTAAGAATTGTATTTTTAATTTTGGCCACTGCTTAACTAATATGCGTTGAATTGAAAATAGTAAAAAAAAATTCGAACTTCAACAACAGTAACAAGTAAATGTAATTTTCTTAAAATGTCGTCAAAAGTTCTTCTAATATAGAATCCCTTAAAAGTAGAAATTATGCCCCGGCCTTGAGGTTGGATCATTGATGCTGTGTTGGTCGGTAAAAACTCAATTTTAACTTTTGGATGCCGTAAATTTATAGCACTTTAAACTCAAAATTTCTTTTCAAATAGCTTTTCACTTCGGGAACGAACCCCTGGTGAAACCGACCTTAAAATAAAGTACAAGTCATCCAACCTAAAAAAGAGTGGCTTAAACATTCGATTCCAATGTAAGTTCATGTGGGCATTTTCTTCCAAAGCAATCCGGTTTCATCGGCATTAAATGCCTGATCACGCTCGTAAGAATTATCTTGAATAATTTTGGCCAATTTGGATGGATATTCCCTGGCTGATTTTTCATCACCGCCATTATGCCGTTTTTTAATTTTTTGAACCATCGATTTCGGGCGGAAAATATTGTTGTCGAGGTAATGTAACCTACCTTTCCTTTATTTTATTGAAAAGATGAAGCACTTTGTGTTTAATAGAATTACTATCTACCGGTATTCTCGTTATTCGGTTATCCTCTATACAAATAATTAAAGCTTTTCTAAAGGCGTTCGCGTTTATTAGTTGAAACAATAATCTCCATAAGAGTTCATCCCTGTCCCGATTTCAAACTATCCAAAATCATGATTTTGGGTTCTTACGAAATTACAAGCCATTTGGAATGATTCGTTTTCTTTCGTGTTGTCGATATGTTAGGTCTAATGCGAAAATTGCAGCCGGGTTTGAAAGGTTCGGAACATCTCCAGGCCTATAAATGCACGTTCCATAATCCCATTTTTCATAAAATGATGATTTTGTGAGAGTAGGTAGTTAGCTCGTTGATCAAAGCTCTACGCGTTTGGCGCACGTACCAGTGAAAGATCATAAGGTATGAAACACGTTTATAAAGCCATCCGCTTGCTGCAAGACAGACACTCACTTCAGCTGCCCGTAACTTACAGATGCAGATGTGGTTTTGGTTTTGGGGCACCAATTACTCGCCGTGCCGAATACTGAATTTGACCCAATATAATTCTATTTGCGTAGCGGATTTCACCTTCACGAAAAGAAATGGAGGACATTGCAGACTGCTTGCAGTCGACAATCCATTAGACTTAAGCTCAGAAATTGTGTGTGTCATTATAATAAATATCTTAAAAGTATAGTGAGCTCGTCAAAGAAATGTGATCTAGTGTGACTAAAATTTGCAAACACTGATGAAATTTGGACTTAGTGACTTGCTTCAAATGGTCTTTATTATTTATTAGACTGAAGACTACTCAGACGTAGGCTATGTGTGAAGTACGCAGTTGTCGCGTCAATAGAAACAATTGTTTCGTTCAAAAAGTGGTTGCATTTTTAGTATTCATAGAACCAACGATGTGTTTGATGTAATCTAAGTCTGATAACAGTTTGCAAGAGTCGGGCTCTTTGCATTCAAACTATCGGCGCTTGCATAAAACTTTTATGAAAGCTTTCGCTTCTGGTACATCGATTTACCTAATTCCCAAATTATGAAATAGCTTAGTGAAAATGAATACAATTGATCGTCCATCTTGAATTTCATATGGAATTGTTTACATGGGGTGTACTAAGCATGTGAAGTTATCCCAGTTTTTCATCCCAGGAATTTTTTTAATTATTATTTACACGAAACTATTTTATTCGATCCCAGTTTTTTCATTTTATACCTCTATAAGACGATTCAAATTATAAACACAACATTTTGTTTTTCATGTAAAATAAATACTTGAGATTGTGTTTTGGCGATAGAAATTCTGTATATTTTAAGCTCGGATTGGCACAATCTTCCAGCTTCGATATGGCCCCATATAAATTTATATGAAAATTGTCTATATCTTCCAGATCCTTCCTGAGCCGGAAATCGCGATTAATGTTTTAAGATGGTACGTAATTAAGTAATTGCTGACCAAGTGGCCAGCACCAGCCGTATGTTCAAATTTGAGGAAATTGCCAAGTACAAAAATCTCAGGCCAAGTTAAATAAAAATTTATATCTCTTAAGAAGTTCCTAGGCCGGAAATGGTTCTTTATATTTCGAGTTGGTAATGATAAGGCTAAACTATGGTGAGCTTTCCAGTGCCTGTCGTATGTTAGGATTGGCACAATCTTGCAGCTTCGATATGGCCCGATATTAATTTATATGAAAATCGTCTATAACTTCCAAAACCTTCCTGGGCCGGAAATAGCAATTAATGTTTTGATATGGTACGTAAATAAGTAACTGCTAATTTAGTAGCCAGCACCAGTCGTATGTTTAAATTTGAGAAAACGGCCAAGTTCCAAAATCTCAGGTTAAATTAAATAAAAATTTGTATGTGTGTGAAATACGTCCCAAAAAAAATCCCAAATTTGTTGCATGGAAATCCCAAATTTGTTGCACATTGTTCTGGTCCCGGTATGGGATTTAATCATAAGCATTCCAGAAAACCTACCAAAATGTCAATCTTTTGAAATTTGTTGAAAAAATTTGTTAATTGAGATTTGTTGCAAAATCCTATTGATTTTGAAACGTTTATCGCATGCAACAAATTTGGTTTTTTTTTTGGGACATATTTCACATAGGTAAATTTGCCGGTTTTCAAGCATGTGAAGTTAGCCCAGTTTTTCATCCCAGAAAAAAAAAATTTCCTCAAACAATACTATTTCATATCATCCCAGTTTTCTCAATTTAAACTTGTATAAGACGGAATTTTGTTTCTAAATTTTTTCTCAACAACAAAATATATGTACATCCCAGATTTTTTCATTTAATTGTTGTTTTTGTACTCTGCGTATGACTAAATGATAAAAAATAATTTTTCGAAGTTTACGGCTGGTACTGTCCGGCTGGCCACAGTTAGTCCGTATCATGGCTTATTCGAAACATAAAAAATCATTTCCGGCAAATCATATTTCTAGGAGAATCGCTTGATTTTCTCTTATATGGGGCCATGTGGAACTTGGCCATTTGCGCCAACACTACCATACGGCTGGTACTGTCCTCTTAGTCATTGTAAGCCCTTACTGTTACCAACTGAAAACTGTATCAATCGTTTCCGGCAAATCATATTGTTATGAGAATGGCAATTATTAATTTTTATATTGAGCCATCTGGAAGCTGGCCAATTCTAAGAATCCTACCATACGGCTGGTATTGTCCGACTGGCCACAGTTAGTCCGTACCATGGCTTATTGGAAACAAAAAGAATCATTTCCGGCAAATCATATACCATACGGCTGGTACTGCCCTCTTAGTCATTGTAAGCCCTTATACTGTTACTAACTTGAAACAATATATTGACTGATATTGTTCTTTTCTTTAATCAAAATAAACATTTATTATCATTTCACTTCGAAAAATTAGTTTTAATCCTTTATTCATACGCAGAGTACAAAAACAACAATTAAATGGAAAAATCTGTAATGGTTATTTTGTTGTTGAAAAAAAAAATTAAAAACAAAACATTTCCGTCTTATACAAGTTTAAATTGAAAAAACTGACAGCCTTATTTCGATTCGTAATGAAATTGAACGCAACTATGATTCCTTGACAGAATGCAGATTTCAGGATTCTCTTTCATGTCAGTTTATAATACTGTCATGGCACTGTACAATGCTTAGTTCTACGTAAATCGGATCTACAGCCATACGTTTTCGACGTAGCCACTCTTAAAGGAAGAACGTGATAAGCAAACTGCAACCAAACTAATTATTTCCTATTACAGACATGATCAAGCCAAAATGTATATGCCATTGGGGAACTTAAACTGAGATTTTTGAACTTGACCATTTATTAAAGTTTTGACCATTTATTAAAATACGCGAGGTGCTGGCCACTTGGTCAGCAATTACTTAATTACGTACCATCTCAAAACCTAGAATTCTTTATATTATTCGAATTTTTTTGTCGGCTACTTTAATCGCTTTTTCAAATTTGCTTGCAAGTATTCTATTATTTATTTCGCTACTAAACAAAAATCGGTGGATAAATCCGCATTGATTTACCCAGGCGGAAATTTTCACCGATTTTTGTTGTTAGCAAATTTGGAAAAACGATTAAAGTAGCCGGCTAAAAAATCGAATAATATAAAAAATTCTAATGTAAATTATAATTCGTAGACGAAAATATCCACCGAATTCAAGAATACGCGCCCAGGAAGTTATAGACGATTTTTATATAAATTTATATGGTGCCATATCGAAGCTGGAAGATTGTGCCAATTCTAACATACGGCTGGCACTGGGGAGCTCACCATAGTTTGGTCTTATTACCAACTCGAAACATAAAAAACCATTTCCGGCCCTGGAACTTCTTAAGAGATATATATTTTTTGTAAAACTTAACCTGAGATTTTGGAACTTGGCCATTTCCACAAATTTGACCATACGGCTGGTGCTGGCCACTTGGTCAGTAATTACTTAATTACGTACCATCTCAAAACATGAATCGCAATTTTCGGCCCAGGAAGGTTTTGGAAGTTATAGACGATTTTCATATAAATTTATATGGGGCCATATCGAAGCTGGAAGATTGTGTGAATCCTAACATACGGCTGGCATTAGGGCGCTAATTATAAGTTACTCTTAGTATTTTAAACATATGGCGTATTATTATTTCGAACTTAAAATATACAGAATTACTATTGCCAAAACACAATACATTATTTCCAAGTATTTGTTTTATATGAACAACAAATAAACGAGAAAAACTGGGATGGGATATTTTGTTCTTGTGTTTATAATTTAAATCATCTTATAGTGGTATAAAATGAAAAAAACTAGGATGGAATAGAATAGTTTCGTGTAAATAATAATTAAAAAAATCCTGGGATGAAAAAATGGGATAACTTCACATGCTTGGGTGTACTACGAAATCTCGGTTTTCAAAATCTCGATTTTCAAAATACCGATTTTCAAAATCTCGGTTTTCAAAATCTCGGTTTTCAAAATCCCAGTTTTCAAAATCCCGGTTTTCTAAATCTCGGTTTTCAAAATCCCGGTTTTCAAAATTCCGGTTTTAAAATCTCGGTTTTCTTTTTTTCTAGTTCTAATGCACAAAATAATTAATAAAGTTTTTTAACTACAAGATTTGGTACTTGCAACATTTTGTAGTTTCAAGATTAATAAAAAAGCAATATTTTGCAAATGCAACATTTTGAAATTGAATAATTGTAGAGGCTGACGGCTTCGATATCTCTCCCGGGCACTTAGCCCTACATCCAAATTCAATCCCTATTAGCCATTTTCTAGAACTTTATCCAGTCCCATTTTCCCACATGACAAATTTTAAAAATTCAAACCGAGATTCCCTAAAAATCGGGTTTGTTTTTATACAAAACCTGGATTTTGAAAACCGGGATTTTGAAAGCCACTATTTTGAAATTCGGGATTTTAAAAACCGAGATTTTGAAAACCAAGATTTTGAAAACCGGGATTTTGAAAACCGAGATTTTGAAAGCCAAGATTTTGAAAACCGGGATTTTGAAAACCGGGATTTTGAAAACCTAGATTATGAAAACCGGGATTTTGAAAACCGGGATTTTGAAAACCGAGATTTTGAAAACAATTCCTTACGAAATTCAAGATGGACGTTTAATAATTCAACCATTGTCTGCAAAATATTATTCGGCTTTGAAAACCGAGATTTCGAAAAACCGAAATTTCGTTACACACCCCTTTACATGAATTACTAAGTAAGTGAAGTAATGTAATCGTGTGGAAATTTGAAATTGAGCTTTTAACACCTCTATAATTTGGGGCCATCGGGGTGGGGCATCCGCTCGTCTGTCCCAAACAATATTTCCAAGCATCGCACTATACGCATTACGAATTTTAATCAACAAAAGAAAATGTCAAAATAACAAGATTTTGTTGTTTTACCACCAAACGATTTCTTAAGATCGATAGGTTTCCCAGTTTTATTTTGTGTTGTAACGTTACCCGCCTCAGCTAAGGGCGTCTGTATTTAAAAAAAAAACAAAGTTGTTACCGCAACATACTTTAGAACTGATTTTAATTATCTTCTTGAATAATGACATCCTTCTAATCTCCGCATATTCCCATTTGAACCCCGACGGATTCAAATTTAAATCTTTAAATTTTTTAAGCCATTTCTAAATTGGCACGTTCAATATTTAATTAGAATTTACGCCACACACCCACATACCCAATATTATTTGATTCCAATAATTTATTTTAAACAAATTTTCATTCGCAGGAAAATGGAATTAACATGGAAAAACAAATAAAGCAAAATAATAAAATTACTGTAATTAATGGTGATAGTGGTGAAATTGAGAAGGTCGATAACCGCATCGAAAGCTGTGGTGGTGGTGGAAGTGATACTGAAAATATTGGCCGTAGCGAAGCAATAAATTTAATAAAATCACAACGCAAATTGAATGAAATGACGACAGCAGCGACGGTCGCAGTACCGCATACCAATATCGGAAAAAATCATCAGGTCGATGAAAATTCAAATGAGAATCGAATGAAAATCGATGCAGATGAAACATCATCGTCGTCAAATAATTTGACAACAAAGTGTAACAGTAGTATTAGTAATAGTAATAGTAGTAGCGGTGGTGGTAGTATTCATAATAGTCAAAGTGAGAATTTCGGTAATGAATATCAGGTAAGTCAATTTTCCTTTTATTTTCCTTTTATTTATATATACATTTATATATATATATATATATTCTTATTTTAATGAGAAAAACGTAAACGCAATATAAGAAAATTGATAGAGGGATTTTATGACTTTCGAAAGGGGAATTTTGAATCGATTTGGTGATTTTCATTATTATATTATTGGTGTGGGGGCGACTACAGACTACCTAAGTGGTGTTTCAAAAAAAGAGGCTGATGATGAGGAATGTTATAAAAATGCGAGTGATCTGGTATTTTGGTGGTTCATTTCAAATTATGAACCAATTTTTGAGATTTTGTTTTGTTATTATTTTTGTAATTGTCTTTTTCCTGCTTTTTTTTTTTACGGAAAATTATAGATTTTCCACACAATACAAATCAGAGAGGGTGATAACTTTTTTTTTATGTACTATTCTATTTTTTAAGGCGATAAGATAATTTTTTCCTATGTTTTCGCTGCGAATTTCAATGACAATTTAGACGAGAGAATACAACCCAAAAATAATTTAATTGGGCAACGGGAACAATATCAAGGTGACAAGAGACCGAATCGGGTTGATTAGAATTGATTGATTTTTGGTGGGCATATTGGTGGGAAAGAGGTGCAAAATAAATGTACTAACCCACAAAAGGTATATGAGTAACAGTGAGACGATTAAACTTCACTTCGTTTATAAGTCCTTGTGTTTATATAAAAGGCGATAAATTTTATGAGAAAAGTGGCTATCATAGACCACTCTGCTGTTATTTATGATAAATTGAAATTGGACAACGCATAAAACGAAGCACATAAAATTGTTGATCTCAACAAAAACGATAAATACACTCAAGATAAACTAACCACAAACACATTTCCCATTTTCCGACCCTTATTCATATATACGCTCACACATGTACGAAGAAAAAACAAATTCAAATTTGTTCGTTTCGGGCGATCAGCAGATTTCTTATCATAATTTAAGGCATGCAGTTGTTGCTAATCGTTAATCCGTGGACTACCCATGTATATAAAGTTTAATTTAAATTAATCCTAATTCAACAACAAGTATGTATTTAAAAAGTTACATATGAAATTTAATATCTCAAACAAATTCGATTACGACCATTATTTTAATTAGACCTGTAATTTATAAAGTTTATAAAACACTGCACGATTAATAAAAAGAACAATCGGCACACGGGGAATGGATATATATGTATAAGACATACATAAGGCGTGTTGTTTTCATCCCCCCTGATGTGGTGAGCGGAGTGGGAAATTTAAAGGGGTAGATTAAAATCACAGATGTATAAAAAAAGGATGAAGGACAATATATACAAAAAAAAAGTATATTTTTATTGAAGGATAAATTCAAAAAAAAAATTAACAGAAAATAAAAAAGGTGGAAAACTCATTTTTTTCATTTTTGCTGAGATTTCAAAAAAAAAATCCTGTTTGTTATTATTTTCCTCAATTTTTTTTCCAACATGTTGACGACGATAGTGATCAGAGATGATGATAAATAGCAGATGGTGTTAAATGGAACATTACAAAATATAAAAAAAAAATGTAAGACAAAACAATAGACGGGTATAAATTTTCCGGAGTGGTATTAAAATGGGATGGGTGATTTTTCGTAGTGCGCTTTTACGTAATAAATATCAATAGAAGGTTGTACGTTGCATTTTCTCACTTTCGTGTTTCAAAAAACTGCATTTTTTTGTTTCGTTTTCGGGTACGGCATACGGGCAAATAAAAAGAAAATCCATATGCATTCTACGATCTGTATAATAAGAAAAAGGTGGAGTAGAGTTTTTTTTCGGTTAAGATTATTTATATTAAAACATTTCTCGTGTTATCCGACTAATAATATATCGGGTGCAGACTTAATATTATATGCTTAGAGTTCAATTTCAAATGTTGGAGGATCTTGAATTTTCAATCACATCAGTTATAAAGGTGTTGAAGTGTAGTGGTCTATATTGTGCAAAACGGCATATCTTAATCCTAATTTGATCCTAAGCTATCCCTCATATCGATTTTTAAATTTAAAATTTTTAAAATATCGCGTTTTGCACCATATCGCGTTTTGTACTGTATCGCGTTTTGAAATATCGCGTTTTTAAATATCGCGTATTGATAATTCGCGTTTTAAAATATCGCGTTTCAGAATATTGTATTTTAAAATGTGCGTATTAGCTGCTACTTGACCGTTATTTATGTTACTAAACGAGAACTTTACGTCTGTTTTTGTCGAATGGTCGCTTCAGCCGTTAAACCGATCATCAAAAATTTTTTACCATCATGTATGATTTGCATGTCGAAGACAAATCTAAGATCTCATTCATTTCAAAATTTCGTTTCCTTCGAGTACCTCCCGAACAAAAGTTCATTAAATTTTCGGATTTTTACATACTTTTATTATCATTGTCCCTTTTTGTCTGTCTGTCTGTGGAGAATTTTTATATTCAAATTTTCATTAATTCCTGGACAAATTTTCATCAACTCCTAAAGCTGTGAAAGCTTTGAATTTCAGCATTTATACGTATAGTGAATGGCCACAAATTATTAAACCATTTTCGCCATGATTTGATATTTTTTCGATTAAAGTTAGTTCTAATGTTTTTTACTTTTATATTTTTAATAAAAATATCATTGAAACCATAAATAAAATTTGCTTAAAACTTTAAAACAACGTGGTTATTACTTTTTTTTATTGTTTACTATGTGATCTGTTTTGGGGCTTAAGGCTCACCCTGCTCTTCCGCGGTTACACCATCTGCACATTGCAAGCTCCATGCCAGCCTATACTGGCATGGAAGATGGGTCGGCACATGGGTTTTGCACACCGACAGAGGGTCATAAATTTAATACATTTCACGACAGATCGTAATCTGTTGATGAAATTTCACTATGCATCCTGCCCCTATCGGGATTTGAACCCGGTACCTCCAGATCCAAACGCCAAAGCTTTCACCACTGTGCCATTTCGGTCGGTGTGTTTATTATTTGGGTATGGGTGATGTTAAAATTTGATTGCGATTGTATGGAAAATGGCATATAAAGCCGTGCCTGTAATCTGTTTCGTTTTCCTGCTGAGTTGCAGAGTGTGTTGGACTAGCCAACTGAGCAGTTTGAGTACCACCTTAGGTAAAAATTTCTTATTCTTGCTCTCAGAACCCGTTATTGCAGGACCTACCACGAGTACCAGTGTAATTAATAGCTAGTCAGTGAAGGGAACATCATTTGCTAGGTCGGTTAATGATTCATACGAAAACACTTGATCTTGATCGAGTTGTCTGTTTAAATTATTCTTAATGTCACTGATCTGAAGATTCCCTTTATATTGCGCGGGTTCATAGCAAGAAAGTGAATGTTGTCGTCCGATTGCGCCCATTTAAGATCAGGAGATTAAAATCACGGACAACAAGAGGTCATCGTGAATACCCATGATGCCAGCGAGAGAGTCAATAGCGTAACACTTTAGATACAAATTCTGAGTTTGCTGAAAATTTGCAGAAACCTATTCATGAGTTTCGTTCGGATTCTCTTCAATTTCTCGTACGATCTTCTGTTTATTAATTATATTTTTGTTAAATATCCTTCTTGATCGTATATTGACTGATCAATTTCCATAGGTATTGGCCATTCTTTCACCGAATACGTCTGTTGCATTTGTATTCATTCTGTTTTGGCGTGAGCCCTTTCAATGTCTTTAGGTTTAGCCGCCTGGACATACCAGAATAAGATCTTCTCAAGCAAAATATGAATGCAGTTTCGCAGTTTGCTGTTTGGTGTCACTTCAAAATTTTCTTGAAGTGTTTCTTCCACTTTACGGAATATTAAATTTAGTCTTTCCTCATGATACACTTGTGGCTCGCCAACCTTTTTCAGCTACTCTACGATCAGCACAACAAAGCAATATAACTACATAGTCAAAAAGAAACACCTCGTTTTTCAGCCGGAATTGGTTCTAACAATGCAGGATGGTTCACTGACTATTTTCGTAGGTTAAACCAATCTAATTCGAGCAAGGATATGATTTCCATTTGCAGCTGCAATGCTACTTCTAGTGCCCCACTACCCTCATTTCAGGTCATCTATGTAAAAATCACGTTTTAGGATTTCGGAACCAATTGGGAACAGGTCAAAAAACCTATTTGCAAGATAACTGAGCGATTGTGTGGCTATAAAAAGGGTGCTGTTGCGGTACCGTATGTGATGGTGCTTAATCGAAAATGTTGGATATTTGACGTTGGACTTTCACGAAAGATTTGGTAATCTCTGTCTTTGGGATGGATGAGAATTTGCCTAAACATCTTCTCGATGTCAGCGGAAATTACAAATCGGAGCTGTCGGAATCGGATAAGAATATTTATTAAATTCTGTTGAATAACAGGACCGACAAGGAGATTATTAAGTAAGTAAGTTTTATTTAGAAGTTCATGAATCTGTAGTTCGGGTACTTGTTCCATATGCCCTAGGAATAAGTATTCTTGTAGAAAACTAACGTAGGCTTCCTAAAGTGGGAAATCTGAATCAAGTCTTTTTCTAGAGGCAAATATCATCGTAATGCTTGATGTTAGCAGTCACCAAGGTTTCGTCGATCTCTTCAGTTTCCCAGAAACGCTAGAGGGAGTTCTCAATGATTGATAATTCTAATTGTCCTTGGTTTAATTGGATATGCATTGGTTTTGAGCGAATCTGGTGAGGAAACAAATTCAGATTATTTGGGTTAAAATTTCATCCAACGACCCAACCAAAACGGATGTTGGGAGCTATGGAGCTACCTGCAATATATTCTATTTTACCATCAGTGAGCGCATGAAATAAATGTTCACATCCAAGTAGAACATCTATTTGCTTTGGTTGATAAAACTAGGGGTCGGCCAGCGGGTTTATGGATCTAAAGTGTGAATTGCTGACACTAATCAACTGTGTTGGAAGTTTAGAACAAATTCTAGGTATAATATAAGCCTGGGTCGAAATTTTATAATCATGATCAACACAAGACTTTACTTTGAGATTGGATACTTCCTTGGCCAGTCCAACCCGTGATCCATTCAAATTATCAATTGAAATAATAGCCTTGGCTGTAGGAATTCCTAGATAACAAACGCAATTTTCTTTGTTGAACGAATGAGTCGAACCAGTGTCAAGAAGAGCACTGCATTTTGTCCATCTACCGAAATTATCCCCAATTTCGATTACCGTTATCGGAAGTATTGATATTGTGTGCGCTTGGTTCTGTGGGTGACGGTCTCTTTATCGTAAACAATTTATCGTGTTTAAATTTAACGTTAACATTTAATCGTATAACAGTTTATCGTGGACACAATATACCGTGGACACAATTTATCGTGGGACAATTTATCGTATAACAGTTTTTCGTGGACAATTTATCGTAGAAAGGTTTTATGCGTGGTATCAAAAAATTAGTGGGATTCTTTAATGATTTTTGGAAGAAGTTCTGGAATATTGCCATGTGGGACGGAACTCGGTAGTTTCTTAACTGATTATGATGGGATTTGGTATGTTGGATGGAAATGGGATTATTGGATGATTTTGGGAAGAAGTTCTGGAATATGGCCATGTGGGACGGAACTCGGTAGTTTTTTAACCGATTATGATGAAATTAGGTATGTTGGATGAAAATGGGATTATTGAATGATTTTTGGAAGAAGTTCTGGAATATTGCCATGTGGGACGGAACTCGGTAGTTTCTTAACTGATTATGATGGGATTTGGTATGTTGGATGGAAATAGGATTATTGAATGATTTTGGGAAGAAGTTCTGGAATATGGCCATGTGGGACGGAACTCGGTAGTTTTTTAACCGATTAAAGAGCCCGGCTCCTACGCCCCCGAAATTAAAATCTAAAGAGCCCCGCAGGGCTACGGGGAGGAGCGTAGGTGTCATTAATAGATTCTATATAATCCGCTCCTACGTGCGGCACGCAGTGCGACATGTTTGAAGATCCCGGCTCCTACGCCCCCCGAAACTAAAATATAAAGAGCCCCGCAGGGCTACGGGGAGGAGCGTATGTGTCATTAATAGATTCTATATAATCCGCTCCTACGTGCGGCACGCAGTGCGACATGTTTGAAGATCCCGGCTTCTACGCCCCCGAAATTAAAATCTAAAGGGCCCCGCAGGGCTACGGGGAGGAGCGTAGGTGTCATTAATAGATTCTATATAATCTGCTCCTACGTGCGGCACGCAGTAGGAAAAAATATCAAATTTCATTTATTTTTAAATGAGATTCAATATTTTTTATTAAATTTTTTTAGCACGTCTTAACGTATTTTTTTAAAATTTTAGTTCGGTTTTATTCCAATAGATGGCGCTAGGCCCAAAATGCTAAGCAAAGGCACATTTTTAGTTATAAACAATTCCGCTCTTGGTCAAAGTGGCGCTACCGTCGCTCAGATTGTCAAAAAATTTGACTGCGATACTAAAGCTGTTCCAAACGGTTATACGATAAATTGTCCACGATAAACTGTTATACGATAAATTGCCCACGATAAACTGTTTTACGATAAATTGTTCCACGATAAATTGATTCCACGATAAATTGTTTCCACGATAAATTGTTCTACGATAAATTGCTCACGATAAATTGTTCACGATAAACTGACAGTAAATCCGGTTCTGTGGTATACATTTTTTTCCTTATTGGTAAAGATTGGCGGATTAGTAACTTCTTCAAGGTGTAGCAAGGTATTATGCCTTTTGTTGCATTTAAAACAGCTTTCCAAATTCTTACATTGGCTTACTACTAGGGTTGGGTATTTCCCGAGAAAACCAGTATCTCGAGATTCGTAATTTCCCAAATGATGAGGTGTTCAATTCTGGAGATTCAGGATTTCTCGAGATTCAACATTCGGGATTTCCCGAGGAAATTAAAAAACATAAAAAGAGAACGTAAAATCTTCTAAAACCACTGTTTTTTTTACAAAATAATAGTTACAATTGAATTAAGTATCACAATTCAAAACAATATTTATTAAAATGAAATTTTAAAAAACACAAACTGTCAATGGCCACATCTGTCAATCTCGAACGCGTGTGTGACACAAAATTCCTCAATATTGAAAAATTGCGCTCGTTTTGAGTCGACGTTGGTTTTATTGTATTGAATGCCTCGATCAGTCTTTGAACGTTTTGTGTTTTATGCCCAGTTTTTTCATGCACATTTAGCTCATTCTTAAACGACGGAAAAAGTTTGTTCGCTGCATATCGTTTGGCATTGAGCATTGCTGAAAATATTTGTGAAGTTGTTTTGCCATGTCTTCTTTTTCATCGCTGTTTTCAATCACGACATCATCTTCAAAATCAGAAACTGCTGGAAATAGTTCTGTTTTGGAACATGAATGGAAGAATGTCGACTTCTCACTCTCACGACAGGTATTTACCTGATCGTTCAAATATTTAAAAGTAGATAAGAAACGACTGCATCTGCGATCCGTTAGTTTTCTTTTTAAGCTGGACAGAAACTCGTCACTCAATTCAGTGTACAACAAAAATTGTAGAATAGAATCCGCTACAAGTAAATTCACATTTTACCAGCTGATGATAGCTTCAACAGTAACCCGTATAGGTTTCCATAATGCTTTTGTTCTGCGTCCATAGTGGCCATAAACGATAAATTGAGAGTATCGAGGGTTTTACGAATGTGCTTGCTGATGCAAAGGTATCTGGTTAGCATCGATTCAAGACTATTCTTCTTTAACATAATTCTGCAAGATAGAATTTTGTACAGGCGAGTTCTTGAATTTCAAAATAATTTTACGGACTTTGGTTATGATTTCTCTGTCAAACTTTCATTTCATATCACTTTCAATTAAAATAAAATTGTGGAAGTTTAAATAAATCTTTATCGACATCACTACGCACTATTTGTTGTTTAGTTTACGATTCTGGGGTGCTTGAATTAAATTAAAATTATTATTTGGTTCCTGTAGTGTCAATAATTTTGGCGCCTAAATTTAATTGTTTTTCTGTAATCATCAATCCCGTGATAATGCCCGTTGTACCGTGTACATCGTGTAACAAACCAGTCGGTGGGGGCCAAAAAGCTGGTGTTCATTGTGTTAAGTGTGATCAGGCTTATCACATTAACTGTGGCAATATATCTGATGAGCAGTCTTTCCAATGGTTCTTCAACATGGCTGTGTAATAAGTGTCATTCGAGTGTACGCAAATCGATCATTATGTGTGATAAGGAAACTGACCCGATAAAATTGCCGGTGAACGCTAACTTAAACGACATTATTTCTATTTTGAGATCTATGCAGCAGAAGCTTAATAAATTGGATGATCTAGAGAAGTCGCAGTCGTTTGTTTCCAGAAACAATATTGTCATTTGTGGCTTGCCTATTGATGCAATTCAGACTGTTGATGCTTTTGGTCAAGAAGCCTGTAACTTAGTGCTCGAGACTCTAACTAAAGTTGACGTTAACCTAAAAAGTGGCGATATTGTTTCAATTAAAAAATGTTTCACAACAAAAACAGCCGATCAACTTTAAAAAACTCATTTATTGTTGAACTCAAATCGACAGTTATAAAAAATCATATAATGACTAAATATAATGATAAAAAAAAATCCACACCAAATGATGCTGACGGCTTCAACATTATCCAGCACTTCACGAAATTTCAATCACGACTACACAAAGAAGCTAAAAAATTTCAACTACATCACAAATTCCAGTTCTTGTGGTGTAAAAATGGAAAGATGTTTCTTCGCAAGTCAAGCCTCCAGTTCGGAGGTACATCAGAGTGATATCATTCGCCTGCAGAATGGATTTCGTACTTCTGGGAAGACATCATCTTCTATGGATTAATAGACTGTCAATTTCTAACTGTCACATAATGTTATTAACTAATATTGTCAGAACCTTAATATTAAGATCGTTTGCCAATTCCATTGTAAATATTAGTATAAATAGTATTAAACGTGTTTACCAAATTTTAACCTTATTTTTGTATAAATTGTTATATTTCTTTTTGTTAATGGAACATTCAATTATATATTTTTCCAGGCAGAATAATTTGAATATTTGCTGCATTAATTAATTTTCAAAAGAATTTTTTAATGAATTTGATGAATAATAACATTAGTATCTTTAATTTTATCTTACAGAATATTCGCAGCTTACGGAAAAATTTTGACTTATTCTTGAGTAATATTAATGATCTTAATATCGATTTTGATGTCATATTTTTGACTGAAATATGGATTTCTAGTTCGGAAATTTCAGATTATAATTTGGATGGCTTTATGCAAATTGTAATGATCAATATAGATCTGGTGGTGTGGCGGCACTTGTTAGGTCCTCGTTGGATTGTCAGGTATTTCCGCTAACGTTTTCATTCGCCGATGTTTTGAAAATTGTCATTAGTCTAGGTAAAGTTAAATATTGCTTCGTGTTGATTTATAGGTTGCATTCCTATGGATTTGAAGAATTTCTGAGAGAATTGAACGACTTCTTAAACTCCGATACTTCAAAACATAAAATATTGCTTGGTGATATAAATGTTGATGTAATGAAAGATTCTCAGTTGAAAGATAATTACTTATTATTATGTGCCTCATTTGGTTTGGAATCTCTTGTCAATAATGTAACACGACCATGTTCTAATACGTGTATTGATCATGTTTTTGTAGAAACTGATCACCAACGGTTCAATTTGAAAAATACTAACCAACTGAAGAATAATCGTAAATATAAAAAATTATGTAAAACGAAAATAAATTTTTCAGAGTTAGCAATATCCTTGTTGTGAACCGAGCGAGTATTTGGTTTTATACGATATATAGAATTAAAATAGACTTTTTATTTTATTAAGAACTTTATTATTTATTAATATTTTAGATTTTATTTATTAATTTTAATGTTTTTACAATTCGATGGTCACAACAATAGTAACTTTATGTTACAATTTTATTTATAAAATCAACTTAAATTTAAAAGATTTTATTATGTATTCGTTATATAGAAAGTATGTAACGTAAAAATATGATTACAATACACAGACAATTTGCAGGGATGTCAAACCTTATATAATGTATATAGCTATAGTGTGACATTCATTACATCTCACACTTAAAACAAAAGTTATCCCGTGGATAATCTTTTGTAAATTTTAATTTAATTAATTATAATTTAAGTTTGTAAAAATTCATTTTCTTAACTACCTAGGTTTTATAAATTTACAAATTTTATAATATATATTTTTTAAATTATAATACCTAAATTTAATATTGTTTAATACTTAATCTTTATTTTTATTTAGGTATTAATAATATACATATATAAGTATGATTATGATTAGAATATAATAAAAATTATAATATTTTATTTATTTTAATAGTTTTGTTTTATTATTTTTATACATAATTTTAATACAATATAATCTTATTGCAGTAAGAAAAATATTTCTTTTACTTTTCTTAATTTGAATTCAATTGTTTTGTAATTTAATAGAATAATAAAAATATAATTTAATTTGAGAATTCATAAAATGTCATATATTACACATAGTAAATTTTATTGTGTTTTAAATAGCTTTAATCTATTATTATGCATAATTTTGGAAGTTCTTCCAATTTTAATTGATGAATTTTCAGGGGAAATAATTTCAATAATTTCATATGGACCCTAGCCATTCCAGAATGGTCTAGTTTCTTTCCTGTTTCATTTTTAAGTAGTACGTAATCACCTTATTTAAAAGTGGATGGGTTTAATGAATTGTCATAATAGGATTTTGATTTTTCTTTTGTTTGTACTAGATTATTTCTTGCAATAGCAAATGAATTTTGTAATTTATACTTAAGATCTTGACAATAATCATCGAAAGAATAAATTGGTTCAGGTTCTTTAGAAATAGAACATGGAATGTTGGGTATAAAACCAAATACTAATTCATATGGCATATAATTCGTTGAACTGTGAGGAGTAGTATTGTAACAAAAAGTGAGATAGGTTAGAAACATATCCCAATTTGTTGGATTGAATTGAGTGAAACTTCTTAAATATTCGCCTAATGTTTTATGAAACCTCTCAAGTGCCCCGTTCGTTTGAGGATGATAGGAAGTTGTAGAAAGTTTCTTTATTTTAAGTAATTTGCATATACTTTTGAATAGATTGCTCATGAATTCAGTTCCCTGATCAGTTAGAATTTCGTCTGGAATTCCAAAAATACAAATAAAATTTTCAACAAAGGCTTGCGCTACAGTTTCAGCTTCATGGTTAGGCAAAGGGAGCAACAGAAAATTTACTTAAATCATCCTGAATTGTTAGAATATATTTGTTATCGTTGCATGAAGAGAGTAATGGTCCAACAATATCCAGGAAAACCTTTTGAAATGATTTGGAAGCAGTTGTGGTAATTTTCATTGGTTCTTTGGTTCCCTTCCCGTGTATGTTGACTTGACAAGAGGAGCATGTTGATATAAATTGTTTTATCCTGGAGTACATATTTGGGAAGTTATAATAATTTTGCATTCGTAGAAATGTTCTGTATATTCCTTGGTGTCCACCTAAAGGTGACACATGAAATTCGTTTATTAGTTGTTAGAGCTCTGAATCGTCGGTAATATGTTTAATGGTATTGGAATTATATTCATTTAAATTATGATAAATTTTTTCATTTTCATTAATTGATGAATGAATATACGTACTGTGATTTTCGTGATTTACATTTAATTGACTTTCGGTTTCGTTGCTCATGGCAGTATTTAATTCTTTTTGAGTATTTTCTGGTTGACTATTGGGTAAATATGGAATTGAATTTTCAGATAGAGTTGAAGATTGATTTTCAGATTGAATTAAAATAGGTTTGTCAGATAATTGCACAGTTTGATTTTTACTTTCAGGTATCGCTTTAGCTGCAGATCGGGTAACTATATAGCAATTAGGTAATTTAATACGGCTTAACGCGTCAGCGTTTTTGATCAAATGTCCAGGTTTGTGGACTATTGAGAAATCGTAATCTCCAAGACAAAGTTGCCAACATATCTGTCGAGCCATTGGTGTTTCTAACTTATAAAGCCATAAAAGAGCTCGATGGTCTGTTACCAATACGAATTTATGTCCATATAAATATGGTCGAAAATGTGACATAGACCATATTGCTGCAAGAAGTTCTTTCTCGGTTGGTCCGTAATTTTCCTCAGCTGAATTAAGAACACGGCTTGCATATGCTATAGGAAGATCGAAATTCTCTACTTTCTGTGATAGTACTGACCCAATAGCAAAGTTGCTTGCATCGCTTGTCAATTTAAATGGTTTAGTAAAATCTGGCATTCGCAGGACGGGAAAGTTAATGAGATTTTCTTTTAAGGTGTTAAATGAATCTTGACAGTTTGAATTCCAAATGAATGGTGTATTTTTTTTTTAATAAACTAGTAAGTGGCTTAACAGTACTAGAAAAGTTTGGTATAAATTTACGGTAATATCCTGCTAATCCAAGGAAAGATTTTATTTCAGTTTGGTTCTGTGGTACAGGGAAATTCTTCACTGCTATTATTTTTGCTTCATCAGGCATTATTCCATTTGTTGTAACCACATGACCAAGATATTTTATTTCTTGCCTTAAAAATTGGCATTTCGTAGGATTTAATTTTAAATTGTATTGACGAAATCGTTTTAATACATCCGTTAAACGATTATTGTGTTCTGTGAGTGTGGTTCCAAAAATCACAACATCATCTAAATACGCGAGACATTTTATGTTATTTAATCCACTAAGCACGATGTTAATCATACGCTGAAAGGTCGCAGGTGCGCCTTTAAGTCCAAACGGCATACGGATAAACTCATAATGACCTTCATCAGTACTGAAGGCAGTTTTTGGTATGTCTGAAAGGGAAAGTTTTATTTGGTGATAACCACTTTGCAGATCTAGGGTTGAAAAATATTGTGCCTTTCCTAGTTTATCAAGAATATCTGATATATTAGGGAGAGGAAACGTATCATCGGTTGTAATTTGATTGAGTCGGCGGTAATCAACCACTACTCTCCATTTTTTGTCCATTGTGGTAGATTTTGTTGGGACTATTAATAGCGGAAAATTCCATGGACTCATACTATCTTTTATGATCCCGTGTGTTACCATTTCATTTACTTGTCGTTGTATCTCGGACTTTGTAGAATGGGCTTGACGAAAGGGACGAACATATATCGGAGATGAATTTGGGTGAGTGTTTATTTTATGGTTCAGAACATCTATTGTGGTGAGCATATCTCCTTCTAGATAAAATACGTCATTGAACTCGGATAAAATAAACATAATTGAATTTAGTTCCTCTTTATTTAAATGTTCAATATTAATAGATGCTTTCAGAGTTGCTATACGTTGGGTTATTTCATTATTATTCTTCTGTAGAGTGAAAATTTCATAATTATTGATCGGTTCAATTTGAAATTTCAAATTTTGAGAATAGTGAATTTCATCTGACAAATTGACAATTGGAAGAGTTATATAATTTCCATGAACCTTTTGAATTGAATTAGCTATGAAAACAGATGGAAATACTTCTTGTGAAGGACAGAAAAATTCGAAGTTATTCAGAAGATTTACAGGTAAGGTAGCAATTTTTTTGAATCGAGGAGGAAGTTGAATATCCCCCAATACATTGATTTCAACATTAGGTATTAATTTTAATGAAACAGTCTCTTGTACGAAAGGTATTTCGACTGACGAATTTTGGAAATTTATATTACATTTATGTAGGCTTAGAAAATTCTGGCCAATAATACCAAATGCATTTATAGGGGAATTATCTTCTACTATTTAGAGAGTTATTTCAATAGTCTGCCCATTTGCTAATTGAACCATTCCATCACATTCGGCTAGAGTTTCAAGCAATTCAGTATTTCAACCCTTTAGTTTGCATTTAGCTTCAGGATAAATAATAGTTTCATCATGCAGAATTGATTTTTTTATAATGCATATATCTGCGCCCGTATCAACTATAAATGGTACATGATAATATTTACAAATATTTATATATTTACTTTCAGCATTTGTATTTGTGTTAATCATTTGGTTTAAGTCCACTGAGTAGTATTTTCAATTTCAGGTTTATTCATATTTACACCTGGTCTTGTTGGACATTCTGATTTAAGTTGGAGACACTCTGTAGGCTTCGGACTCTCGAAGCAGTGCCTCTGTCTGGCTTCGAAAGACCGCTGACATTTCCCGAACTTGTGGGAGTTTGTGACGATATACTAGTATTAGGATAATTATGATTGGTCTTGAAGGCATCACTTCGCTTCTTAAGGAAACAATCTTGAATTCTGTGCCCTGTTTTTTTTACAGTAAGCACAATGAATATTAAAAGAGTTGATTGTTTTAGAATTAGGTGATGGATTATGATAATTAGAGAATGAATTAAATTTGCGGTAACACGATTCAATACTGTGCCCTGCGCACTTGCAATTTTTACAATATTTAGGAGTTTGTGAATTTCGCGTTGAGGTTTGATGTTGATTATATATTTTTGCTGAATGTTTTATAGTAAGTTCCTCCTCCATGGCTCTATTAATAGCATCAGACAAGTTCTCAAACCGACATGCTTTGATTATGATTTTAATTGTGTTATCCAATCCTTCTTGGAAACTCTTAAGCGCAATATGAGAATTCAAGTTTCGAATAGTTTCAGCTGCTGCTGTTCCTTGTGACTTTATGCACGCTTCACTTAAATCGTGGAGTAATGACTCTAAACGATTAGCGTAAGATTTAACGTCTTCATTTTTACCTTGACTTAGACAAGAGATCTCCATTTGAAGATGACCTATAGATCTCGTTTCAGTAAACTCAGCTTCAAGTAGTTTTTAAAATTTTCCCACGAATCTAATGTTTTATACTTCATTAGATTATAAGCCTTTCCTTCCAATTTTAATTTAATTAGTTGAAGAAATTGTGACTTGTCTATTTCTTGAAGTCCACTATGAACCATTTCACTAGCCGTTATGAATTTATGTAAATCTCTGGGATTTTCAGAAAAATTTGGGACGATTCTCAAAACAAATTTTGGGTCAAGGGCAGCCATTTCGTTATAGTTTGTGAAATCTAATGTATTTATAATTTTATTTGTTTCTATTTCGGTATCTGTATCACCGTCTGTCTGTGTAGATGACTCAGGTGAAACGGGTCCAGTTTTTATTTTGGAAACGTTAATATGAGAAAGAGGATTGGGTTTTTTAACATTTGTTTGTACTGTTGATGTTGTTTTAGTTTGGGCTGATTTATTTCTGTTATACTCAATGGCAATATTTCATAAATGTAAGAAACTGGTAGAATTATCTAATGCTTCATCAAATTCACCATCGCTAAAATCAGATTCACTGTTGTGCATAATAGAGAAAACTCATTTTAATTGTTTAAATCAAAATGAATAACGCAACACGCGGATTATTAAATTCCGAAAAATCTCAATTACTTATTGAATTCAAATTAACATAATAACAGTATTAATTACGTATGTAATTGATTTACTTAAATATTTTTTTTATGATTTTAATTTAAGTATTTAACAGGAAAATGTTAAATTTTTTTATTATTTTTTAAAAATTTCCTTTTCTTTGATTTAATTTTGAAATGTCTTAAAATAATTTTAATTTTAAGTTTTATTTTAAAACATTTTATTTTCGTATAAGATTTTTTTTTTTTCATTAGAATTATTTTTTTTAATTTTGTTTTTTTTTATTGAATTATTTTTAATTTAGGGAAATAGAATTTTTTAAGATAAATATATTGTCAAATATTAATTATAAATATACAAAAGTAGTTGACATTAACAAAATAATATACTGGTCAATCCAAAAAAATCCTGACATCATGATTGTAACAGTTGATACAATATAAACTAGCATTATAACCAGTTTGCATTCCAACTTATTTTCCGGCAATTTATATTTGAAAACATCCCATGTGTGTGTTTTTTTTTTTTTTTTTTTTTTTTTTTAGTGAATTAATTCGTAATATAAATTACAGTACAGTAATTGATTATAAAACTTCAAAACCTCGACATTAAATTCAAAGGTTCGTCACATCCATAATTAGTTTTATGAAAATCTAATTTCAGAAGGGTTCGAGTACGTAGATTCCTCACAGGGGCATACAAGTTAAGGTTAAATAATAAATACGGGCTGACTATTTCGCCATTTAGTAAATTGGAAATGAAAATAGCCCCAGCATGCTGCCGACGAATATCAAGTGGCTCGAGATTTAGAGATTTACATCGCTCGGTATATGGAGGGAGGCCTAAAACATTCTCCCACCACATTCTACGATTATCAAACCCAATAGTTTTCCAGGCATAGAAAATTAAGAATGATTTCTGAACCGCCTCAATTCTCTTGACATGATTACTGTAACTTGGACACCAAACACATGACGCATATTCAAGTTGTGAACGGACAAGAGATTGATATAGCGAGATCAAAGCTTTCGGGTTATTAAACTCTTTCATAATTCGTTTAAGAAATCCTAACATAGAACAAGCCTTTGCAATTATCAAATCAATATGCCGATTCACTGATAAGGTTTGTGTAAACATAACCCCAAGATCTCTTACTTCAGTTATTCTTGATAACTTATCATTATTAATACAATAATCATGTATTACATATGACGATGAGCGGGTAAATGACATAATTTTACATTTCTTGGTATTCAAAAATAATAAATTATTTTCACACCAATGGCTAATTGCATCAATGTCCTTCTGCAGATTAAATGAGTCTTGCGTATTATTTATAGGGGAAAATATTTTTAGATCATCAGCATAAATTAGACAACGAGCGAATTTGACACATTTGGTGATATCTCTCTCTCTCTCTGGCTTTCACATCCCATGAAGGGATTTCGCCGCCCGCACAATGGCCCTCCATCCATCCCGATCCATTGCTCTCGTCCTCCAGTTTCGACATCCTAATGCTTGCAGATCTTGTTCAATGTCGTCACGCCAGCGTAGTCGGGGTCTTCCTCTACGACGTACTCCGGCTGGTTGTTGGTGAAACACTTTATATATCATCCGTTGTTGTGGGGACCTTGCAACGTGGCCGAGCCATCTCACTCGATTGGATTTAATGAATCCGATGATATCGCTGCCTCCGAGGAGTTGCTTTATTTCGTGATTCATACGAATCCGATATTCGTTGTTCGCAACTTTAATTGGACCAAAAATTGAACGTATGACCTTCCTTTCGAATGTAGATAACAATCTACAATCGTTAGAGGTCATGGTCCAGCTCTCGCTTCCGAAAGTCAGCACAGGTCTTATTAGTGCTTTATAAAGTGCGAGCTTGCACGACTGCGATAGATGTTTCGAACGCAATAATCTTGATTGGGCGTAGAAAACTCGTTGTCCGGCAGCGATTCGGGCTTTTATTTCTGCCTGGATTTCATTCAGTGATGTTATAACTGACCCGAGGTATTTAAAGTTTTCGACACCATCAAAATTGTGGTCGCCAATTCCGAGATTTGCACTAGAGATGTTCCTGGGTGTTGTTAGATATTTGGTTTTACTGCTGTTCACCTCCAAACCAAGTCTTCTTGCGCAGCGATCGAGCGGTATGAAACTGTCTTTGATATCGCTTGGTCTTCGGCCAAGAAGCACGATATCATCTGCATATCCAAGAATTTGGCCGGATTTATTAAATATACAGCGCGAAGTTTCGATGTTGCTTTTTCTCACTACGTACTCAAGCGCCAAATTGAACAGCAAAGGCGCGAGTGCATCACCTTGTCGAACGCCAGATGTTATTTCAAAGGAGTCTGACACAGTTCCTTCAATTACAGTTCCTTCAATTCAATTGAATTTGGTGATATCGTTCAAGAATAAAATGAAGATAAGGGGTCCAAGATGGGAACCCTGTGGAACTACCGAATGAAATTTTATCGGATTAGAAAATCTGTCATTTATTTTTACAAACTGTATGCGTTCAGTAAGGTATGATTCAATCCATTTTAACAGATTATTAGAAATGCCAAAAGATTTTAATTTTTCCAACACAATAACATGGTTGATTGAGTCAAACGCCTTACTAAAGTCAGTATAAATGACGTCAAGTTGCGCCTTAGCCTCAATCACCTCCAAGGCACGTTTTGAAAATTCCATTAAATTCGACACGGTAGATCTTCCACGGAAAAACCCATGTTGTTCGTCAACTATAAATGACTTCAGACCAAAATACATGTGGTCACAAACAATTGATTCGAATAAATTAGGGATCGCTGATAGTATAGAAATGCCCCTATAATTAGAGACATCATTCCTATTACCGGATTTGAAGATTGGAACAATATGTGAGGATTTCCAAACAACTGGAACAATTCCCGACGAAAGTGATCCATTGAATAATATTGATAGAGGAAATGCTAGCTCATGACCAAGTTTTTTTAGGAAACTTGAAGGAACACCATCTGGGCCACAGCCATCTTTGCCTGAGTGAGTGATTTGGTAATATCCTCCGGGGTGATACGAGGTATATGCAAGGTGGTGTTTGTACTATTATATGTTGTATCCGCAAGTGTTCCCTTATTAACATTATCTAGTCTATAAGTATTTTGGAAGAAAGAACCAAATAAGTTGGCTACGTCTATAGAGTTATTGCCCGAAACATTATTGTAAGACATTGTCGACGGAAAACCGCATGTTTTCCTTCTAGACTGAACGAAATTCCAAAACGATTTCGGATTTAATATCAAATCATTTTGAACCTTGTTGATATAGTTTCTATAAGCTATTTTATGCATGGAATCAAATTCATTAGATACAGAAGAAAAGGCCAATTTACCAGAAGCATTGTTGGATCTTTTCCATTTCCGATATAATTTCTTCTTGCGATTACCTAAATTAATCAAGCATTTATTAAACCACGGAGGATTATTTCGATTATTCTTAAAAACAGAAATTGGAACGAATCTGTCGATACCACTAAACAAAATATTATAAAATGTTGCACATCATGATCTAAGTCATTAAATGAGAAGCACGCATTCCAGTCAATTGATGAGAAAAATGAAATCAGGCTATCAAAATCTGCACGTTTAAAATCATAAAATTTAGATATAAAATTATTCTTAATTGAGTTAGACAATAAAAGTTCTGATTGGTTCAGATTGACCTCCATCGACTTATGGTTAATATCATTAACAATATATGGAACGGGTGCTTCGATTACCGTATATAAATTAATCGAATTTGTAAAGAATAAATCCAAAAACCTACCAATGTAGTTAGGAACATCATTAATCTGGATATAACCGTCTATGTTGGTTGAAGATGAAATTTTAAACAAACACTGTGTATATTTAGTATACACCTCAGTTTCCGAATTCGGTGGAATATATAAACCAATGACATTTATTGATTTCTTACAGATGTTCAGCTTTACACATAATAGTTCTATAGTTGGGTCGCAATCAACTGTATCACTTACGATAGTAGAGTGGACAGCTATGAGTATCCCACCACATTTTGATTTAGAACTATTTAATTCAGATCGATCCCGTCTATAGACAATGTATTCCGCAGGAAAGTACTCCGCATTGTAAATATCAGCGGTTCCACGTTGGTTCCACATGGCCAAGGTTACTTGTAACTGATCACAATTGATATACATGTGATTTATATACCAACAATTTAAATTTGTTGTAAAATATTGTACAGCAATATAATTTCTGGAACGATTTTTATTACTTTAAGTACATCTGCGTACTTAACGTAGTAGTTTTTGTACCTAATTTGTAGGTATATTGTAGAATATCCAATACGCCAATACGTATGAATTGGATTAACATATATACGTGTACATTAATTCCGGTTTAGAATTAAATCAGAAAGATTAGAATTTTCACTATAAAATTTGTATTAAATGATTTGGTCTATTTTTAATAACATTTTAATTTTCTATATACATATTCACTAGTATGTTCATATTATGTATAATATTAACAGTTCACTGCATATATACCAGGACTTATTTTTAAGAAAATTATTATTTAATTCACATAAAACGATAATTCCATTTAAACTGAATTGTTTATAATACAAATACACATTGTATGGTAACTGCTAAATACGATGAATGTATTACACGGCATTTTTTAATTAGCATAACTGATTTTCGTATTTAGAAAAAGCACATTTTTAATTTAAAGTTTTGTTTTAAACTATGCATATAATAATTTCACCGACTTACTGATTTTCGTATGCACTACATTTTAGTAACTACGAGTATTTTAGAATTTGTCAGTTTTTTTTTATTAAGAACTGCAAAACTTAATTTCGCCGCTGCCATATAGAATTAAAATAGACCTTTTATTTTATTAAGAACTTTATTATTTATTAATATTTTAGATTTTATTTATTAATTTTAATGTTTTTACAATTCGATGGTCACAACAATAATAATTTTATGTTACAATTTTATTTATAAAATCAACTTAAATTTAGAAGATTTTATTATGTATTCGTTATATAAAAAAGTATATAACGTAAAAATATGATTACAATATACAGACAATTTGCAGGGATGTCGAACCTTATATAATGTATATAGCTATAGTGTGACATTCATTACATCCTTAAGTACATATGATTGGTGCACAGTTTGGAATTCGGATGATCCAAATACAGCATATTCAAATTTTGTAGAAATATTCATTTCTAATCTAAATAAACATAAATCGGTGCTTAATGTTAATCGTAGAAACTGGAAACTTAAGCCATGGTTGCCCGACGCCTTACTAAATTTAATTAATCTTGGGAACAGGTTATCTAAGAAGCTAATCAATGATCGTAATAACAGTTCAGTAAAGAAAAAAGTGGATGCGCTAAACTCTAGAATTAAAACCTTGATACCGAAAACTAAAGAAACATATTTTAAAAAAAAGATGTCTTTAGCTTCAGATATGAAATCAAAATGGAAAGTTGTAAATAGTGTATTGAACAACGTTTCCCGTTTCAGATACTATTACTACTTTAGAAATTAGTGAAAATAATTTCATTTCGGATCATAATGAAATTGCTAATGTGCTAAATAATCATTTTATTAATATACCAAGCGTCGTTCTAAATGAAACACAAGAAAATATGACTGTTGAAAATAGTATTCGAAATAATATGGTTTTGACTCGGTTCAATAGCTCGAATCTCTTTTTCCCCAGTTAGTGATTTGGAAATTGTTTCAGCCGTCTGTGAACTCAAAAATACTAATTCGTGTGGTATTGATGGAATTTCTAATATACGAGTAGTGGTTAAAAATGTGAAACCACTTTTTAAGAAGGGTTCACGGGCTGACCCAAACAATTATCGTCCAATCACCTTACTGAACACTTTCTCTAAGATTTTTGAAAAAATTATTAAATCCAGATTATTGAGATTTCTAGGCTCTTCTTTCATTTTTAATGCCTGTTCATAACAATTTGAATAAGATCCTTAACGTATCCGCTCTTTTCAAAGACGTTACTAAAGCATTCGATACCGTTAATCATCAAGTATTACTGGAAAAGTGGCACTTTCTCTATTTAAATCCGATTCATGTAATCGAGTTCAGAGTGTATGTATTAATCATGTCCGAAGCAATGAGGTAATGGTTAATGTTGGGGTTCCTCAAGGATCTGTGTTGGGACCTCTTCTTTTTTTGATTTATTGTAATTCTATTTTTGATCTGGATTTGCGTGGTAATATTGTCGCCTTTGCCGATGATGTTGCGCTGCAGTATGCAAATGTGAATGTGGATTCGTTGAAATATGACGTTAAGTGTGACCTAAAATTACTAAAAAATGGTTCTACGTTCATTTCGTGGTTCTTAGCTGCAAGTCTAAAACTATGTACTTCAATTTGAGTAGTCCTGACATTAATTATGGCTCAGTGACCTATCACTCATTGGCGTGTATAATGACTCTAATTGCTGTACTCTCTGCATCCCATAGAAACAGTTAGTTCGTTCAAATATTTAGGATTAAATCTTGATTCACAACTTAACTTTAAAAATCACGTGGTTAGTTTTAAAAAAACTCCGACGTGCTTTAAAATCATTTTACCATTTGTGTAATATCTGCAGCTCCGAATTTTTGAAATGTCTCTATTACGCTTTATGTGATTCTCTTCTACAGCACGGGTTAACATGTTGGGTTGGAATTTATCTGTCAAACATCAAACCATTATTGACGATACAAAAAAGTGTGATTAGAATTTGGAATCATTTGCCAAGAACTACCATCTTTTCCATTGTTTTTAAATTATAAAATATTACCACTGCGGTATCTATACGTATTTAAAGTTTTGAAAATGTTTTATTTGAAAAGCGGGAATCGTTTAATGAATATATATAGTGAGCCATATTTGTTTCGAAATAGAAAGAGAATTAGTATTCCGCAACCTTTTAAAGATCATTTCAAGAATTTCTTTTCTTAAACTGCACCTAAATTTATAGCCAGTTACTAACCTATATTGTAACCGCGGGCACTCCCAGTCTTTTTATAAAATTGTTCTCAAAAAATGACATTGAGATTTTATTTAGAACACTATCCTAAACTGTATATTCTACTTCTTTTTTTATACATCTTTTATTTATAAAGAATGTAAAAAATATGCTACGAATATTGCTTAAAAATTTGTTACTTTGTTATTTTTTTTTAAATTTGTTAAATTACATTTATATATTTTTAATTTTAATGTTACACTTTTCTAGTTTGTATTATACTTTGTTTTTATTAGTTATGAATCGTGACTCCGTGACATTTTTTAATCAGGAGTTCACTAACTAGTTTTATTTTCACTATTTTTAACTAAAACTATGTAAAAAAAATCAAATATAGATTTAATAGTCATCGTTTTATCATAAACAAATATGATATCGTCGTCTGCGCCATCAGAATCGTTTTCTACATTAAATTCATCTTCATCGATTCGGTTACCTCCGTCATCGGAATCCTCCCCGTTATCTGCATCGTTTTCGCTATTATGTTTATCATAGGCTGTTTCATCTCCATCGACGATGGAGTAATGGCGACGATGTCCCTCTCAAGACTCAAATTAAAGTCTAAAAGCTTTGCATTTAAGAGCTCATATACTTTTTCAGAGGGGCATGAGCCCTGGATGCGCATCAGCCCAAGATCGTCAGATTCTCTATCCTCATAATATATATGGACGTTCATCATGGACGTCTTTGCAATTTTCTTCTTCAAATCACATTTGATGGTTGAATGTAGTAGTTCATGACCAAACGTATAACAGCTTTGTGGCATTTTGGAAGACAAAATCCTAAAGAGTTTATGCTATTCTGTATGAACTCACTTTTTGTTATGGCATTGATTGAAATTACATAATGTGCAGATGAGCGATCTTTTGCAGGCTCATGCTCCTTTCGCTTCATGTCATGGATCCAAGTGACGATGAATTCCATATGTTGATGATGACTTGCACTTAATTATTTTATTGCATTTCAAACATGTTGCTTCATCTTCAACTCTCGTGAAAAGCCTCCACACTTGGTCGTATTCCTTTTCCGAACTCAAGATTTTTAATGCTAATATTTAACGTTTATTTGAATTTTTCTAAATGAATTAACTTTAACTCACGGATAGTCGCAAATACCAAATATAAAATTAAATTCTGCTTCCCAAGTTAGTAAAATAGAGTATTTCAAATTCTAAGAATGAATAAATTTTACTAATATTGAAGATATTTTAATTTTACCAGACTGACTCTGTAAAGTTCACTATTCTTGTTTAATGTTTAATTATTTAATTTTTTATTAGACAATCCTGTTTTGAAAAATTACTTTCAGCTTTTTCCTCTAAATCAGTTTTAATTAATAAACTACAAAACATTTTACTACAAAACTACAAAACATTTTGCATGCATGAATAAAATAACACTTTCCAAAACTTTCGGTTACAATCATAGCAACCAACAAATCAATATTAAAAATACACTAATATTTTGTTTTTTTATTTTTATAATTATGTATATCTCCTTCTTTGTTTTTCTCTCAGTAGTTAGTTTTAAATGAACCTTATACCGCTATTGTATTGTATACTTCGTTATGCTGTGAGAGGAGAAAAATGAAAATTGGTTTTAGTTTTATTTTGAGATTGTTTTTCCACGAGTATCCACGATATACTCTGTGCGCATGGAATTTAAAAATGAATCATAGGTAAATAGATAATTCTCTTCATTGGTAAATTCGGTTAATATAGGAAAAACAAAATTTATTCAAAATTTTAACCAAAATTACTCGAGAAAAAAGACGTATGTGAAGCTGGCCCGAAAATCATTCCGAAAAACGCTTTTACAGCGTGGGTGTGTTTCTCCGCTTAAATCATTAAAAGACTCTTCAGTCCGAAAAATTAAAAAATATGGAGAAAGTCAAATTCCATCCCGAAAATATTAAAACAATCTCACGTACACAAAACAAAATTTAAGTTGAAAATCTATTACAAGAAGAGATTTACCACACTCAAAATTAAGAAATTTAAAAAAAGTTCTCTAAAATAAAATAGCTAGATTGAAAATTTTTCAATGACCTTAATGTTTCAGTTCACAGAGGTTGGCAGTATATGCATGATTAATGCACTAACCATCAGCATTAAGCACACAAATGCTCATTACGTTACAGCAGGGATACTGGGCCTCCCCAGCTGATTTAATATTCGCATCTCATAGTTATCGGAATTATGCTCATATATCACCATAAATTTCTCCATTCACAGAGTTTGGCAGGTATAACGGTATGTTCCTAATTAATGCACTAATGGTTGGTGAACGGAGAAATTTTTGGTGATATATGAGCATAATTCCGATAACTATGAAATGCGAATATTAAATCAGCTGGGGAGGCCCCTTATCCCCGCTGTAACGTATTGCGCATTTTTGTGCTTAATGCTGATGGTCAGTACATTAATTAGTCATATATCGCTATATCTGCCAACCTCTGTGAACCGAAACATCAAGGTCGTTGAAAAATTTTCAATTTATTTTATTTGATGGATTTTTTTTTAATTTCTTAATTTTGAGTGTGGTAAATCTCTTCTTGTAATAGATTTTCAACTTAAATTTTGTTTGAGACGTTAGATGTGAGATGTGAGACTGTTTTTATTTTTTCGGGGTGGAATTTGATTTTCTTCATATATTTTTTTAATTTTTCGGGCTGAAGAGTCTTTTAATGAATTTAGTGGAGAAACACACCTACATTGTTTTTTGGGCCAGCTTCACATACGTAGAAAAAAGTGGATTTCTCGAGATTCGGGATTTCCCGGAATACAAAAATTCAAATTCTCGAGATTTCGGGATTGAAAATAGACGGTATTTAAGCCCCACCCTACTTACAACATGCTCATCTGATAAAGAATTGTAGCAACGATTTAGAATTTTCATTAATTCTCTTCGATCATCGACCCGCATATTACGAAATTTGTTACACGTAAACAGTCTGTGATGTTCATCGGTGCATAACGGGCAAGCAGGTTTCTGTATTACGTAAAACGACTTACTCGACGAAGATAATTTGGGTGCATTATGAACGCGCAGACCCGGAGTTTTCTAAAGCATCCATTCTTTTAGATACAAATGCTAAAAGCTGGTCTATGGTAAAAAATTTCTTTTCTGAGGTTTCGTATCTCAACACACTCAGAAAAATATCTGATAAATACGTGATTTCATTTACCATATTATGATAATACTAAATTATTGTTATATTCCCTATCATACAATGATTTATATGATATTCTTGATCATTTTTCTTCACGTTCTTCATCAGAACAATTATGATCACTTGTGAAAAAAGTTTACAAGTGATCATCATTGTTATGATGAATAAAATGACCAAGAATATCTTACTATGATACAATCAATCATTGTATGATATGGAATATCACAATAATTTAGTATTATCATAATACGGTAAATGAAATCATTTATTTATTATATTTTTTTTCTGAGTGCAGTTGTTTGGACTCCTCATCTAGCTTTTCCGTGGCTTCATAAACAATCCAAGGGTCTCGCTCGGAAGCCTCTGAATCTAAGGACTTCAAACCTTGTATTGTTTCATCGACACTATCATTAATTTTCATCAATCCAAAGGCGTGAGTGTGAGTGATTTGATGAAATCCTAAACTACATACAAAAAGGATTTAAACTATAAATACCCAACATAACACCTGCAAATTTTTAAGTGAGACTAGTTTACATTTTAAATTTGTGTTTACGCAACTTCGGCATTTATATTTAGTAAGTTGGAAACAGGGCCATTAAATGAGTCGTTAAAGGAATTTTTAATTCAACTGAAGAGCAACTGAATATATGGCCATCCGTCATGGAGTTTCAAAGCAAAAAACTACAGCTAAAGTCCACTCTTTTAAAGGATTCGAAAAAATTATGAAGCGTGAAATAGCTAGCTTGGAGGTGGATGCGGTACGAGGTCTGAATCTACGGTTAGTATATGCACGCAGAGAAAAAATATGGTTACTACAATCATATATAAAAGGTATCATATTATGATTGGCATTATGATTGCAACAATCATTATTCATTAATATATATTGAATATGATTGGTAGAATTATATGAATGATTACAGCAAACATAAAATGATTTCTGTAACCATGTGTGAGACTCAAACTATGATTGCAATAATCATTTTATGTTTGCTGTAATCATGCATATGATTCTACCAATCATGTTTTTGATTCAATACCAATCATCTCATTTTGGACGGCAGTCCAAACGAGTGACGAAAGCACCTACTGTGTTGGAAGTCGAACTCGTTTATATACAGCTAGTTTCGAACTTTTTCCCTTTGAGGCCGCCAGGTTCATGTTATATATCATTGGAAAGGTCTTGAAAAGTAGACTCAAATATTGTATAAAAGCATGAATTTCTACCAACATTGAGTGGCGATATGACCTTCTGAAAATTGCCCCAAAAAATCAGTAATGGGGCTATAAATGCCCCAAAAAGTGCTCCAATTATTTTTTAACTAGCAAATTATGATTGTAGACGTCAATATCTATTCAACGACACCTCAAACGGATAATTTTAACTAAAGTTATGACATTTTTAAACTTTTCTATGACGTCACCAAATAATCTTGCTTTGGTATATATGTTTGTCCGTACTTTTTCATTTTCATCTCATATTTTCAGGGTGTGTAGTACTTGAAAAATTAAGCAACTTTTGTTGTACAATCTTTTGATTTGGCCACCATGTTGGCCGCAGCCGGCCTCTACGGGGCCATTTTTGGCCATTTTAGCCACGCCAACTGCGCTGAACCTATTTGACATACCCCGGACATATGCATATCGTTGGAAAGGTATTGACGCCAGCTATCAAATAGCATATAAAAGACTTTCAAAAAATTAGGGTGGAGGGTCATTTTGGCCAAAAAACTGAAAAATGCCAAATGGGCCGGCCACATTCGGCCAAATTGCTAAAAAATTAGCCAAAAACTTTTGGTTCATATTTTCAGGATTATTAGCCATAAACCTCACCTACAATATGACATCAACCGTTTGTCCCAGAAAACTCGTATATTTTAGATATTGATCTCCATAACTTAAAAGCCACCCTAATTGTTTGCAAAATTTTATTTTTTGGCTTAAATGCACTCTAATATTGGTCCGTTGCGGTTCACAATGATAGTAAATCAACGTATTGCAGTGAAACAAATATAAATGCATCATATTATGATCATTGCTAAAAGAATTTTTACCAGTGACCCTTTTTTCATAACAAAAAAAATGAAAAAACTGACAAATTGATGTGATCGAAAAAATCACCAAATACATTGAACATTTGACAGTCTCCTTGCATAAAATTGATATTTTTTTATCATTATGATGATTTCTTTGAAAAATAAATCTTATCTTCCCTCTCATCGCATGAAGATGGAATATCAGCGAGAGGCTAGCTACCATTAACTTTTGTTTCCAACTAACACACTAAAATATGTATATTTTATTGTATTGTTTAAGGAATCAAAAATGAATGGTAGCCGCATGCAGTTAGTGACAAAACAGCAAGAAACATGCAAAAAAATTGTTGAATTACTCAATCGAATTTCTACCAAAAACACATGCATCTGGTCTAAATTTTTACTACTCTGTAACATACACTAAAAACTAAACAACAAATGTTCAGCCGATAGCCTACGAAAACCGGGTGTGTAATAAGATCACACCCGGCATGACCTGTTTGTGGCATGTGGTAAAGGATTCTGAAATAAAATCTACCAAAAGACTACAAAATGAAGATTGAAAAATTGCATGCAAAATAAATAAATAGAATCGTCTACCACACACCAGAAACAGTACACCAGAACGTAGGTTATCGTGCTGAACATAATAAAAAAAACTACCTACCTGAACCTAATGATGAGACCTGACCCTACTTTTAAACATAAAAAAGATAATATTAGTCTTTACTATTTCGAGGCCAAGAGCATATTATGTACTTTCCAAACATAAATCGTATTGAACCATTCTTCAATAGAAACAATTTTGTTTTATTGTTTTCCATTTTTTTATTGAAACAGTTTCGTTCTATTGTTTTACGTTCTATTGTACCTCATACACAGACGCAGGCCACTGGAGTGACGAGTCAGAAGAATGAATGATCCGCACTCTGTAACACACAGCCGACAGCTATGTGAGAGTATGCGTAATTCGTTCTTCGCGAAACGAACAACATAAGCCCTGAACAAAATCTGAAACGCGGATGCCAATATTCAACAAACTACAGAAGATTGTATTGGTTACACTAACAATCCCATGTTAATTTTTTTCTTTCGTACCACTACTTATTAAACTAGTGCGCACATACGATGTACACATATATTCTAATACAACTATCTATGGTGTTGTTTTTTCTGTATTTGTTGGATTAGCATGGCTTTATATTGTTGTTCGTTTTGGTCATTTCAATGCCGCACGTCTGTGTATGAGGCACAATGACACGTAGCGGCCACTTGTGTGCTATCGTGTGTGTGTGTGTGAACTCAAAGTAAAACCTCTTAACGAGGTAAATGTTCAAGTGACGAAAGCCGAATTCAATTCACAAAATTTCTGATATCAAATTTGTGCCGAAAGAAACAATTGAATTCGATTTGTCAACGATTTTTCGGACTGTTAGTGCATTCGGCGCGTTTGTTTACATTTTTCTTTCTAGCTGTCAAAAACAACAACTTGTCAACGATTTTTCGAATGTTAAACAACAACGCGCTGAATGCACTAATATTCCGAAAAATCGTTGACAAATCGAATTCAATTGTTTTTTTCGGCACAAATTTGATATCAGAAATTTTGTGAATTGAATTCGGCTTTCGTCACTCGAACATTTACCTCGTTAAGAGGTTTTTTATTTGATTTATAATTACAGTAAACATAAAATGTAATATTGATGACGCATTGATATCGCATTGAAAGAAATACCCCATCGCTTTTATCCCAATTAACCATTATTGTTGGTAGCAGGGCTGCCACTTTACTCCGATTGGAGTAGATATACTACCTTTTAATCTTAATGAATTTTCGGTACGTACTTATTTAAATCTACTCCTTTATTATTACCCTTCATTTTTTGGTTCGTTTGAAATTCACAAAATTATAATGTGAATAGGAAGTGGAGTTTTGATGGTTAAGGAAAGTTGATGGCCTTCCAGCCCTTGCTTTATGTTCAATTTGCCTCGCAATGCTTCCAAATAATAAAAGACATGTAAATAGATATTTGACTACAAAATTACACCCGAAAATGTTAAAATTGGGAATACAACACCAAACATAGAACAATATTGCCACAAATCTATCAAACTGCCATTGACATTGTTGCTAGATTTTACGATGAATCTAAAGACAGACTTCCTTCCTTTTGAAACTTTTAAACCCAATTTTCATTGGTTAAAAAGACGTTTTTTTTCTTGTGAATTTTTTTCATCAACTGTGATTGGTTATAAAAAAAATCAGATGGAAGGAACGAACGAACGCAACATTGAATCTGCCTTAAGTGCACTATTTCTGATAATTTTATGGGCTTAATAGAATTAGTGGACTCGACGGCACAAGAATTTTTTATTATAATTAAGCAACATCTTGAACTCTAACTCTAACACTTATTAAAATTTTTTATGAAAATAGAACTTTTTAACACCGAAACTGATTTCAAGAATGTTTCATTGTATCTATCTCCGACTTTGTGCTTCCATTTATCTTTGCTGACGGTGAATACAATATATTATACAGTAAAAAATTACTGTGAATATTATTACATTTCTAAATAAATATCTTGAATTGAATAAAAATACGTATATTGTTTTTACTCCGCTTTTTTACAATTTACTCCCTTTTTTGAGAGTTTCTACTCCCTTGTTGATTAGATCCGGAATTTATTTTCCCCGTCGTGAGCATACCAAAAAGTTTGGCTTTTCACTATCATCTAAAAATTTATTTTAACAACATTTGTTATAAAATATTCGATAATCGCATAAGACTACATTAGTCCAGCCATGAAACTACAAAGTGAATGCTAGAGATTTAGTGTTTACATACGAATTAATCACACATTAAGATAAGCGAATTTTTTATAAATACACTAAAAATTATTAATCATTCAATAATCACAGAATTATTGCCTCAACAACTTAAATGATTTAAAATTATATTTAGCACAATCAATCATAATTGTGTTACCACCAATAATAGTTACAGGAATCATAATAGTAAGTGAATTTTAAAAATAATATGGTTGGAGCAATATGTTATTATGACGGTGACCAAACATTTTTACAGTAATTTTAATATTATTTAAACAAAAATAGTTTAATTGTAGCAATCGTGCATTAACTATATTATTTCTCTGCGTGTGACTACTTACTAACTATACCACCCACAAGCGTTGAATCCGAGAGGGCCTTTTCTTCTTCAGGACAAATAATACGGTCAACACTAAGTGACGAAAGCTTAAGCTGTTTATGTTTTTTAAGAGCCTATTATAAAGTAAACGGTGAAAACAATATATAATTCCTATGCAATGAATATGTGAAACGAAATAAACATAAGTTCTATAAATATCCAAATTAAACCCTTTTAATATTAGTTAAATTTATAATTTATATGCATTTTAGTTTTTCAGATAAAGTAATTTATTATAGTCGATTGTCAATACCGGTATCCCGGTTTCGACAAAATTAAATACCGAAATACCGGTCGGCTGATTTCGTATTTGTATTGGATGCCCTAACCACAATCCCTGCCCTTTGTTCTAATATAATTCACAATTCGCGTAAACTTCGTGAACCATATCATATAAATAGCCATTGGCTTACACGGGTATATAGATGGAATAAAAGTTATGGAGGCACTTATAGATATGGAAAATGGTTACCTGAGTTTTGATATCGGGACCGAAATCGGCTATTCGGCTTACACTGGGCTGTTACTAGAATTGGCGGCATCTAAAACACTACAATTGTACTTGGTTGTACAATCCGGATCCCACCTGCTAGTTATTGGACTCGGTGGCGTCCAAAACACTATAATTGTACTTGGATCCCCACGTGTTGAATACTGGAAATTGGTGGCGTCAAATTACTTTAATTGCACAATGGATTGTGCAATCCGGCTCGATGGGCTCCGGCTCGAAACACAATGTACAATTTTAGTAATTAATCTTGCACGGTTTTTATTTAATTGTAGACCAATAAAACTATTTTAATAAATTTGTTAATGGTTTAGGACTCGTTTTTTATTTTTAATAAAATAAAACAAATTTATGACTGAGCTTTCGATGTCTCATCGACATCATTTTCAAGGTTAATGATAATTTTTTATATAAATTTCTCAAAAACAAATATAAAAAGCCTATACACTAAATACAATTTTTTTTCAAATACAAAGTAAATTTTAAAGTAAATTTTACAAACAAGTATATAAAATATGAATATGATTTTAAAAATATTAAAAAACCATAAATGAAAATTGTTTATATAAATTAAGCAATGAAATAAATTTAGCAAAGAAATAAATTAGACAAAATAATTGTAGCAATTGCCAATGTAGGCGCAATCATTATTTATATTTATAGAATTAATGCTAGATTTAATATATATCATCTCTAAAATTGATATTTTCCTAAAATTTTGTTCGTTTTCTAATATTTTGACATTATTTAAGTTAATTATGTGACTTGAATTCTTTAAATGTGTTGTAAGTGAACTAGTACCTTTTTATTCATCTTTATTTACACCATTTTTGTGTTGATGAGGAATCAATACATTGCGAAAAAAGGCAAAAGCTTATGATTATGAAAACTATGCAAATGATGTTTCCAGTAAGGGAATACCGGAGGCGGATAAAGAAAATATTTGTGTCATTTTTAAAGCTGTTTGTGAGGTGTACGGATTTGACATAAAACATGTCGGTCCAGTTGAACTGTTTAGAATAGGGCCCCACAATCATCTAGAACTAACAGTATTGGTGCAACAAATAGAAACAAACAAAAATATTATGGCCCAATAATTGCAAAATTTGCGTCAAAAATTGACAAAAGTATTTTTTTTGAAGAATATACGTCAACGAGTATCTGTCGTTTGAAATGCGAGCAGTGTTTAAGAAATGTTTGGAAATGAAAAAGGCCCACGCTTTTGTTAAAACTTATAATAAAAATGGATCCATCTTCGTACAGGTGAAACAGGACTCAGAGATATACACAATATCAAGCTCATATGATTTCGACGTTTTTCTTATGAATAAAGATCTCAACTTGGATCCATAGACATATAATAAAATCTTCTCAGGAAATAATGATTCGAACAATGATGTAGAAAATGGGACTATCAATTATTTCGCCGAGACGGGGAAAGCTAGCACTTTAAACGGTAATCACTAATCACTTTTATTCGAAAGAGGCTGCAAATAATAAGCAATACTAATTTTAATTTCAATAATATTATTTATGTCTTATATTTTTATGTATATTATCTCATTTTATTTTGTAGGACATAGCAATTTTCATGTGATATTTAATTTAATTTAATTTAAATTTAATTAATTAAACTTGCTATGAAAAACAAATTTAAGCATAAAAATCAAATCAATCACAAAGGAAAACTTACTTCCACAATTTTAGTTACGAACAAATTGAATTCATTAATTATAGTAAATTTAAAATTTACTTCTTGTTCACAAAAACAATTTATTTTATTTCTTTGTTATTTTCACTTTAAATGTTATTCTATTTTTATTTATTTTATTATTTTTTATTATATAGACAGTAAAACCCAGATTATGATGTTTTTTCTACGTGCCGCTCTTGATCCTTCTTAAGCTTCAGTGTCGCTTAATTGTACTAATGCTAGTTTTAGTGACAGTGGTACTACATTAATTGTAACCCCTACCCAATTTATTAGTAATTTCGAAATGATCGTACTTCTCGTGTCGGTGGTGGTGTTTGTATATATTTAAACTCAAACATAAAGTCGAAAGTTATTTATCGATCTCCAGTTTCATCAAAAATTGTGTCACTTTTTCTGGAAGTCAAATATGCTGACCAAATTTTCCTTCTTGGGGTTGATTATTCAAGCATAAATTGCATTGGCGAATTCGAAATTTTATGAATAATGTCACACCCCGATATCAAAACATTTTGTTAACGGGAGATTTTAATCACAATATACTATCTAACAATCCTAGAGTTTTAAATTTCTGCAATGTACGAGTAGTTAATAATTTTTCCCTGACAATTTTCAATAATAATGCCGCGACCCACTTTCTACTCAAATTTCAATCAAATTTCAATACCTGGAATATCAGACCACGACTTAATTTTCTTCTCAGTGGATGTGTACTAGCGTAATCCCTGAAATTTACTATAGAGACTATAATAGGATAATTCTTGATGAAATTCCTGTTAAGATAGAAAATCTTCCGTTTCAGAATATCTATTAAAAAGAAAATGTGAACGACCAGATGTTAATTTTCAATGAATCTATTAATTCGTTATTTATTGGTTGTGTACCACTTCGGAAAGCCAATATAAAAAAGGATAAACCATCTTGGTTAAACGTAAGCGTCACCGCTTCTTTATTTGATAGAGATTGTGCTTATCGACTGTTATGGAAATACAATCGTACTACTGAAAATTGGAACTGCTATCGCACGCTCAGGAATCATGCGACTAAGACCCTAAGGATTTTTAAATCATCATTCCTTCAAACTAAATGTGATCCAAATCTACCAGCCAAAGTATTATGGAATAATTTAAAAAATCTTGGTGTTGGAAATGCTAAACCGAAGCAAACTATTTCATATCCGCCATCTGATCTAAATAGTTTCTTTGTGAATTCAGTCCAAGCTATACATACTAGCAAAGGGAATTTTTCAAATCTGGCCAGATTATGAAGATACATTCAAACTCTATCCAGTTTCTGAAGACGGGCTCCACTCAGCTATATTTCAGGTTATAACAGTTTTCTTTGTCGTTTCCAGTCGGACTTTAGGAAAGGGCATAGAACTACTACCGCTCTAGTTAAAATTCTAAATGATGTTAGGCACAATATTGACAAAAGACGAATGACGATTTTAGTGCTTTTGGACTTTTCAGTTGAAAACAAATTAGTGTTAAATCCGAAAAAGTCGCAAGCAATTGTGATATATAAAGTAACTTTGTGTAACTCTTCCCTAGAATATGTAAATTGTATCCGTAATTTGGGGCTTATTATAAACAAAACACTAACATGGGATGCCCGACCATATTAAGGTTGTCAGATGTAGAGTGTATGGTATTTTGAGATTACTTTGGTCTGTCACAAATTACGCTGGACTCGAACTTAAAAGAAAAATTTTCATGGGGGTGTGAACACAAACATATTCTTCTTTTTAATGCGTGTGTTCGTTACGTTTATGGCATAAGAAAGTTCGATCACATTAAACAGACGTCTAATCCTTAATCTTTATTTTTTAATTTTAATTGTAATTTTTAATTAGGAATTATATTTGAAATTGTTCTTTTCTCTTTATAATAAAAAAAATAATATAATATTATATGTAATTAAATCAAATATTGAATTTATAATATGTACACTTTCGTGGAAATGTAATAAGTCTAATGGCTCAAATTTCTTTATAAATAAACAAATACAAATACAAATATTTTAAATTTTTACTTTGTTTATGAATCAGCATCTATTCTCCATTGTATCATAAAATTTATAAGTAATTTAATTATTTAACGATTTAACAAAGAATTTTTGTTTCTTGAAAATTACTCTTGTTTTGTTCTCTAAATTTGATAAAGTTAATCTCAACACGAGAGAAAAGTATCGACTATCTTTAGATTTATTTAGCAGCGCTCAAAAACACTCTACACTTTGTTTCTATTCCATTTATATTCTCTCAATTGATTTTTTAATTTTTTCCCCACGTTTTCGATCGTGAATAGTAAACTAAAAGATTAAGAATAATATTCAGTTTTCAACGAATAGTGAGCGAATAATGAAAAAACATAGAGATCGATATTTTGAATAGATCAGAAATTATATTTTTTTAATGTCTGCTCCTTGCAAAACGAATAGTTGGCGAATACTTTATAAATTTGTATTTTAGAGTAAAATTTAGTACTATTAATATAGCGTAAAAGATCTGGCACATTACAGCTTTCGAGATCATAGAGGGTGTCCATAGTGTATTTACCCAAGTGATCATGTCTTCTGCCAGCTAGCGCAAGATACGAGCAAAGGAAGTTAGCAAGAGTCTCCTCCTCCTCCTCCTCCTCGTCCCTGCAACTTGTGCAGAAGTCATTTGCATCCAGAACTTCTCGCATGATCTCCGAAAAGTCAGTGCCCGGTAATTAACCCAAGTGATCATGTCTTCTGCCATCTAGCGCAGGGTACGAGCAAAGGAAGTCAGCAAGAGTCTCCTGATCCTCCTCCTCGTCCCTGCAGCTGTCATTTGACTTCTGTCATTTGCATCCAGACCCAGCCTTCTTGCATGATGTCCGAAAAGTCAGTGCTCGGTAATTATCTCTACAACTCTACCTAAATCACGCTTCCACAGTGTGATTAAGATCTTGGAGCGATTCAAGTTCAACTCAAGCCAGTTAGAGAGTCGTACCGTGCCTTGCTAACTCGTCTGCCCTAACCAACCCAAACCAACTGGATATTGAAATGTTCACTCATCTCGTTAAGAGATGTGTGACAATTCAACGCCACCCTTGACACCAGGGGAACTGAATCCAGCGAAAGAATGCCTGCCCGACTGCCCTCATAGATAGTGATATCAGTAACTGTTAACGATATTACATTATGTTTCAACCAGTTCATGACCTCTTGAATTGCTATAACTTCAGCCTGGTACACACTGCAGTACTCAGACAGACGAAAAGATAAACTTACATTTAATTTCCCACAGAATACACCAGCTCCCACTCTACCATCGAGCTTGGGGGCGTCGGTGAAGAATTTAACTGTCTCGGTTTCCATAATGAGACCACTATTTCAATCCTCCCTAGTGGGGAGAACCACCTTAAAAAGCTAGCCCAAGCACAACAGGGGTGTTATATAGTCCAAATTCGCCAGGTCATACCTCACAGGATTGACTATAGTTGAGTGCCCTTTTTGCAGGCACTTCCACCTTAAAGTCACTGATAGCCGGGCGGCCGTATTGACAGCCATTTGCTTACCGAGGATATCCAACAGGAGACCCCGAACACCATATAGCAGTACGGGCCTTACAACTGCCGTGTAAACCCAGTGTACCAGCTCCGGTTTCAGGTCCCATTTCCTTCCAATGGCATTTTTACAAGAGTAGAGTGCCACAGTAGCCTTCTTCACTCTTTCTATCGTGTTTGGTTTCCAACTCAGCTTACAGTCCAGAAGAATCTCTAGGAATTTCGCCTTTTCAGTAAGGACCAGCCTAGTATCATTCAGGCTTGGTGGAACCATTGCCGGAATTTTATATTTCCTAGTGAAAGGGACCAGCTCCGTTTTAGATGGGTTAATCCCCAATCCACATCTACTGGCCCAACCCGCAGTGATTGATAGCGCATTCTACATCACATCCCTGATTGTACCCAGGTGCTTACCCGAGACAGCTATCGCTACGTCATCGGCATAGGTAACCACACTTATTCCTTCCCCCTCCAATATATGAAAGTAAATAAATTTGAAATGAGATTAAAAATAATATATTAAAATCTCTATTTTAGAATATAAAAATACAATTTTATTACGGTTGTGAAGCTTGTCCCAAAAAAAAAATCCCGTCAGCATATCGTCCCCATTCGATTTATTTTGCAAAGATAATAGCAAGAGAAAGAGTAAAAAATAATCTTGAGAAAAAAAAATAAAACATATTGTTCATTAAATTAATTTAAAACTATATTTACAACTTAAACATTATGTTTAAACTAAACTTTATTTACTATATATAGATATTTTTAAAAAATTAACTAAAAATGAATCATGAAAAAGAAAACAAAATCAATTCTTGTTAGAATACAAAGTATAAAAATTGTCTTTAGGGTAATGTTGGCTTTAGGGTAACAAAATTAAATCAATCCAGAGCCATTTCCATATCTAGGGGATAGGTGTCATTTTTCGCTCTCGCAAACCTAATCGATTTTGAGTAGTTTTAATTTAGACAAATTCTGGATATCGTAGAATTTGTCGGAAAATTTAACTTTGTCCAAATGTTAGCTTTAGGTTGACACAATCAAATAAATCAAAAGCCGTTTCCATATTATCCGATTTTGTAGCTTTAGTAGTTTTAATTTAGATAAATTCTGAATTCCACTTGGTCCAAATGTTAGCTTTAGGTTAGCACAATTAAATAAAACCAGAGTTATTTCCATATCTAGGGGATATTTGTCATTTTTCGCTCTCGCAAATCTAATCGATTTTATAGCTTTGAGTAGTTTTGATTTAGATAAATTCTGAATATCGCAGAGTTTGTCGGAAAACTTCACTTTGCCCAAATGTTAGCTTTAGATTTGCACAATCAAATAAATTAAGAGCCATTTCCATATCTAGGGGGTAGGTGTCACTTTTCGCTTTCGCAAATCTTATCGATTTTATAGCGTTGAGTAGTTTTAAATTAGAATAATTCTGGATATCATAGAATTTGTCTGAAAATTTTACTATGTTCAAATGTTAGCTTTGGGTTAGCACAATCAAATAAATCCAGAGCCATTTCCATATCTAGGTGATAGGTATCATTTTTTGCTATCGCAAATCTAATCGATCTTAGTCTTTTGACTAGTTTTAATTTTAGATAAATTCTGAATATCTCAGAGTTTGCAGAAAATTTCACTTTACCCAAATGTTAGCTTTAGGTTGACTCAATCATATAAATCAAGAGCCATTTCCATATCTAGGGGATAGGTGTCACTTTTCGCTTTCGCAAATCTAATCGATTTTATAGCTTTGAGTAGTTTTAAATTAGAATAATTCTGGATATCATAGAATTTGTCTGAAAATTTTACTATGTTCAAATGTTAGCTTTGGGTTAGCACAATCAAATAAATCCAGAGCCATTTCCATATCTAGGTGATAGGTATCATTTTTCGCTCTCGCAAATCTAATCGATTTTATAGCTCTGAGTAGTTTTAATTTAGATAAATTCTGGATATTGTAGAATTTGTCGGAAAATTTCACTATGTCCAAATGTTAGCTTTAGGTTAGCAAAATCAAATAAATTCAGAGCCATTTCCATATCTAGGTATCATTTTTTGCTATCGCAAATCTAATCGATTTTATAGCTTTGAGTAGTTTTAATATAGAAAAATTCTGAATATAGCGGAGTTTGTCGGAAAATTTCACTATGCCCAAATGTTAGCTTTGTGTTAGCACAATCAAATAAAGTCAGAGCCATTTCCATATAGATTTCCGCAAATCTAATCGGTTTTATTGCTTTGAGTAGTTTTAATTTAGATAAATTCTGGATATCGTAGAATTTGTCGGAAAATGTAACTATATCCAAATGTTAGCTTTAGGTTAGCACAATCAAATAAATCAAGAGCCATTTCCATATCTAGGGGATAGGTGTCATTTTTCGCTCCCGCAAATCTTATCGATTTTATAGCTTTGAGTAGTTTTAATTTAGATAAATTCTGGATATCGTAGAATTTGTCGGAAAATTTCACTATGTCTAAATGTTAGCTTTAGGTCAGCACAATCAATTAAATCCAGAGCCATTTCTATATACAGGGGATAGGTGTCATTTTTCGCTCTCGCAAATCTAATTTATAACATAATGGTAAACAGCCATTAAGCAGAAGACTTTTTACTAGCATGATTCATGCCCCCGGTCCTAGCTACTATGACGATAGATACTATGATTAGTTGCTTAATAATTATGTTTATATTTTTCAAATTTAAAAAACACCGAAATATTGAAACATATTACATACTGCCATATGCTCATGTTTTAAAATCAAATATTTTTTGTTTTATAATTTCAAATACCCGTTTGAAGCAGAAAAGTTTTGGTATTCAGAATTATTTTATGATATTAAAATAAAGTACGACAAAGCAGATCTTAAAATGTTAATTTTATCGTCAAAATTGAACGGACTAAAAAATCAAACATTAGTAATTAAAGTAATTTATGCAAATTTATTTTAATTTTAATATAGTTTTGAATTTTGACTGTGAACCGTAAATAGCAAACCTACTTAAAATTAAAAATTACATTATCAATTACATTAAGAACATTAGAAGATGGTTCAATTTACGTCAAAGTATCAATATTTTAATATTAATAAATTTCTTTCTAAAAATCATCAAAATTGGTTTTATTCAAGAAATTAGAATATAATCTGATATTATATAAATCTCTACCCAATAATAGATTCATTCTTAAAAATATGGAATAAAGTTTCTCCAATTTGGACTAAAAATATTTGATTTAAGTATATCCAACAAAACCATAAATTTTTGTTTTCTTAAATCGATGTTACATAATCTCAGTTTCTGATTTAACCACACTGTGTAGTAAGAAAATCAAATCTTAAATGAAAAGTGGATATTTTGCGTTGGAATAGAAATTTAGCTCAAAGTGAGATATTATTTTATACTTTTGTAGATTTGAAATATTGAAATTGAGAGACTTGTTCTCCAAAATATGATGCAAATGTCTCAAACGAAGAATACATATTTTTCACATATTTACAAAAATAGAATATAAAAATCAATCTATTTAAAAGTATACATGTACTTCTAGAAAACAGATTGCTCGTTTTCAATGAATTACAAACACTCATCTCAATTCAAGCACATATATTCTTAGCACACATTCAAACACGAAATTTGTTCGAACCATTCCGTTGACGCTTAATACGAGGATACTTTCTTTCAGTGTACATACACATTTGAATCATCAAATATCAACACCATCAAAACCTATTTTAACTGGATATTTCCCGTTCCACCCCAAATAGATACGACCGATCCAATAGTGAACGGGCATAGTGGGACGAAGAAATCTACGAATATGAATTACTCTTTCGAAAAACCACAAAGCAAACCCCAAAAGAAAGATACGTGGTACACCAGCCCATAACGGAGACACAACTATGGACCAATTATGAAGTTCAACACAACAAACATTTCAACACTTCCTTCCGATGAAGAATTTTAGGCCGGTAAATAACAATCTCTCATGTCTTAGAAAGCCCCATATTTTTGAGTTAAAATAAATCAAATCTAACAGGGAAGTGAAAAAAAAATGTCTAACTATATCTCAGGGCAGATGTGTGACAGGTTCATGTTTATCTAGTAGTGCGTGGGTTTGCCCAAAAAGATTAAATAACTTGAACTTATTTTATTTATTTAGTAAACATTTAGTAAAAATTCCTTACCTGATTTGTGGTCGTGGTCTCGGTGGTTTTATTTTAATTAAATAAATGTTAAGCCTGAGATGTCAGTGGAAAGAGAAAAAGAAAAATTCACAATCACAATTTCTTCTTTTACATAAAAAAAATGGTTTGCTACACTTTGTATGATGGGTCATTTTTAACCCTTTGAGAACTGGTGTTAACAGATGTTAACATTTTTCTCTCTCTCTGGCACTATATCTCATCAAGGGATTTGGCCGCCTCAAATTAGGTTTCATAATCAGAATTTCATTTCGGATAATGAGTGATTACTTCATTGATCCTAAACCAGCCGTGAACATTTTTTCCTTGTCACCACCGGGAATCGAACCCGAGACCTTCGGTCGCTGGAGCAAGCATGCTAAAGCATGTTAACATGTCTTCTGTCATTTTCCGCTTTACTATTTTCGTGTATTTTGTATCTTGGCTATTATATCTGTTCTATTACTATTTGGAAGTCAAAATTTATTCTGTGTTTGAGTGTAGTACTAATTTTGACAGAACTATAATTATTTTTGTGTCACCCGTTTCTGCCAAAATATTACTTCCACGCAAAGTAAGCAAAAAATTCCTTTTTATATAGTATAATATTATTGTAAGGTTAAAATTATTTATATATCGGGTTCGTGAATGTCGTAACTACATATTCACTAAAGGAAAAATTTCAACGTATTTATTTGTTTTCAAGCTCTTACGTTCGTTAAAATACACGTAAATGATTGTTATCAAATCGCCTCAAAGGTTATGAAATATTTTTCTTTAAGTCAACATAATATGTTGACCAATTCTGCCGTTTCACACAGCGCTTCAAAGAAGCAGCTTCATCTTCTTGTTTTTCCCCGTTAACCTATAAACCCGTTTTTAATTGCGACTCATTTTTAATCAAAAATTTTTTTGGTGAAGCTGCACTAAACAAACATAAATGAAATAAAAAAAATTCAAAACGATTTTTAAAATGTAAAATCTACAAATTTGATTTACGAGAGATAAGTAATAAAATAATACAAACAAATTTTGTGTCGTCTAAATATAAAATAAGGCTTTAAATTAGCAATAAAAAATCTATTACGGCTTATTTTGAAGTAAGAAGTAGTACTTCTTTGGCATGCCGTGTGGAACACTAAGTTGACATTTATCTATGTCGACTTATTTTGAGGCAAAAGTAGTGTTTCAAAGAAGCACGGTGTGGAACGGGACATTCATTGAAGTGTTGCATTTGTTACACTTGATAAGTATATGAACAAATTATATTGCTATTAGATATTAATCGTGTATAATTTTTATAATAAATAAAGAGGACAATTTTTATAATAATATAGATGGCAATATGGCATACGCGATGATGATGCCGCCGACTTTGAGTCTAACCAGTATAATATTGAGGTATTACCATAGCTACCTAAAAATAGAGATCTTGTAGATAAAATAATGACAAACATGCGGCAAAATGAGGAAATTGTGGAAGAAACGGCCAAATTAGAAAAAGTTGGATTAATAGACGTCTAAAATACAAAGCCATTGTTACTTGTCACGTGGCAAGACCACCGATCGGTTTATTTAGCTTATAATTTTATTGGCCGTGGTGATGAACGGCTTATTAAACGATGGCACTAAAAAGCCAAAGATTATGCCGATATAAAACAACCGGAGATCGTTAGAAAATATGTACACCGATTGTATGGGAGGAGTAGATTTGCTCGACAGTTATATATGACAATTATATATTTATAAAATCTCGTAAATGGACGTTGTGCGTTATTATTTTTCATTTTATTGATTTTGCTGTATCTGCTTCTTATTTAGAATATGTGAGAAATTGCCATACAAATCAAATAAATGAAAAACATATTATGAAATTAAAGATTTCAAATTAAAATTAGGATGGTGTCTCAACAAAATGAGAAAGCTTCAAATAAAAGGAAAAATGATAAACTATCGGTTACGACAGCAACACCTGTACAGAAAATGATCCCCGGTTTGATAGAGTAGACCATCTGCCATTATTTCATGAAAGCCACTCGGCTAGCAGATACATAAACACTGATTGCAAGGGTTCATCACGAGTGATTTGTACGAAGTGCAAAGTTCACGTATGCATAAATTCAAAAAACAATTGTTTTTACCCGCTCGACCTTAAATAATATGTGATTTTTATGTAATTCCGTTTACTTGTGAATTTGAATAATTTGATGAAATTAGTAATTAATTTTATTTTTATATAAAATAAATAAGACTGTATTTTGTACTATAAATATAGGTTTTTTATTAAGTTAAAACTGGGATGATGCCTAACTAAGGTTAGTTCAGAAATCCACTAATAAAAAAAAATACGAAGGAACAGTTATAACATCATCTCACATTATTTCAACAAAGTCACTCATCGAGTAGATGTAAAAAATCGGAATTATAAGGATCATCTAGAGTACTTTGTATTAAGTGCAAAGTTCACTTGTGCATTAATTCTAAGAATAGTTGCTTTCAAGATTTTCATTCTAAATAAATTTGTATGTGATATTTTATTTAGTTAAATTTATCTACAATACAATGTAAAATAATTATTATGTTTTATTTTTTAAAACCTTAAAACGTTGACTGAATAACATACTGTGATGGAATTATCAAAATAAGCAGTAATCTAGTTAACTATTGAAATGTACTAAATAAACAATAATCTAGCTAGTGTAAGATATATTTATAAACTAGTAAGCGACCCGTGCGACCCATGCAAGCATGGGTCGGAATTTATGGTTTGATTAGAAATAAAAGATGAATTTAAATAAAAATTAACAAAAAAAAAAGTACGAGGAATAAAGAAATTAATATACTAATTGTCCTCGACTTACGACAATTCGAAGTTACGACTGTTTTTCGATTTCGTTTCCTCTCAAATTTTTTTTTCCAAAATTATTGAACTTTTTTTTTTTAAATACTGTACCTACAAATTATACAAAAATCAGTAAATTTATTTCCATTCAATCATATTCGTAGTTAAATATTAACTAAAATTGTTTACACGTTCTATCATAGTTTAACATTTTTATGTTCGTTTTAAGTTTAAATTCGACGACGGATGCCACAACGCAGCTACGTTAACACTGAAGCATACTATGTCAAGTTTCAAGGGGCACGTGACTCTTTGATTGGGTGGTAATGTGGCAGGATACAGTTGAAACCCTTATTAATTCATAATTCGAAAAATCCTCGAGCTATGAAAGGAAACAAGCATAGGCTTCTGTTGCATTATTTTTCAAATAGTAAAGCGTGGATGACAAAAATATTTTTTGCCGAATGGTTCAGAAAACATTTCATACCAGAAGCAAAAGCATATTGTGATAACAAAAAGTTCCATTCAAGATACCCTTACTTTTGGACAATGCGCCAAGTCACCCACCATTAAAAAATCTTGAAAATATGGATCCTGATGCAGATCGTTTTGCAAAACTAAAACGATCAGTTAATGATTCTCTTGTGCATTATCAAGAAATTTTGAAAGAAAAATAATCGCGTAAAGTGGAAACACGAATTGACAATTATTTTAAAACTGGCATAATGTGTAATTTTTTTTTATTTTTCTAAATGTGAATTATATAATTACTTATCCAATTTTTTTGTGAATTCGTATTTTTAATTTTCTGGATTAGTAATTTATACATAAGTAATTGAATTACTAAAATGGTTAACATTATTTGCTTATCTAAGCTGATTTTATCACAAGTAAGAACTTATTCCATAAAATAAATATATTCCTCGACTTACGACGGACGTTCTGGAACGGTGGCTCGTCGTAAATTGAGGACTATTAGTACCTCTAAACATTGTAATAAATAGTATTTTTATGTAATGGAAGGTTTTTGAAACTTGGATCCGCCACAGCTCAGCCCATGAAGAACCTATCGGTGAAAACGGCTATGAACTTTTCTCACCGAACCCTAAAAGCATCCCAAATATCAACTTTCTACCTGTTACACTTCTCGAGTTCACGGCTGGCAGAACCGTAAATTATTTAAATCTTAAAAATGTTTTGGGGCCGGGTTTCAAAGGGTTAAGGTAATTTTTATTCGTTACCTCTCCCAAAATTAACGTTGGCAAGAATATCTCATGTTACTGAAATTTTCACGGTTAACGGAGATATTATCTGATACAGGAACTACTAGTGATTGTAGGTGTAAAATTTCTGTTGATTAATGTGAGAAATAAGAACTACTGAAGATGCACCTTAAAAGGTGTCCCTAGTAGTATTATGTCAAATTTGTTGTGAATCATTTCATTCATAATAATGTCGAAATTATATCAATAAATTTTAAAATGTTTGCAATGTATTTGCCGTGACTAAAACAGGTTTGGGCTTTTGGAAGAATTGCAACGTAATTGAAAATAAAGACCCTTTGTTTTTATTGTTAACAAATTAAAGCGATATACAATTATTTTACCAGGTGCAATATTCGAGGACTTGTGAAGCCTATTTGAACGATTTTAGAAATCTAGCCAGCCCCAGCATAATGATAAGAAGACATTTTTTTTAGTTTCGTTAGATATTGTAAAATCGATTTTATTACAATATTTCTGTATCCTTAGCAGATTGTGTATTTAACTGGGCTAGACCATAGTTTAGTATTGTCTGGGATTATTCCCTAGGTAAATTCTAATTTCATACGTCTGATAAATTTTCTTACAATTTTTTGATGTAAATGTGGGCAAACTCTACCTAGGCCAAATAATATATTCGTTATAAATTTAAACGTAAGATGGATTCCGTCCACCCAGACATAAAAATATTATAGAAAAAAAATAAAAAATCCAAAAATGGCGCAAACTCTTTACATCAAGCTTTTATACGAAAGATGCATTATGCAACTACATACACAACAAAAGAAGAACGAGCTGAAAAAAATTATTGAAAAATAGATGAAAAGGTAATGAAATGTATTTTGCGAAACACAAAAAAAAAGAAAATAATAATAAATTTTTCCGTTTTCAACAATAATAAATATTAACAAATAAAATTAAAAAAGGCGGAGTTTTTATAAAAAATTTCAGAAGGATATATTATAAATATGTACGAGCACATTATATACAAATATTTTTTCATATTTATATATGTAATATAAAATTATATGTATGCAAAACGAAAATTAGTTTTTAACTGCTTTTCATACCTCACAAAGGATCAGGGTAGGTTAGGGGTATATACTTGTATTTATATAGTTATTTTTATGTTACACGAGAATAGAGAAGCAGCACCACACAAAGAATATGGAAAAAAAGTTCAACTTTTTTTTAATTTTCGTCTGAGATGATTGGATGCAATTGTGAAAATGACATTTTTTTTATTGTTTGGTTGTTGGTATGTTTCTCGATTCAGATTTTAAACTAGAATGTAAAAATTGTGGGTGGCCAAAATTATGTGTAATTGTGTATATACGATACGAAGAGCGAAAATAAAATAACAAATTCTTAGATTTTATTTGTTCGAAGAGAATGCGCTTTGTATTGGGAATGACGCGCAGATACGACAAAAAGCTCGTAAAAACATTGGAAAATAGAAATAAATAAAAATATAGAAAAAAAAGATGTGCAATATAAAGCACTTCGTGGGGGGGGGGGGGGGGAGGGGGTATGTGGATATTATATACATTAAACAAGAAAGTAAATAAAATACAGAAAGATACTAGGTGCAGCCTTCTACTTACAAAAAAATAATAATAACAAAACAATATCTATCGCATTCTATCTAGTATTTTGTTCGTAAGAATCGGAAAATTGGGGAAGAAATCTATATGTATATTTAAGATAGTTTAAGACATAATCTAAAACTCAAACCCTTCTCTTTCTTTTTATTTTGTGTAAAGTTTATTGTTATTTTGTGAAATGTTTTGCTGCTGTTCAATTCGATCCGCTCCTTCTTGTTCCCATATATTCTTGTTTTGTTTATTTATTTACATACACAGACATATTCGTGCATATGTATATATGTGTATATATATATATATATATATATATATATATATATATATATATATATATATATATATATATATATATATATATATATATATATATTTGTAAATAGTCAACCCTTTTTTAATTGAGGGGGTCATGGAAAGATACACCGTAAATATATATATATATATATATATATATATATATATATATATATATATATATATATATATATATATATATATATATATATATATATATATATATATATATATATATATATATATATATATATATATATATATATATTTATATATATATACATAAATATATACATATGTATATCCCAGACAAAATAAAATGGAAATAAAAACTAAAACTTAAAAAGCTCCCATTTACAACAAACCCCAAGTGCTCCTGTACTCTGTGTTGTTGTTTCGATTCATGTTTTGTATTCAAAATAAAATAAAAAAAGCTCTCTACCAAAATAAAATAAAATAAAAATATATTTTGTTGCATTATTGTTATCTAGTAGTACTTATTTGACTTCAAAGATGTTAACAAGAAATTTATAAATAAAAAAATAAAAATTAAAATTAAAAACAAAGTGAATTTAAAATAAAACCAAGCATGGAGATATTTATGGTGTAATTTAATAAATAAAAAAAAAAAAATTTAAGAAATTTTGGATATACGGCGCCCGAACGACATGAAAAATGTTTCCTTTATTATTAAAATGTCGATAATTTTAAGTGATTTTGATTTAAACTGTGATCGGTACCACCACAATACGTCGAGTTGTAATGAAAAGGTGAATTTTGTGTAATTGAAAAAAAAAAGATTTCCTGACGTTTTCTTTATTTTGTTTTATATTTTTTTTTTTTTTTTGCTTTTTTTTATAAATTCGATTCAACAAGTACGCATAAAAAATTCGGTGTATGTGATGATGATGATGGTGATGAGCTTTTTTGTTGGTTGGTGAAGCGCGAGTGCGGTGCGGTATGTGATAATCATGGTGGATGAGATTGTGCGTGAATTGAATATAAAACTATTTCGTTTTCCTCTTTTTGGCATTTGACCGATTATTTGTAAAAAAAAATATTCCAGTAAAATGTGTTTGAAATAGACAAAATCTGAATAAAATGTGCATAATAGCTTTTCAAAATTATATGTGTTAAAACTAAATTTTTTAATTTTAAAGGTATCCATAAAATATGTTCCTTGTTCAGGTTTTAAGTTGCTATCAATTATGAAAGATTTTTTTTTAAATTTAGTTTATAAATTTCAAAAACGAATTCTAACTTAATTACATCTAGTAAAATATCGGAGGTCTCTTTAAAACTGTAGGAGCGTTGCATTTCACTAGCCCTTTATAATTTAGGTTTACATTAAAAACAAAAAATATTTTTGAATAATAGGTGCTACTTAAATATATATATTTCTTGAGGCCTGTAGCAGTAAATTTCCTCGAAAATTTACTGTGATCAATCGAAATTATTTTAAATGTTTTAATTATTTTTTCTAAATTGATCCCTATCGCCAAATGAATGCTGAGCATCTGTATACTAGTGATGTAAGTTCATCCGGCAAATCCGGCCTCCTTTCCAACTTTCTATCCAGTCCACAAGAAACACATAAACTAATTGTCTAATATTCCTTTAATTTTCGTGCCACTGGATCGATCCACTGGAACAGTGTCCATAACAGCTTTTAAAAGTATATTGTTTGTGAGAAAACTATTAATTACAAAATCTAAATTAAACTTGCAATAATATCGGTCGACTTCAATTTTCCAAGATATAAACGGAAATGATGGATTGATAAATCGGGATGAAACTTCATACTTAAGCTTGACCCATAAATTGGGAAATCCCAGTGATGTTTGGCCGAAATCGATCCATCTGAAGTGACAACTTATATAGGAGCTTTCTGGCAACTTTTTTTTTGCATATTTAAATTTTCCATGCGAAAAACGACTGCGAGGTTAATTCATAATTAAGCTGCTTCCATAAATTGGAAGATGGTGTTGACTTTCGGCCGAAATTGGTCCCCCGGAGGTAGTAGCTTCCATAGCAGCTTTTTCATTTTTTGCAAATCTTTAGAAAAGCATATCATTTATGAGGAAAACTACGGTTAAAAACGAAAAGATTGTAAATAAAGTTCGAAATAAAATTAGTTCAGATCATCTAGCCTCTGATGGGATTCAGAGGCTAGAATCAAGAAAGTTTTACCAAATGTCCGGTAAGCTTAATTATTCGCTTTAGAATTCAAGTGTGGTGTATTCGAGATCTATGTAAAAATTGTAAAAAAGGCGCGGCAATTTTATTTTAGATATAGTCGTTCAAGTGGTGTATTGCACTAACCAACAACTAGTCTGCATCAGTCCAATTTAGGTTCTCAGGAGACCATTTATTTGTGTCACATCATTACATTATTCTTCAACCGTTTTTCGATTCCCAGTCAAAAGCAGTTATAGCAGTGAATTTTAATATTTAATTTGAATATTTTTTTGATTCCAAAGTAGTGTCAGCAACGCCCCGCCGGCAACACTACATAAATAATTTCGTCCTATATAAATATATAAAATGTGTTCTCCAAAAGAGTGGTGTAGGAAAAAAAACTTTATTAAACTGAGGTGCTACAAGGAAACCGATAATATTATTTGGAATATTATTTTATAGGTTTTGGATCAAACAAAAATGCTGTACTACTAAAGATTGGCGTTTAGAATCTCTATGAATGAAATGACCTTCTTATAGTTCCTCAAATCACTTGTGCATATACGTTTGATATTTTGCCAGTGCTTCTCAATGATATACAACACGAATATATTTTATAAAAAAAATTTCTACCAGGGCCCACGGTGGATTTTTTAACTAAAGTGCTAATAACAATTGAAAAATTTTGATTATTTTTTATTGAAATTTCGTGGAATATGTTGAAAACATGTTACATTTTATGAAAAACATGTTACTGCTCGATATGACCTCCTTTGGCTCTGATTATTTGATTCAGTCTTCCATAGAAAGCATTGCATTCTGACCGAACGTGGGCTTGCGGAATTTTATTCCATTCTCGAACAAGAGCTGACTTCAATGCATCAACACTTTCGTATTTTTTAGTGGACACCTTACTCTCCAAAATGGACCATATGGAGAAATCCATGGGATTCAAGTCTGGTGAATATGGTGGCCATTCTTTCGACGAAATCAGCCGCGGAACGCAATTTTGTAAAAATTGCTGTGTCGCTCGAGCTTTGTGTGACGGTGCCGAGTCCTGTTGGAATGTCCAACGGTTCGTACCAAAGTGTTTACGTGCCCAAGCTAGCAAAGCATCATTTAGGATTTTTGGCGGTACACCTCTTGGTTTACCTTGACTCCATGTTCGATGAAAACAAGAGGAGTGCGTCCATCTGCAGTCACTGCAGCCCAAACCATAACATAAGCTGGTGATTGCTTGCGCATGGCAACTCTTGTGTCCAAATTATGATTGGACTTGTGCTCTAACCAAACACGATCATTTTGTTTATTCACATACTGTTGAATGGTGAAAATTTTCTCATCAGAAAAGACAATTTTTGGAATCTTATCACGTTCGGCCAAGGCCTTCAATGCTCGTGTTGTGACTGAATTAAATAATCAGAGCCAAAGAAGGTCATATCGAGCAGTAACATGTTTTTCATAAAATGTAACATGTTTTCAACATATTCCACGAAATTTCAATAAAAAATAATCAAAATTAAAAAAATTACAGCGTTTTCATTTGGTAACACTTGGTCTCAGCCACCCTTATAAATAATGAATAATGAACATAAAGCACGACAAATTCAGGAACTGGGAAATACGAGATTTAATTTTTATTTCATTTTAATCCGATTCATTTTCGGATAGTACGAGCATTCTCTTATGCCGAATTTGCATGAGATTCCTTTAGGAATGATATGATTTTTAAGTGACGTTTCGGCCATTTGTAATATGTCATGATCTGTCATTTTTTGTTTCATTGTATTTAGTAATGTTTACAATTTCATCATGGTGAGATATACGCAAGAACAAGGTTTACAAATTATTCAGTTTTATTATCAAAATAATCGTTCTCCAATTGCAACTTTTCGTGCGCTTTTGCCATTTTATAGCCATAATAATCGTCCTAATGTGTTCGCTATTCGTCGAATTGTTGAAAATTTTGAGCATACATTTTCGTTACATAATGTTCAAATGCCAATAAGACAAAGAAACGCTCGAAGTAATGCAAATACTGCTGCCGTTCAGACAAGTGTTGCTGAAGACCGCAATTTGTTGATTCCAAGACGTTCTCAAGAATTGCGACTGTCTCAAACCACAACCTGGCGGATTTTAAGAGAGGGTTTGGGTTTGCATCTATATAAAATTGTTCTCAATCAAGAACTGAAGCCATTGGACCACCGTAAACGTCGTGAATTTGCTGATTTTTTTAAGAAAATCATCTTATCCGATGAGGCTCACTTTCATCTGAGTGGTACGGTAAATAAACAAAACTGTCGATTCTGGTGCGAATTTAAGACGAAAACCCACAAATTATTCATGAAAAACCATTACATTCACCTAAATTGATAGTTTGGTGTGGTTTTTGGTCTGGTGGAATCATCGGTCCGTATTTTTTTCGAAATGAAGCTGGTAACACCGTTACTGTCAATGAAGATCGGTATAGATCGATGATAACCAACTTTTTATGGCCGAAATTGGAAGAAATTGTGATTGCTTGCGCATGGCAAAAATTGTAAAAAAGGCGCGGCAATTTTATTTTAGATATAGTCGTTCAAGTGGTGTATTGCACTAACCAACAACTAGTCTGCATCAGTCCAATTTAGGTTCTCAGGAGACCATTTATTTGTGTCACATCATTACATTATTCTTCAACCGTTTTTCGATTCCCAGTCAAAAGCAGTTATAGCAGTGAATTTTAATATTTAATTTGAATATTTTTTTGATTCCAAAGTAGTGTCAGCAACGCCCCGCCGGCAACACTACATAAATAATTTCGTCCTATATAAATATATAAAATGTGTTCTCCAAAAGAGTGGTGTAGGAAAAAAAACTTTATTAAACTGAGGTGCTACAAGGAAACCGATAATATTATTTGGAATATTATTTTATAGGTTTTGGATCAAACAAAAATGCTGTACTACTAAAGATTGGCGTTTAGAATCTCTATGAATGAAATGACCTTCTTATAGTTCCTCAAATCACTTGTGCATATACGTTTGATATTTTGCCAGTGCTTCTCAATGATATACAACACGAATATATTTTATAAAAAAAAAAAAAAATTTCTACCAGGGCCCACGGTGGATTTTTTAACTAAAGTGCTAATAACAATTGAAAAATTTTGATTATTTTTTATTGAAATTTCGTGGAATATGTTGAAAACATGTTACATTTTATGAAAAACATGTTACTGCTCGATATGACCTCCTTTGGCTCTGATTATTTGATTCAGTCTTCCATAGAAAGCATTGCATTCTGACCGAACGTGGGCTTGCGGAATTTTATTCCATTCTCGAACAAGAGCTGACTTCAATGCATCAACACTTTCGTATTTTTTAGTGGACACCTTACTCTCCAAAATGGACCATATGGAGAAATCCATGGGATTCAAGTCTGGTGAATATGGTGGCCATTCTTTCGACGAAATCAGCCGCGGAACGCAATTTTGTAAAAATTGCTGTGTCGCTCGAGCTTTGTGTGACGGTGCCGAGTCCTGTTGGAATGTCCAACGGTTCGTACCAAAGTGTTTACGTGCCCAAGCTAGCAAAGCATCATTTAGGATTTTTGGCGGTACACCTCTTGGTTTACCTTGACTCCATGTTCGATGAAAACAAGAGGAGTGCGTCCATCTGCAGTCACTGCAGCCCAAACCATAACATAAGCTGGTGATTGCTTGCGCATGGCAACTCTTGTGTCCAAATTATGATTGGACTTGTGCTCTAACCAAACACGATCATTTTGTTTATTCACATACTGTTGAATGGTGAAAATTTTCTCATCAGAAAAGACAATTTTTGGAATCTTATCACGTTCGGCCAAGGCCTTCAATGCTCGTGTTGTGACTGAATTAAATAATCAGAGCCAAAGAAGGTCATATCGAGCAGTAACATGTTTTTCATAAAATGTAACATGTTTTCAACATATTCCACGAAATTTCAATAAAAAATAATCAAAATTAAAAAAATTACAGCGTTTTCATTTGGTAACACTTGGTCTCAGCCACCCTTATAAATAATGAATAATGAACATAAAGCACGACAAATTCAGGAACTGGGAAATACGAGATTTAATTTTTATTTCATTTTAATCCGATTCATTTTCGGATAGTACGAGCATTCTCTTATGCCGAATTTGCATGAGATTCCTTTAGGAATGATATGATTTTTAAGTGACGTTTCGGCCATTTGTAATATGTCATGATCTGTCATTTTTTGTTTCATTGTATTTAGTAATGTTTACAATTTCATCATGGTGAGATATACGCAAGAACAAGGTTTACAAATTATTCAGTTTTATTATCAAAATAATCGTTCTCCAATTGCAACTTTTCGTGCGCTTTTGCCATTTTATAGCCATAATAATCGTCCTAATGTGTTCGCTATTCGTCGAATTGTTGAAAATTTTGAGCATACATTTTCGTTACATAATGTTCAAATGCCAATAAGACAAAGAAACGCTCGAAGTAATGCAAATACTGCTGCCGTTCAGACAAGTGTTGCTGAAGACCGCAATTTGTTGATTCCAAGACGTTCTCAAGAATTGCGACTGTCTCAAACCACAACCTGGCGGATTTTAAGAGAGGGTTTGGGTTTGCATCTATATAAAATTGTTCTCAATCAAGAACTGAAGCCATTGGACCACCGTAAACGTCGTGAATTTGCTGATTTTTTTAAGAAAATCATCTTATCCGATGAGGCTCACTTTCATCTGAGTGCTACGGTAAATAAACAAAACTGTCGATTCTGGTGCGAATTTAAGACGAAAACCCACAAATTATTCATGAAAAACCATTACATTCACCTAAATTGATAGTTTGGTGTGGTTTTTGGTCTGGTGGAATCATCGGTCCGTATTTTTTTCGAAATGAAGCTGGTAACACCGTTACTGTCAATGAAGATCGGTATAGATCGATGATAACCAACTTTTTATGGCCGAAATTGGAAGAAATTGTCCTGCACAATATTTGGTTCCAATAAGACCGGGCTACGTGCCACACAGCAAGTGCAACAATTGAATTATTGCGAGAAAAGTTTGGAGATTCGATTATTTCAAGAAATTGTGATATTGAATGGCCTCCAAGAAGTTGTGATTTAACACCATTAGACTGTTTCTTGTGGGGTTATTTGAAGTCATTGGTCTTTAGCAATAAACCAAACTCTCTTCAAGCTTTACAAGTCAATATTGAACGTGCTATTCATGACATGAAAAAAGTGCTCGAAAATTGGGTTCATCGAATTCGTTCGTTAGAACCTTCACATTTTGCAAATCTGTCTAATATATTTATTTTCGTCTCTAATGGTTTGCGTTATGAAAATCTTTACTTATCCACAATACACACAAAATTCAATTTTTAAATTTAACTAAACGAGAATAAATCATTTTAAACTAATTTTTAAAATTAAATTAAATTTTATTTTAAGTAACACTAAAACTAAGAATGAAACAATTGCCAATACATTATTTTTTTCTGTGTAAAGATAATTAACTGTGCAAAAAAAAACGCCGTGGAGGAACAGTTTTGGGTGTATGTGTAAATATACAATACTTTTTGTAGACTTATTTAAAGGGATGAGACCTCATACGAGTTACGGCGCGGTTTTTAATTTTTATTTTCGTTTGTACCGACCAAATTGTAACGAGCAAATTTTTGATGTGCCTCGGGCTTTTAATTTTGACTATTTTTTAGATTGCTTACTGCTGGCACTATTTTCACTAAAAGAATTTATCTCCTCTAGAATATCGATTGATTTGAGTTCTAAATCCAATTCAACGACTTGCTCATGCACTAATTATGTAAAAATCTTTCCGAGTGGTCCTAGCATCCGTTCGTGCCGTCCCCTCACTTAAATCATGATCTTTTTGTTTGAGATGTGCGAAATTGTCGCCAAATCTATTTCTTTCTGCGGAAGATGCATAAAATAATTTTTGGACTGAGTTGGAATTCTAGCAAATTCTAGTTTTCGTGAGGCTGAGTTTGGCTGGGTCATCTCTCAACGGGTTGTCTTGACGGGTAAGTGGAGGAATATGATAATCCCGTGGCCGATTATTTTCAGACGGTGTTTATGTTGGAATCCCGGTTTAGTATGTTGATACCAGACCTGAAGATAATTAGTTAAGAAAATGTTAAGCACATCCAAGTTCCAGAACTTCTCTAAAATCCATTTTTAAATTCACATCCAGTTCTGCTTACTTGATTTAACAATAATTGGTTGGGATATGGCCAAGTAATAATATAATTCCAAGGGCTTCCATACTTTTGATATCGTCAATATTAGTCTCTATATATGTAGCTTTGGAGCAACGTAGATTTCAGTGGTTTAACACTTTCAGTGGTTTAGGCCATTTTTGGCCCATTGTGGTACCACGCATTCACGCCACATCATTAACCCATTCACCTATTCACCTACTCACACAACTACAGTATACCACCTGCACATATACCACCTGCGCACCGGACAAGTGGTGCAGTGGTTAAAGCTTAGGCACTTGGACCGGGAGGTACTGGGTTCGAATCCGATCAGAGGCTAGATGCAAATCGAATTTTCATCATCGATTTTAATCGGTGATGTTAATAAACACAACTAAGACCCTCTGATGGAGTGCAGAATTCAACGTGGACCCACCGTTCATGTCAATGTACAGGTTGACATGGAGCTTGGAGTAGCGTAACATCAGCATCTTCCGGTTTGAGGACTCCCACTAAAGCTAATGTATATTGTTTTGTATTTTTTTGCAATCTCATATTCTCAAGCCATAGAAACCAAAAAAAATTAAATAAAAAAAGCAATATTTAAAACTAAAGTTTTCTGAGCAGAAAATGGAAAAATTATCAAATTTTGTTAAAAAGTAAAAGTTGTGCGTAATAACATATTAATTCCACTTGAATCACACCGATTTCCTTCAAACTTTAATAAGATCTCATAATTTATGGAAAAAATTATGTGAGAATTTTTACCAATCAGGGCTGTAGAGTGACACTGTAGATGTATATGAAGATAGTCCAAATTACGTCCCCGAAAATGCGATGGCAACACTAATTATTGATATCATGACATTTTATAGTCTCAGCCCAAAAACTCTCCACATATCATGACGTTTTTGATTATCAGCCCCGAAAAATGTCATATTTTTACTCTCAGCCCAGAAAATATTTACTGTCATGACAGCCAAAACTATCACGACACAAACATTCTTTGGAGTAAAAATGTTGCATTTTCATGATAATATAAAAACAGAAAAATTTTCGGGGCCAAGATAAATATATAAATCAGATTAACTAAGTTACCCATCCCCGATTATGTTTTTACGAAATTTTACGTGATTTATTTAATCATCGAACTATCAGCTTTAGTTTGGTGATTAAAATTATATTTTGAGAATATTTTAAAAATTTTCTATGTCGTGGAGATGAGATATAGGCCTTCAAACTCAGCAAATATTCGTTGGCCGGACTAGTGGATTACATCGTGTGATAGAAGAATATTTAACGTATTTGAAATAATTTTTTGAGAATTTTTGTATGTTTAGTATTCGAGATATAGTCTATTGAACTCTATTCGTTGGTCGGACTAGTGGGGTACATCGGCACTCTTTCAGACATTGTAATTAACGAGTTTGATAATTGATTATTAATTTTGAAGTAAGTTTTTGTTCAGAATAATTGATTCCTTATCTCGATTTTACAAACGAAAATTTAGACAACAATATATACGACAGTGGTCGAAATGGTCTTTCTTTGTAATTTCTTTTAGTAGACTGCAAGCAGAAATGGTCAAATTAATTATTAATAAAAATAAGCCGAGGCAATAAAAATAAGCCGAAGCAACAACCATATTGAAAATTATTTTTCAATTATTAAAAGGCGTTCATTTATTAAAATTACCTACACCAAATGCCTACGCTTTTTAAAAGAAATTAGAATTAGAAATGAATAAACGGGCAGTTAAAAATTTGTAGTTAAATCTTAGAAAAAGGATAATATGTTAAGCACATTAAACAAGACCGAAATTTGGGGGAAGAAAAGCAATCCTGAAAGAGAAAAGCATAATTATTTTAATTTCACAAATATAGAATAAGGAATTTAACGAAAAACCCGAAGATGAGCAAAACGATTTTGCTACAGAACTGCAAATAGAACATTTTATGAAGAAAAAATAGGACAAAAAAGCAATATTGCAACAGCACCAAGGAACACTCGTTTGCTGTGTAATGGCCTATATCTCGAATACTAAACATACAAAATTCTCAAATAATTATTTCAAATACGTTAAATGTTCTTCTATTACCCGATGTAACCCACTAGTCTGGCCAACGAATAGTTTCTGAGTCCAATGGACTATATCTCGAATACTAAACATATAGTCCAAACACATAGTCCAACAGCACCGGAAGTTTAATTTGTTCAATTTTCAGATCCAATTTTATCTATATAGTTTTTTTATATTACGACTGAGTCTTGTTCACATTTAGTGTAACTCCTCCTCAAATGTTTCGCCACACAGAAAGTCTACCGATCTCCTACCTAGTCGCAATAAAACGAGTGGTTTGGTTCTTTGCAGTCTTCTTGTTGGTATGGTAGTCAGCATACAACGTATGTCCAGATTTTCATGCTGGTGCATACGTTGTACGTGTTTTGTTGCATGATGCTTAATTTCACCCGCGACAAGCTCGATCTATAGATCCCGATTGAGGTTATCGTTTCGAATGTACCACGGTGCATTAACAATACATCGCAGGATTTTATTTTGAACTATTTGTATGATTTTGATATTTGTCTTCGGGGCCCAACCCCAGAGTTGGCTACCATATGTCCAGACAGGTTTCAGGATTTGTTTATATAGCAGCAGTTTGTTATGGATCGCTAGTTCAGATTGTCTCTCTAAGAGCCAATGCTCTTTTCTAAATTTTATGTTTAGTTCTTCTCTCTTCTTTTTATGTCTTCCTTCCATCTAAGTCTGGCATCTAAAGTCATGCCGGGATATTTAGCAGCATACGGTACTACTATCGATCCAATTACATATCTGGTTAGTAGTTTTCTGAAATTTATTAGTGGAGTCATTGATGTACTTTGCTGTTGCAAGTATTGCCGTGTCACCAGCAAAAGTCGCCATTGTTGCTTCTGTAATTGGTATATCTCTAGAGATAAAGGATTGGCCCAAGAACACCCGATTGTGATACTTTTGCTGTTATTCTTTTTAGTTGAGAGTATTTATTCTTATACTTTACTCGGAAGTGCACCTCTGATATGTATGATTTTAAAATTTGAAAAAATTGCTCCGGAAGATCTCGATGAAGTTTGAATTCTTACCCTTACTTTCCATTGGCTTGGTAGATATCTTAGTCAAAATGCTGCATTAATACGGTAACACTTTTATTATCTGACCGCATTCAGATTATTCTTTATTTCTCATTTTAGTTCTTTCAATGTTACAGGTGTAATTTTTATTTCATCCTGTTTATTTATCGGGGTGATATTTTCCTCTTCCGTTTGTTTGGGGTAGGGCTGGAATGTTTCTTCAAGGTAATTTGCAAACAAATCTGCTCTTTGTTTAGCATTTCGAGCCCAATTTTTTTTACTTTTAATTGAAGGAACCTGAAGTTTGGGTCTTTTAAGATTCTTAGTTGCTTAACTGTTTGATTTTTAATGTCTTTTATTAGGTATTTTCATTTGTTACACAAATGGTTAAATAATCTCTCTAATTTTCCGGGTTTCGATGTGTTTGCCAATTCTTCCGTGCTTTTCTTTTATTTTTAAGAAGTTCTCTCACTTCCTCTGGATAGCTAGCATTGCGTTTCATTTCCTTACTATTATTAGGAGTGCTTTCCCACGCAGCACTTTGGATACTAAGGATGAGCTTCTATTTGGGCTGGTCCCTATATTGCATTCTGCAGACTAATTCTTTCTGTTAACTGTGTTTGGAGTCTATAAGATCTGAAGTTTTACTGATATCCGTAGACCAATAGGTTGGTGTACCGCCTGAGTGCAACTTGCATTTTAGTTGTTTGCCTGCTGCGAACAGTTCTTTTCCTTTAGCAGTCGTTAACGGTGATCCCCAATATTTATTTTTTGCATTATAGTCCCCTCCAATTAAAAAAGACATTTCCTAGTGTTTTGAGAAGATTAGTATAATCTACTGGTTTGAGATTGTATCTTGGAGGGCAGTATATTGCTTAGATACTACAAGTTTTAAAATTGTTTAATTGTATTTTGATTGTTGTGACTAGCATGGAAAGCTTCTCGACTTTAAGTACTTCATGTTTTATATAATCTTTTATGAGGATAGCTGATCCACCTCTAGCTTTGTTTTCTGGATGTAATGCATGGTAGCAATTCGTAATGTTTTATTCATTTCTTTTGTTTATAATTCGATTTTAAATAATTTATATTTTGATTCACTCGATCAAGGTTTTCTTGTACTCTTTTATCTAGAGGTTGTCTAAATTTCTCAGTATGTCCTGTAAAACGAGATCCACTTTTAACTGTTTGAGCTCTGTTTGCTGAACTATTTGTGCATAAGTAACGTTTTCATTTACTCGCTCTCTTTGTATGTTAAAATTAGGAGTTAACGATTTAAGCTCCGTGTTTTTTTTTTTTTATATATTGTACATTTCTTGGTATATCTGGCTTGCGTGATTTATCTTTCATTTTTTGTAGTTCTGCTGCTACTTCACATTCTCTGTAGTTGGCTGGATGCTGGCCGTTACAGTTGATACACTTCGGTGTTATATTTCGGGGAACTGTGCAGTCGTTTCCTGCGTGTTTTCCTGCACATTTTAAATATATTACTGCACGATGGCAGTACTTTTGTGTATGATTATTATCTTGGCAATTTTTGATGATCTCATGATTTCAACATTCCCTCCCTGTTTTCTCGTCTCTCTTTTCTGATGATGTTGGCTGCATCGATTATTTTCAGGCCTTTGTTTTGCAGGTCCTCAATAATTTCATCTTTTGAACAAGTTGAATGGAGACCTCTTACCATTACTTTAATTGACCGACCATCAGAATTTAAATCTTTCATCAGTTTCTGAATACTACCGTGATTTGTTATTCCTAGAATATTGATCTGGGGTGGAACCTGTTTCTTCTTTTTGTGGCCCATGCACTTTTGATGCATTAGTTGCATTGGCAGTTTTAATGTGGGTTTGAATTGGCCCAACTGCTGGTGATGATTCAGCTTTCCTCTTGCTTGGGTTGGTTTCTTTTCTAGTTTTTTGGTTTTTGTTTGCTCTCTTTGACTTCTGTAGACTACAATTGGTTTCCTTTTCAAGCTCATTTTCATCAGTGTGATATTCGTCTTGATCTGTGAGTACTTGAAATTGGTTTATATTATGTTTTTCGTTGATCCGTGAATATTTCATTGATTTAATTTTTATTTGTTGTGTTCGGATCCAATTAATGAAAACAAAATTTTTTTAGTGACAACCAAAATGGTTATATATCAATTTTATATATTTCGCATCTCATTTTGATGCATCTTCAGAAAAAATTCTAAATTACATTTTTAAAAAAAATTAAACATTAAAATTATAACAAACTATTTAAAAAAATTGTCCATGTTACAGAAACAAATTATGTATACCGTACTTTGTTAGACAACTGTTATCACTAAAAAAATTTTGTTTTCATTAATTGGATCCGAACACAACAAATAAAAACTAAATCATTGAAATTGGTTGTTCATTAATGCTGAGTTTCTTGCGTTGTTATTTGTTGTTTGTTATTTACTGTTTGTTTGGCACGGCAACTTCATTGTTCAGCTGCGCGATTAATTTCTCGAATTGTTCATATTTATTCCAACTTCCAAAAAATTTAACCAACCGCCCGACCAAATTGAATCGCATGTGATCAGCAAATTGGCCACACACACATAAAATCTCGATATTCCTTTAAGGTAACAAAATCACGGAGAATTTAATTTCAAAGAAAAGATTGCATTAATTGATAAAAGCCTTCCCCCAGGAAATTATATATGAACACTTGTAAAATATACGTTAGACTGTTCACAGTACAGTAGACTTTCGTTTGAAACTCACATCATTATTAAAACAAGTTCACTGATTAGTTGTGATTAATCGCTGCTGTTTAAGAATTACTGTCATTTCGACTCACGGCGTGCAAACACAGTTGGTTTTCTATGTCTACTATAATAAAAATCATGAGAACAATGTGGCAAACTCATTCAGTTGGTTTTTTTTGCTGTTATTGTGTGTGCGTAAAGGAAAAATTTACGGAAAAAATAAATAATAAATTCTTGGGGTGGATAAATATTAAGACTCCTTAAAGAAACGAAAATAATATATATTTAATTTATATTTTATTAGTAGCGCAATGTTTGAAAAAAAAAAAAAGGAAAAATAAAAGAAATTCGTTTTCCTCGTTATCTTCTACATATATATGTACAAATGAAGAAGAAGTAAAATAAAAAAAAAGTACAAAGTAAACTTGATTTTCTTATTTAAAATTTATTATTAAGAAATGTGAAAATGATGATGATGTAGAGATGTTGATAAGGTTGATTCCCCCCGGTCGGTATGGGGTATGATAGTAAGTAAATTGTTGGGGCACCATTGAGCACATAATACTACAGTACAGCGATCCATTGATAGGGGTAATATAATGTAATAAAGAAATGTAAATAAATAAACTCGATTATTATGGAAATAAAGGCGCGCGCGTTCAATCACGTTTTTAATGTTTTCATGTGTTTACATGAAGAAAATGTTTCCAATATTTTTTTTTTAAATCGAAAAAGAAAAACAAACCCTTTCAATTTTATGAGATGGTGTACGAGTATGTATAATATGATCATAAAAATAAATTTATGACTGCAATTTTATAATTTAATGATTTTATGTGAGATTTAGTGGATTTATTGACTGGAACCAGAAACATGCTTCTTATATTGACTTTAAAAAAAGAAATAGGCAATTTACATTTTATATATAATGTTACATACACGGGATTGACTATCAGGCCAAGATTTTTAAAAATTACCCACATTATTAAGGTAATTCTAATCTTTTCAAAACATTATTTATTTTACCGAAAAATCAAAAGGTGCAGGCGCACTATCTTAGATGGTTTTCTATGAGATTATGTAACGAGCACGATATGGCATATGGGTCTAGAGTAAACTCGTCCCCAATTTGAATGCCGCTCGCTACAGAAAATTTTTACTTTCTTCAACCGAAATTATGAGTCTATATATATTTTTTTTGCATTATTTGGTTTTCTAAACAACCACACAACATTATTCGGAACGATGTTTGTCTATCGAATTAAAAATCAACTCTCCTCACGTCTAACCAAATTTTTCTATTTATACCTTTCAACCCAAATCATATTCAACGGGATAAACCAGTGTAACGTTTATTCCAAAAAAAAATATTGTTTGCATACTTTTCCACACTTTTCTTATTAATTAGTATGAGTAAAAATAATTCAGGGGTACGAAATGTACAAATCTTGGAACGAATGAAAGCAGCAGTCGTTACAAATCGTGGGGACGACTCAGGAGATGTCTCAAAAGTCAGGCATTTTCTTCACGTTTTGGCCATAATGGGTAGTACCAGTTTTACATAGGATAGAAAAGAAATATATATTTTAAGATCTTTGAAATGATAAATACCGAGAGATTTTCCATTTGCGTCAGCAATTTCGCAATGGTATCATTTTGATCTTTTGGTGCAAGTTTTGCAGAATAATAGGACGGTGCACTGCTCTGTCTGAAGTTCTTCACAAACACCATTTGTCCGGGCTTATACATTGGAGGTCGGCTACGTAAGTTATAATTATGATGCGCTTTTGATTAGGCATTTCGAAGGTGCTTTGGATTTTTGTACACAATTCGATTAAGTTTTCTAGCTTGTTCTCTATAGATATAAAATTACCTCCAAAAGCGTAAGCATCCTCAACAAGCGATACGTGGAACCATGCATGATTGGATGGTGGCCAAAGACGGCATCTAGATCCCATGTCCAATGATTTTTGTTTAAATTCTGTTACCGCGTTCAGATGCGTGAAATTGGGGAGAATATTTAGCGGTATATATGTGCTTGATTCCATATTTTTTAACAATTGTTCAAGAATTGCTGTTCCATTATCAGTGACAATTGTTTTAGGCACACCGAATAATAAAAATATGCTTTTCTCCAGAAACTTCACGACTTCCTGCCCTGTGGCTTGTCGGATAGCACAAGTTAAAACAAACTTTGAGAAGTGGTCAACGGCTATTAAAATGCATGTATTTCCAGCAAGAGTACGAGGATACGATTCCATAAAATCCAAATATATCCTCTGGAATGGTTGAACAGTTGATGGTAGAGAACATAGTTAACAAATATAGTTTAAAGACTTGGTACTTTTACACGTTTCACAAGATAAAACAAATTTGCGAACGTCCTTTGCCAATGTGGGCCAAAAATAGTATCGGAAGTTGGAGGACAATGTGCCGAAATAACATGATCAATGCGAAATTTTTCAGGAACAACAAGTTTCAATTTTGGATAGTCTGGTTTGAGGGTCAACCGATTCCCTTCCCATCCGGCATTCTTATATAAATTCGGTTATCCAATCCTTTCAGGTTCGATTCTTCCGGTTTATTTTGAATATCTGCAACCAATTTCATATACTCGGGACTGGAGAAAGCATCCGAGTCTAAGTCGAGGTTGATTGGATCAGAGTGTGAAAGAAAGTTAACCTTTTCCGAAGTATTTCGAAGCCGAAGAAGTTCCTCTATGAATGTATGAGACAAAGCATCGAGTATGATATTTTGCGATACTTTACGATATTCGATGTCAAAATTGAACCCCTGAAGTTTAAGACTCTACCGAGCCAATCTACCCGACAAATCTTTTTGTCCCAATAGCCAGGTGAGGCTAGCGTGGTCTGTTATCTCAGTGAAAGGCAAACCCTCGACGAATGCTCTAAATTTCGTAATAGCTAAGACGGCCGCGAGACATTCCAATTCAGTCACACTATAATTCCGCTGAATTTGGCCTCTCTACGTCAAACAATAGGTAGTATACAGAGCTTGACTACTGGACGTTGTAAAGTGACATTTTTTTTTTGATCGTCACCACCCGCACTATATTGTTGTTTCCTGGACGCACTTGGATTATTCTACCTAATGGCCATCTACACACCGGAACGTTGTCTTCTTTTATCAGAACGATGTCATTTATTTGCAGATTCTCTCTATATTTTTGCCACTTGTAGCGCTGCTGTAACGTATTTAAATAATCGGTTGAATATTTCTTCCAGAACAATTGCACTCTGGCCTGTATTCTCTGCCATCTAGTTAATAAAGAATCTGTCTTCGCCGTAATGGGTGTTTCAGCGATAACTCCCGTAGGAGTTCCAATCAAAAAATGCGCCGGAGTCAGGACCTCATAGTTGTCGTCTTGCGATGTAGTGTACAGCGGCCGTGAATTCAAAATATTCTCAATCTGGCACAGAAGGGTGGTCATCTCCTCAAAAGTCAAATTTATGTTATTGACAGATTTGAGCAAATGTGTTTTAACCGATCTTACGGCAGATTCCCACAATCCGCCGATATGGGGTGCAGATGGGAGTATGAAATGCCACTCTATATTTTTGCTGCTAAAAATTCTGAAATGATATAATTCTCGTTAATGTTTTGTATCAATTCCCAAGCATCTTTCAAAATTCTTTTAGCGTCAACGAAATTAGAACCGTTGTCGGTGTATATTCTCCTTGGTACTCCTCGTCTAGCTACAAAGCGTTTGAGGGCGGCCAAAAATGCCTCGCTGGTTAAATCGCTCACTGCTTCGATATGTATTGCCTTCACTGATAGGCATACAAAAATGCATAGATAACCCTTGACAGGATTCGTACCCCCTCTACCTTTCTTGGATGCGAAGTTAAGTGGACCCGCAAAGTCGATTCCGCAGTTAGTGAATGGATAAGTTGGAGTTACACGTTCGGTGGGAAGATTCCCCATCAATTGTTTGCTTAGCGGACCTTGGCGCGCCCGTTAAGAATCCAATACCTCTGTCTTAATATCTGATTTGTCAATGTTGGCAAGCATGCAAATTATTGTAATGTGTTTCCCATATCACTCCCTCTGTAAATACATGATCAGCATTCAATATATCCTGATGTTTGCTGTCGTATTCACAATCAGATTTTCTTAAACTCGGTGTATCTCCTCCAAATGTATTGTTCTGTGCCCATATAATGCAATGAATCCTGGCGTCTTCTATTTATGTGGCACTCAGCTCACTGAGTTTTCTGTTCCTTGGATCTTATGCGACAACCCGTAACATATGCGACAACCCGTATTATTTTATTCAATTTAGATTTCCTGAAAACCTCTTCTGGCAACTTTGTTGTACTGCGTTCTTTATCTGCGTTATTCTTTATCTCTCTGAGTTCAACAGCCTCCTCTTCAGTCTCTGCACCAGTCAACAAATCGTCGACATAAAAATCGTTTATCACGTGTTGTAATACATAATTGCTGTAGAGTCCGAATTGCTAAATAGGCAGAGCATGCTAGTCCGAATGTTACTCTGGTTAATTTGTAATATCGGATTTTTTCTTCTGATTTTTCACGCCAAAGCAGCCTTTGATAATTTGTATCTTCCGGGGATACGATTACTTGTCGGTACATTCGTTCTATATCTGTGGTGATGGCATTTCTGTGACATCTAAAACGTATCAATATGACCCACAGTTTCGGTTGGTTAGTCGCTCCGACTATCAAGCTGTCGTTTAAGGAATTTCCGTTTGTGCTCTTACTTGATCCGTCGAATACCACTCTTACATTTGTGGTTTCATTAGATTCGTTTATTACTGCGTGGTGGAGTAAATAAAAGGATCTCTCGTCACTCACTTTTACTTGATTAGTGGGTATTTCTACCATATGTCCCATCTCGATGTATTCTCGCATTTGCTCAATGTATTTTTGTTGCAAATTTGCATCTTTCGCCAATTTACGTTCTAATGCTAGTAATCTAGTGGTCGCAACAATCACAGAATTACCCAGTTTAACCGCTGGATCCCGAAATGGTAGTTTTACCACGGATCGACTATTTTTACTTCGCTGAAGCGTATTTTTATATTTAAAATATCTCGCACTTCTCTTCTTCTGGTGTTTTTTTTGTTATTCGCAGTCCTTCCTCCATTTCCCAAAATTGACGCAGAGTCTTATCGATATCTACATCTAACTGTGTCTGGAATGTCAGAGTAGAATCCATGATTACTGCAAGATCTGCCTCTGGTGATGAATTTATATTCTTCGAGTAGTTGTATTGACCAGACGCGACCTATTGGAAAGTCGTTTTCTTGAATATCGTTGACCCTATTCTTCTTCGTTCATTTTCGAGGATTTCAAGGAATTTATCGGTCGATAGGAGCAACCTTGTTGAAACCTGGATCTGCTAATTGTATACCTTCAATATGTGGGATGTCTCCTTTGTTTATATGGTAGCCTGGTATTTTAGAAAGAAGTTCGGCTAACAAGGTAAGGTATTCATCGAGTGTGGAGGTCGTCATGAGTAAACCATCAAGACAGAAACTCGGTCATGTAGAAAAGTGGGAATTACCTTCTGCATCGATCTGCATAAGGTTTGAGGCGCATTGCAGAGTCTGTCATCTGTAAAGTGATATGGGGGGCGGCCTGGCATCGTGAACGCTGTTTTTTCCTTGCTATCGGGATATAAGGGAATTTACCAGAATGCGTCTTTTAGGTTTATACTAGACATGTATTGTGCTATATCTAAGCGACTGAGAAGGCCATCAATAAGTGGGAGAGGATACGCCTCCTTACGAGTTACCTCGTTTAGCTTTCTAGAACACCACGAACTTTGGCTCTCTTCAATGACCCCGAGATTTATTATTCTGTCCAGTTCTATATACATTTCTTTCTGAACTACGGGGAAACAGCATAATACCGTTGTTTGACCGATGGTGCGTCTCCTACGTCGATACTGTGGGTAACCAAGGAAGTCAGGCTTAACCCTATTTTTGCTGAACTAGGAAATTTTTCGATTACAATTTGGAGCTGTTTTCCCTGAGTTTCACTAAGTGAATGCTTTTTAGGGTTCGACCATTACGGGTCTTAAACCAAATGCCTGCCAAAAAATGCACCCTAAATATAGTGGCTGTTGTAGGGTGGGAACAACAAAAATTTGCAATTGAGCAGTTTTTCCTTGATGTGTGACAGTGGCTTGGATATAGCCAGTAACTGGTTGTATCGCACCATTAGCTGTCTGAATTGACTTGTAAAGAGGGTAAATAAATATGTTGTGTACACTGATATTGGCTCCACTGCCTAACAATCCCCTGAGATTAACTCCGGACATTGTTACACAAGCGAAGGGTCGGTTATCTGGAGTATCGGTTTCCTAAGTCATAGCAGCCAAAATTGTTCGTGACAGGTTTTGATTAATTTTCCGCTTGTTCATAAAATATTTAATAACTCTGCGATTCCCTCCATTCGAACAGTTAGTAGGGAACAGTTTACAATTTGTTGGAGTAGTTTATTTGAGTACTGTTAAATCTTTGGTTGCGCCGTAAGCTCCGGACCCGTATTGGAAGCTGACTCCGTCAGGAAGGTGTAAGTGCTGGTTGTGCATGTTGCCGGAAATGATGGCACCCAGATGCTCTCATTCCCGATGAATAGTTTCCCTGATTACGAGTACAATTTGAAAAGTGTGGTTTTAACACATTAAGAGCTCCACACCCGTAACAAAATAAATGTTGTGGGGGTTTTGAACAGCCCATAAATGTATGACCCCCTTATATGTGGAACTATTCACTGTCGGTTTCTTCGGAAGTTTCGCGCTATTGTAGGCATATGCCTCATTGTTTAAAGAAGGATATAGCTTAATGACTGCGTATCATTATAATATTGAGGATCAATGTTTGTAACCTGTGCAGAGGAAATTTCACTAACATTAACAAATCGTACTTGGCGTACAGGAAGATGCATACTATGTGCAGGAATGTAACCAATACTCTTCCATGCATCTTCAATATAGCAATGCATTTATCAATGAGAGCGGCAACCGAAATAAACTGGTCACCTGCGAGTTGTGATTTCATAGCAGGCCGCATATTTTTGCGGATAATATCTAATAAATCGACCTCGGATAAAGGAGTCTTCAAGGGAAGAGCTAAATTGAGTAAATCATAGTACTTCGTTTCTATATATGTTTGAACAACTGCACTTTTAAATTACTATGCCATTTTGCTATGTAGCCACAACACATTTTCAACAAACACCTTGATTTGATTTCATACCCCAAATAGTTGTGATTGGTTTCAATTCATTGCGTACGGTAAACGCTAAATATTGTACATAATTCATGATGGTTTAACTCTTTGATTTTGAAAAACCTTTCTTGCATACTCGTAACCGACCTTTAAAACTCATGTCACAAGCATAACACAAATGTTTTCGTTAAGTTCAAATTATCTTAAGAGCAGGAAACTGTACCGTGTAATCAAGCTAGTTTGACTTCCAAAAATGCCCTTCTTGTTTCATCAAAAATATTTTAGCACAAAGTTGAAAACTACAGATAATGCTTATCAAATACTTAACAAACAAAATAACAAATTTTGTCATATACGTATACGCTATATATATATATATGTATTGGTTAGTTATTACCCTAAATGTTCACTTAAGTAAAAAAATAGAGTACAATTATGCGAATTAAAATAAAAATATGCAATACAATCGAAACATTGATATAAAAATTAGGAAACAATTAGGCGAATACAAATAAAATTGTGTAACACAATCATCTGCGTTTTTCTGAAAATAATCAAGTTGAGTTCGCGATAGTTTTTCCAAATTTGCCCAATGTAAAATTAAAAAATTAATGTTTTTTAATTAAATAATTTAGATTTAATAATCCTCTAAATATAACCGAAAAAATCCATAATAAAAGTTGTATAGTTTTCTTGTAATATCGCTGTTTTGCATAGTTCTGAACTACACCGTTATCATACAGAACAACGATATTACAAGAAAACTATACAACTTTTATGATGTTTTTTTCTGTTATACTTAGAGGATTATTAAATCTAAATTATTTAAATAAAAAAAATAATTTTTTATGTTATGCTTTAACTTACAAACCGTGTTTGTAAGTTAAAGCATAACATAGTCTAAAGTATAAAAATGCTAAATGGTCGGTCCCATTTACTAAATGTCAAAAATGCTAACTGGTTGGTTCATATGAATAACAAGCAATAACTGCAACAGTTGCTGCATGAAACTTCAATGAAAAATTTTTTTCTACAGAAGTCAAAAGTCCTATATATATGTATGCTGTATAAGATAGCAGAAAATTTCCAGCAGAAAAAATGTGTTTTGCTATTCATCGCTAGAGGTATCACTATCACAAAAATGAAATATTTTCTTCTGATATTTTTTGACATCAGCAGAAATTTTTTGAAATTTTTATGCAAATTATAAATTCTCATCAGAAAATTTTATGAAAAATCAAAGAATTTATGAAAATGAAGAGAAAATATATGTTTAAAGATTTTGAAGCGATGAAAGTTAATTTTGTTTAAAAAACCATTTGCGTATGTGTGTAAGGACTACATCAAATAAATTACCATCGTTAAAAACACTCCATACAATTTTGAAGTCATTTTAATGTGAATGTTTTCCGTGTTTAAACAAAAGTGTTAGAAAAACCTCCCTGTAACTACCCCGGGTGTATGTTTTTATGGTAGCCAATCCAAATTTTTTAATAAATGTTAATGAATTACAAAAACTAAAATTGAAAGATTCCGAAGATTCCAACGAACAACAACCAACAGGAAATTATAGTTTCCTTTGCGCGTTTTTAAATTTAACAATTTTTTTAATGGATTTGAAGAAGCAACTTATTTAAAGTGGTTTCTCCTTTTTTTTTTGTTATAAAAGCTTATTTGTACCTAAAATTTGTACCTAGGTCCCAACATTTTTAAACAGGTCTCGATTGAAATCAAATTGGCCTATGTAATGTAACTTGCACTTTCCACTTTTATATCGACTCAAATATTTTCAATTGTTCTTCTTTTGTCAATGGGTTCCGAAACTTTGGATAAAGAGAAATTTCCGAATTATTCGATTTTGTTTTATTATTTCAACCAAAAACTAAAGTTAAATACGCGCGCATAATTAACAATTTATTTTTGTTTCTACTTGTCAGGTATCACCTATAGATCGGGGTATTACGACCACGACACTAACAGATGATGGAATCGAACTGAACAATAATAGCAGTCAACACAATCTAAAAAATGGTGAAATAGATGACCATGAACTAGATGGTTGTGATCTTGATGGGGATGAAGATGAAGATGAGATTATCGGTGCTGATGTGGAAGATGATGATGCTGAAGATGAGTACATTGACAATAATAATAAATTGAATGATAACAAAGTTAGTGATAGTAGTGATGATCTAGATAATAAAGATAACCGTAGTAATCAAAGAACTAAATTAATATCGAAAAAAATTAAAATTGATTCTTGTAATAGTGATAGTGATAATGATAACGAAATTTATAATAATACATGTGATAATAATTCGCGTTTGAATAAAAAATATAATTTAATAGACAATAATATTGAAAAGCAAAGTGAAAATGAAACCGTAGCTGTACATTCAGTCTCAAATTCACATCCAGCTCAACAAATGCAAATGCAGCATCTATTGCAACAGCATGTTTTCACGCCAAATCAATTGCAGCAATTAATGAAAAATCATTCGTTTTATGCTCAGCAAAATACAACCGCCGAAAACTACAACCAACTGCGACAGCAACAGCAGCAGCAATCACAAGTTTTATCAAATAATCAACATCATCATCCGACGCATCCTCCGCATCATCATAATCATCAAACATTTGAATTGACCAAAAAACAACTTGAACAGAATATGATCCAAATCCAGGAACAATTACAAATGAATTTAATTCAACAAACGCATTTAATTCAACAGCAGCAGCAACATCAACAACCATGTGACATTAGCATAATAAAAAAACCAAAAACACATCAAACAACACATCAACAACAACAGTTGCAGCAACAATTGGCCATGCAACAACAGGAACTTATCCAGCAATTACAAATAACTCAGCGTCAATATTTAATGCATCAGGGGATGACTAGTATCCAACCTGTTTTACTTTTAGCCCAACAACAACAACAACAACAGCAACAAAATTATCAAGGTAGGAAAATATACATAAAATTTTCATTCGCCCATAATACTCTTCAATCAACTTGTTTAAATCTCTTCAATCAACACAATAAATTTTCGTAGTTTTTTGTAAATTTTGTAATAATTTCAAATTTCGCGTGGAGTTCTTAGAAATTTTTAAAATATTTTTGTGTTAGAAGAATTTAAAAATATAAGCAATCAGACAAAATACTTTTAAAACGTATCTAGTCCCAAAAAAAAAAAAAAAAAAAAACGATGATCATATACAGGTAATGAAACATAACAATTTCTTTATAGAGACCTTCACCAATTCAATTAGTCAATCGAATATTAACATTAAAATTACGGTTTTACCCGCGGTTTAGGAAAAACACACCCGAACAAAAATACTCGTAGGTGGCCGGAAAGTAGTGGAAATAATATTTGTGATTTTTTTTTTTTTTTTTTTTTTTTTTTTTTTTTTTATTACGATAACGTGAGAACTCCATGTGAAACCGTAATTTTGTTTCATTTTTTAACTTTATGTACGAAATTTTATGTTGATTGAATTGAATTGAATTGATGAAGAATATTTTTCTGTTTTTTTTCTGTAAAACTTATTAAATTTTAAATATTTGGATAAAATTAGCCATACAAATTTTCATCCAAATTTTTTTGACAACATATTTGGTTATAGATAAAATCTACATTTCTAAATACTATTTTAAAGTTAGCCGAAAGTTTCCAGCCGAAAGTAAAAAAAAAAGATAATGCAGATAGTGTCTTTGCTATCTCAGCCGAAAATATAATATGAAATGTCAAATATTAACATGCTTCAGCCGACAGTTATCAGCCGACATTTTCAGCCAAAAGAACTTTTTTTTACCAAAAATATTTGTTTTCTACAAAAAAAAAATCAACTGAAATTTTTAAAAATAAAACACTAAACTATATTTTTAATAGCATTATTAATTGTTTAAAAAATTCATTTTCCAACAGGGAAACTTGTATATAAATATATCACACACACACAAAATTTAAAAATTTCTAAAACTTGACCGTTTAAAGTGTCATGGTTGGAAATAGATGCAAATGAAAGGTCTTAATGATGTTCACACCTGGAAAAATTTCAGGTCAATTTCCATTTTGGGAGCTTGGGAAAACTCGATTGAATATATCGCACAAACAAAATTTGAAAATTTCTAATATTGACCGTTTAAAGTGTCATGGTTGGGAATAGATTCAAACGAAAGGTCTTAATGATGTTCATAAGTAGAAAAAATTTCAGGTCAATTTCCATGTTGGGAACTCGGTAAAACTCGATTGAACATGTTGCACACACAAAATTTGAAAATTTCTAAATATTAACCGTTTAAAGTGTCATGGTTGAAAATTGATTCAAAGGAAAGGTCTTAATGAGGTTCAGGCCTGGAAAAATTTGCAGGTCAATTTCCATATGGGGAGTTCGGGAAAACTCAATTGAATATATCGCACAAACAAAATTTGAAAATTTCTAAATATTGACCTTTAGAGTGTCATGGTTGGAAATAGATTCAAACGAAAGGTCTTAATGATGTTCTCACCTGGAAAAAATTCAGATCAATTTCCATGTGGAGAGCTCGGGAAAACTCGATTGAATATATCGCACACACAAAATTTAAAAATTTCTAATTTTTGACCGTTTAAAGTGTCATGGTTGGAAATCGATTCAAATGAAAGGTCTTAATGATGAGCTCCCCACATGGAAAATGACCTGAAATTTTTCCAGGTGTGAACATCATTAAGACCTTTCATTTGAATCAATTTCCAACCATGACACTTTAAACGGCCAAGTTTTAGAAATTTTCGAATTTTGTGTGTGTGCGATATATTTATATACAAGTTTCCCTATTGGAAAATGAATTTTCTAAACAAACTATAATGCTATTAAAAATATAGTTTAGTGTTTTATTTTTAACCAGTTCAGTTGATTTTTTTTTTGTAGAAAAATAATATTTTTTTTCCTTTTTATTTAAGAAATCTTTATTTCTGTATAATATTACAACTAATCATATAAATTATCTAGTAATTGTTTTATTATTTTAGTAGTCTATTCTTGTGGGATGAGACCTACCGGTTCATCCGAGCTCTGCCAGTACTTTGATTTAAGCGGCTCAAGGAACCACTAATTCTAAAGGCTTTGGTCCATTGGTGCGATCCAGTAGGTTCCGCCGCTCCTTGTTGTCATGCTGCTGAAGTCGCAGTACATGACTCCTTGCAAATTTTTTGTATTCCATCTCTCACGTATTCCATGTTTAGGTCTCGATGGAGATTGTCATTTCTAATGTACCAAGGAGCATTCACAATGCTACGTAGTACTTTGTTTTGAAATGTTTGAACGATCTTCACTGTAGTTTTTCTTGCGCAGCCCCGAAGCTGAATACCACACGTCCAGATAGGTTTTAGGATTTGTTTATATAACAGCAGTTTGTTGTGCATTGTCAGTTCGGAGTTTCTACCAATAAGCCAGTGCATTTTTCTGAATTTTAAATTCAGTTCTTGCTTTTTCTTTTTAACATGAGTTTTCTACCTGAGTTTAGAGTCTAGCGTCATGCCGAGATACTTAGCATTATCTGAATATGGAATTTGTTGGGAATTCAGACTATTTGGAATATATTCTAATTTCCTATTTGTAAAGTTGCTATGTATTGGTTTCGATTCGTTAAGTGTTATTCTCCATTGTTTTGTCCAGCTATCCACTATATTAATAGCATTTTGTAGTTTCCTGGTGCACTCAACGATACTAGCATCATATACTTTTTACGCTATTTGCCGTAGGCACTTGGCGAAACACACTTATACTTAATAAACACATTTTTATTAATCACTTGTTTTTGTTTCGCAGAATATTCTGCGAAACAAAAACAAGTGATTAATAAAAATGTGTTTATTAAGTATACTAGCATCAGTAGTCATAACAGCTGTGTCATCAGCAAACGTTCCTATTCTAGCTTTTTCTATGTCTGGTAGATCATTTGTATACAGGAGGTATAATACGGGGCCTAGAACTCTGCCTTGAGGAACCCCTGCCAATATTTTCTTCAGTTTAGAGTATTCTCCGTCCTTGATGTAAGACTTTAGTAATTGAAAATGTTGTTTTGGCAAATCTCGTTGGAGCTTAAATTTTAGACCGCGGTGCCAAACCTTATCAAATGCTTGGGCTACGTCTAAGAATTTTGCTGAACATACTTCCTTTTTTCCAGCGCTTCCTCAATTGTATCAGTAATCCTATGTACCTGTTCTATCGTTGAGTGCCTTTCTCGAAACCCAAATTGATGTTCTGGTATAAGATTTCTGCCTTCTATAATTGGCTTTAATCTCATGGAACATAACAGTCAGTAAGACATTCAGTCTTGGAACATAACATAGTCTAAAGATAGCATTGATTATGTGCTGTAGTTTTCTTAGTGCTTTTTCTGGTAAAGCTTTGATTATTCGCCCCGTTATCAAGTCGTATCCAGAAGCCTTTTTATCTTTCAGGTTTTTTACTTCTTGTTTGATTTCTTTCAGAGTAACTGGTAGCACAGATGCCTCATATACTTTGCTTATAGGTGTTAGATATTCATTATCCGCTTGTCCAGTTGGTTGTTTGAAGGTATTTTCTAGGTGTTCGACAACAAATATTGAATAAAAAAGTGCTTTCGACTGGAAGATATCGGCTGAGAAATGTCGGCTCATATTTCATATTATATTTTCGGTTGAGATAGCAAAGACACTATCTGCATTATCGATTTTTTTTTTACTTTCGGCTGGAAACTTTCGGCTAATTTTAATAGGGTCTAATATTTTTTAAGTAAATATATCTTTGTTAAATGAAAACTTTAGATTCAATTAAAACTTAACTATTGAAGAACTTGACAACTCGTAGAATATTTTTTTTATATACATGGTAGTTCAAACTAAATACGTAAAGCATTGCAGAGGTTATGAAATTAATTAACCTTATAAAGATACCGTATTTCAAAATAATTTAAAAATGAAGACTTTTATTGAACTTTTATAGTTTCAAACGCCAAAAATTGTAACACTTTGTAAAAATCGAGTATATGCTCTGCAAAACTCTGATATCGGGAAACCTTTTCGAGCAGGTAGTTTTCCGGATCTAAACGTTCTCCATCGATGGAGCCACGGGGTATTTTTTTTAAATCTGTTTTCTTATCGACCCTTAATAAATTACGCCGCATTTGGCTAAACAAATTGGATACTTCAATAATAGCAACCGAGTTCCATCCCAATCGAAACCGGCATCAGTTTGGAATTATATTTTTAATTTACAAACAGAGTTTTACCTAATCGGATAAAAATTGGGCAGGTTTATTGAAACTGACCATTTTCCAGAGGCAGGTGCAAGATTTAAATTAAATCCTCAATATCGTAATATAATCTGAGTTCTATCTCAATCGATTGCAAAATTATTTCCCACGCAATGAATTTTTCCGATATTATGCCTCATGGCAATCTCCGATTCTTTGTACTAGAAAATAAATTAATTAACGAGGTCAGTTCTTCATCAACCTATAAAATTTGGAAAAAGTTTGATTGGTTAGATTCAAATTAACTGAAAACTGACTTGAACCTAGAACAAATTCATTTAATTTTTTATTCGTATCCATAGGTTTAAACGGCGGAACTTCAAACGCTGGTAATACCTCCAATAGCGACCAGAAAGATCAGATGATAAATCCCACCGGTTGGAAACACGGTGATAATAATAATAGCCATGAGATTAATAATAATATCGATAATCATAGTAATAATAATAATAATGGTGGAAATAGTAGCTTCAACGGTAATGAACAAGGAAATCATGAACAAACTGCAAGTGAAAATGACAACCTAAATGATAAACTAGCAAGCATACTTAACACAATAATTCTAAGCGGTCGTAGTGGCACAAGTTCGAATCAAGGTTATAACAATGCGAATATCGGAAGTGGTACACCAAATATGGCATTACCAAATGTAGCAAATAGAAATCGTGGTAATTATGCAAATGTGACAGATTCAAATACACCAACAAATATCAATGAAAACACAAATTGTGGAAACGGGACTGCGATACCATCCGGCGGAAGTTTTGTGGATGAACGGTTAATGTACGATAATGAGAATAAATTTTTTGGATACCCACTCTACGGCAACGGAGGTCTATGCCAATGGCCGGGGTGTGAAAAAGTTTTCGAAGATTTCCAAACGTTCGTCAAGTACGTGTACATAACATTGAATACCTACAATTTTAGAACTCGCTTCGTAACCATAAATAAATTGGCACAGACATATTTTTACCTTAAAATCATAGGTAAAGGAGGATGAGGCGATGTGTTTGCATCGGTGACAAGGTGAAGCAAAATTATTCATTCAAGTGTAAGAAAATGTTTCCCCGTGTAAAATTAACAAAAAAAGGATAACAACACTCTCTGTATATTTATTATTTTCCACACCAAAGAGGAAAATAAGAAAATTAAGAAGTTTAAGTGCAGTGACTTGGAAATTTTAATTTAACAGAATAAGACAATATAAATAGAACACAATGGAGATGAAGATTATACGAGAGAGTGTTAAAGATGATGATAGAGATGAAGACGTCCATTCTTTCCGGTCATGCTTATCTTATATTCATTATTTGATATTAAAATATAATTTCTTTTGTTTAACGAAAATTTGGGGGGGGGGGGGGGTTGTGGCGCGAGTTCTAAAAAATTGTTTAGGGTGTCGTATCGCACAGACTTTCATTTATTTTATTTTTTATATTTTTTTTTCTTTTGTATAAACCAATTTAGGCATTTGAATTTAAATCATCGTGTCAATGATAAATCCGCGGCGGATTTACGTGTCCAAAAAAATGTTGTGTCTCAACTTGAGGTTCAGGTTCGCAAGGAAAAGGATATTTTACAAGCAATGCTAAATCATTTAGATATGACTGCAGCAGCAGCTGCTGCCGCTTCGGTTGCAGCGGCGGCATCGTCTGCAACACCTCCGCCATGCAACGTTCCTTCGATATCGGCACAGCCACAGCCAGGTAGTGGAGGCGGTCGTCTTCAATCCCCGCTTCAATCGCAAACCCCCAACACATTATCGCCTAAAGAGACGAAAAAATCGTCGTCCTCATCATCGACATCGTCTCGACACCATTACAATCATCATACCCAGTCACCGGGCCTACAAATATCAAATTCCATAATGCCAGTTCGATCACCATTACTAAATACGCCAAATGTTGGTGGACCAATTCGTCGACGAATTACCGATAAATCATTAGCGCTGGCTGGTGGTGAGTAAATTTTAAAATTTTATCGCCATTATTCTAAATATAATATTCCAATGCAACGTGAAAACACAACAACTTTTCCAACTTTTTATTTTCCTTTTTCTTTTTTCTTTTTGTTGCATTCAAAAAAATTTTTTCAAAAGGTTTACCGTACATGCTCGAAAGGGCCGGGCTAGATGTGCAACAAGGTTATTAAACATAATATTAAATTTTTTTGCGTAAACAATTTTTTGGAAAATTTCGGAAAAATAATTATAGAAGTGACTGATTTTTCCAAACAATTTAGTTTGTTAATATTTAAGTAGTATTTCAAACTAAAACATTTCATTTTTTATCTTATTTTGTTTTATTTTTTAACCGTAAACCAGAAATTCAACGAAATCGGGAATTTTACAAGAACGCTGACGTCCGTCCACCATTTACGTATGCATCTCTAATCAGACAAGTAAGTATTTAACGCTTTTATAGTTTACAGTAAAATTACATTATAAAATCCACATTTATTCGATACGTAGTCAATCATCGAGTCTCCCGATAAGCAGTTAACTCTTAACGAAATTTATAATTGGTTCCAAAATACATTTTGCTATTTCCGCCGAAACGCGGCAACATGGAAGGTAGGAAAATTTGTTTGAAATTTGTGTATGTGTGCGTGTGTGTTACTCTAACTATCTCTATCACAATTTTTAAGTAAATTATAAAAAACCAATAAAAAAAATCAAAAATATTTGTTAAGAGATAAATTCGATTCCGCACCTATAGGATTTGAATTTTGAAATAAGAAAATCTCCAACATTTTAGTCTAGTTAATTATTTTTTTTTATTTGTTAGTTCTGCAACAATTTGATGGCATTTAAAAATTAATATTAAAACTTCCCTGTAAACTCAAAAAATATTTTAATTAAATTTCGAAATCAAAAAAAAAAATTTAAGTTAAGCGAAAAAGAGAGCGAATATTAAAATTATTTTAAAACAAAAGTTCCAAAATGTGTGTTGATGCGGACTCGCTGCTTGGATCTCTAAAAAGCCTTTCAACTTTGTAATACTTCATAATACCAATTGTTGCATATTTATTGAAAACACGATAATCCGTACATCAATAATACCTCTGCCATTGTCCAATTCCAAAAATTATCCTTTCTACATGTATCCCGTATAGATTCATGATTCATATGTTTATTCGGGTCCCATTTGAAACGCGATATTTTAAAACGCGAATTATCAAGTCGCGATATTTTAAAATGCGATATTTCAAAACGCGATATGGTACAAAACTCGATATTGTACAATACGCGATATTTCAAAACGCGATATTTCAAAACTCGATATGGTACAAAACGGGATATGATACAAAACGGGAGTTTAGGATCGGGTTATATCAGGCGGGTGAAGGGGATATTTAATTTCAGTTTATAGGAATTTAAAAATCGATAGGAGCGATAGTATATATGATCGGTATCAGATGGGTCGCTGCGCTCCCGTCGCTTCGCAACGCATATTCTGTACCATATCGCGTTTTGAAATATCGCGTTTAGTACCGTATCGTGTTTTGTACTATATCGCGTTTTGAAATATCGCGTTTCGAATTATCGCGTTTTGTACCATATCGCGTTTTGAAATATCGCATTTTGAAATATCGCGTTTTGTACCCTATCGCATTTTGTACCATATCGCGTTTTGAAATATCTCACGATCCGGTTTATTCATATTCCTACATTACTAAGACCAATCGACCAATTATGTACTAGATCGATGGATGGATCATTAGGTCATTTTCGGGTCATTCGTTTGCTACAACTAAAAATCGTTGCCGTTACGTTATCGTTTGCTATAACATTAAGCCCTGACTTATCACATCTCCAGTAATCCTCCTTTTACAGAAAATTTGATCCTTATCTTAAACAATGGACAGATGAGTAAACTTATCCCTCTAATTTAATCCTTTCATTTTGACAAATAATTTCATTTAACTAACATTTTTTTTTAATTAAATAAGGTAAAAAAAAATTTCGACATTTTGATTTTTTTGTAATTATGAAAATTTTTTGTTTGTTTTTCTATGATTTTTTATGGTGGAAAAATATTTTTTGTGGGGAGGGAAATTGCATGCATTTTTTATATTTTTTTTTTTGTTTTTTTAATTTTTTGTTGTGGGTGGAAAATTTCAAATTTAAATAAAACTTAAAATTATTAAAAAACAAAATTCAAATGAATGAACCTTAGAATGCCGTACGACATAATTTATCGCTACACAAATGTTTCATGCGAGTGGAAAATGTAAAAGGTGCTGTATGGACCGTTGATGAAATAGAATTTTGTAAACGTCGCCCGCAAAGATGTTCAGCCCCCTCGTCGTCGACCAATTCAGCAACAACATCATCAACTACAGTGGCAGCTGGAGTCCCCCCTTCGAATGTAGGGTACGTTTTTCTCTCAAAATTGATACTTTCTTTTTTTTTTTTTTTTTTTGAAAAAAAAATCTCTTTCTCTCTCTTATATTATATATATATATAAATATTCTCTCTCAATAAATATATAAATATTTACAAATAAATTAATTTTACACATATTTAATTCCTCTCTTTCTCTCTTAAAAATTTTTAAAAAATTAAATAATTTTTTTTAAGAAAACTAATTTTTTTAATCAAATTTCAAATTACTTTTATATAAAAAAAATAATAATAGTAGGTCCATTTTGCAATACTCTGTTTTCTTTAATGTGTGACTGCAGAATGGACAGACGCATTTTATTTCTCTGCTTGAATCATATTTTAATTAATTCAATTAATTTTAAATTATTTTATACTAGTATTTATCAAGGGTTTCCAAAATACTTTACTACACCTCTCATGTATCTTTCTCATATTCCGGAGTATCTTTCTCATATTCCGGAGAATTTCACAATTTTTAAGTGCTTGCTCAATATTATCAGCTGCAAATCTTCCGGTAAAATCAGGTAATTCCGTTAAATATCTTGACTTGTTATAGTCAACTTTCATTAAATAAAAATTAGTATTTAAATTATTTTTTATGATTATGAGTCTTAAAATTTCCATAATAAATTTATGAGAAACAAAGCTTGTTATGCCCCCATATTTTTATGTCTTTGGTTTAATCTTTCACAAATAGCTGGGCTTCATAAATAAAAAAACTAAAATAATATTGATCGACCCGACCTTTCACGATTTTCGATTAAAAATAAAATAAATAATTGGATTACAAAGGGAAGAGCATTGCGAAAATATCATATTTTGAAAATTTATTTTTGGTTTCGACACAGTAATATCTAATCATTTCAAATTATTATTATACTATTTTAGAGCACTGTATTTCATCACGTAGAATACGATTAAAGAATCACTTCCTATTTTTGTGTGATGATTTTGGAAACCCTAAAAGTATCCGTGTGAAAATATGTTTTTAAATTTTTATATACTTTAATTTATGTTTGTAAAATTATTTATATATATATATATATATATATATATATATATATATATATATATATATATATATATATATATATATATATATATATATATATATATATATATATATATATATATATATATATATATATATATATATATATATATATATATATATATATATATATATATATATATATATATATATATATATATATATATATATATATATATATATATATATATATATATATATATATATATATATATATATATATATATATATATATATATATATATATATATATATATATATATATATATATATATATATATATATATATATATATATATATATATATATATATATATATATATATATATATATATATATATTTATATATATATATATATATATATATATATATATATATATATATATATATATATATATATATATATATATATATATATATATATATATATATATATATATATATATATATATATATATATATATATATATATATATATATTATATATATATATATATATATATATATATATATATATATATATATATATATATATATATATATATATATATATATATATATATATATATATATATATATATATAATATATATATATATATACATCTGTGTGTGCGTGTGTGTATGTGAGCGTGTGAATAAATTTTTTTAATAACATATTTTAATTATTAATTTTTTTCTTATTATATATACATACTTAAAAACTAAACCACGTTGAATTATTAATTAATAAAATTACAATGAAAAATTGAGTAAACCCGTTTGAAAATCCGCTCGCGAATCATACTCAATTTCTCATCTCTTTTATATATTTTTATTCTCTTTTACTCTCTTTTATTATTAAAAAATAAATGGCCCATCAATATATAACGTAATATTAGATATTTATTGATTTTGTTGGAAGAAAAGCAAATTTCATTTTTCTTTCATAAGAAAAAAAAAACTAAAAAATGTTCTTTTAAATGTTTGTTTTTCTTTAAAAAAAAAAATATTTTCTTTAATATTAAGAATGCAATACGAACAAATTTATCATTGCACAAATGTTTTGTGAGATATGAAGATGACTTTGGTTCATTTTGGATGGTTGATGATAATGAATTCGTGAAAAGGAGGCATCTATCACGTGGCAGACCAAGAAAGTATGAACCATCACATTCATCACCATCAAATTCTAGTCAGAATGATGATGGTGGGATAATTAATATATGTAAAAAAAATAATAATAATAATACTAATAATAATAGTAGTGGTGGTGGTGGTGGTAGTGGTGGAGGAGGAGGAAGTAGTGGTGTTGGAACCGGTGGCGGTGGCAACAGCGGTCCCGGAAATAACAGTAATGGTAACTCAAATGGTGCTAATAGGCAAAATCGTGATAATAGTAGTCAACATATTACATCATATGATAGTCAACCGAATCATGAAACACTATCGTCGCAACAACCAATAATATGTGATCAAACCCAGATGTTGGTACAAACACAACAAAATCATCATCATAGTCATCATAACAACAACAACTACTTTTCTAACAATCTAACATCACAGTAAGCACACTTCTTCTTCATCTATATCTTATTTTCATAATTTCATTAAAAAAAAAACTCAAGCCGCTCCATATCGCATTTCTCTCTATATATCTATCTCTAATCACATAACACGAGTCTAAGTGATCTTGAAAAATCTTAAAACTCCTTATATCCCAATTTTATTATAAATCGAGGGCCATTATTTTTTTTCTCTATTTCTCTTTTATTCTATCTTCTTTTAAAATAAATTTATAAGTTATATGCCATATGTATAAACATATAGAGTATTTGCTTTTAAGCCGAGTGCATGCACAATTTTTGCGGTCGACAATTCATTACCAAATAGTTCGAAAGCGGAAAGGGGGTTTCAAAAAATTTTTTAAAAATAATTACTTGTCCACAAAGTTGTTCATGTACTCGCTTTAATTATTATTTTATATTTGCATAATTTTTTGCATGGAATTTTTGGAAAATTTTGCATGGTTTTGTTTTTCTCAAAATCTAGTTAAAAATTTATTATCGTATTTGACCTTTAAAAATAATTATACCATAATACACAATTTTGTCTAATTTTTAAATTAATTATTTTACTAAAAGCATGATTTTTTATAAATCTCTTTTCATAATTCTCTTTTAAAATATTATCTCTATTTTTAAATACATTTTTTATCTCTTTTACTCTCTTTTTTATAATAATTGTTATTAACTTTTTAAACATATCTAATATTTAATTTTTAAATTATTAAAACTGGTTAATTATAATTTTTGCAATAAACTCTTTTTTATAGGACTTTTCAAAATAGTTTAATCCATAGTCCAAATATATATGGGAATGATATAGCGAGCAATTTACAGGTGAGTTTTGTTTACATTCACATTAAATTTTATACATATTATTTTAAGTGTTATGTCTCCATGATCTTCGGCGATCTTCTGGGTCAATAATCAAAACCATTATTGTCCATGAAATTACTCTTGAATTACATTTAACGTTGTAACAACGGCAGTAACCGAAATTGTGCGAAGAATTCATATGTTTGCAATAATTACCAGTTGAATAACAGTGTGCCAAACACAACGTTTAAAATTTATTATTTTACGAGTAAAGTAGTGTTGAAGGACGATTTTCTCGGTTGTAATTGTAACAAAGAAAAAAAACTTTACCTCAATTAAAGGCTTCCCCAGATCGAAAAAAAGGAAGAAAGGGCAAAAAATATTTTGCAAAATATTAAAAAAATACTGAATAGAAAAATTTCGAAATTTTAAATACTTAAATTCCTTCCAACAGCTCATTGCTTTTTAGTATAATTTTAATTAAATTTACTGAACCTTTACAATTAGTGAATTTGGAGTCTCCTCATATAATTGGCAACAGCACCAATTCCATATTCCCATCATATTTATAGATCCCCAATCCTACGCCCCCCCCACCGAAATTGAAACCAAAATTGGGAGTGAGCGCTGCGGTCATATTTGTGACTTTCCAATCTAATGTCAGACTTATATATTCTCTAATAATTCAACAATTAACTGCCAGTGAAAAAACGTTGGGTTGGTAATGAAATAATTGCATTAAAATACAACTGCCCGATACGGTATAGGAACTGCGCTGAAACGGTAGATAACAAAATTGTTGCTCTTCCAAGACCTTTCAATTGTAACTACTTCCAGCGCCACAACGGTTGTTCAGAGTACTTAAGGGTTTCAGGCACAAAATTTACGACATTCTTCAAGACCTTTCAAGGGGTACGACAATTCCATAATAAACGAAACATTATCTACCATCTATATACTTCATGAGCATATGACAGTAATATAAAGGTATCGTGGTATCGGGCCTAAAAGATTTTGTGTTATCTAAATTGAAAAACAAATGAAGTTTGGCGGAAAAAGATCGAATAGTGCAAGCCATTCTTGATATATCAAAGGTACAGGTCTGAATGCACCCAGAAGGATTCAAAATGATGCTGTATAAGATAAAGGATTACGCCACTCGTCGCAAGTGGCAGCACTATCACCAAAGAGAATTGTTTGGTTATGAAATTACCAGCAGAAATTTTTTACTCATGCATCAGTATTTTCACTAAATAAAAAAACATCTCAGCGGAACAAAATATTAAAAGTGATCCTTAAAATAACAAATTGAGTGATCTCCTAAGTAAAGGAACTCGGTATATGAAATCTTGAGATTTAACAATATTCCGTCTTTCCGCCATTTCTTATCGAATTAAGATGAAATTTCGATAGTAGAAAAAGGGGCAGTAAGTTTTGGATAAAATTGTAGGATCTGCTCATGCTGGACTAAACTGGCCATTTTATAACCAGTCCTTATGAAAAATGGTATCTGTACAATTTACACGATATAAATAAATTTTAAAATGGAAGAAACTCCGCTATTTCTTAATTAAATTTCGTAAAATTTGTATCGATTACATAGGGACAATTTGGAAAAATTTATGGATTCCAATTTTCATTTTAACTTTTTGATTCTCTGTGGCCTTATAAGTTATTTTCAGTTTTTGGCCAATATCTCAAAAACTTCCACTAGTAGCAATACTTTCGGTTTTAACTTATAAATAACTTATATGGCCACAGAATCAATAAACTGTAGTAAAAATTCTAATCCATAAATGTCCCCAAATTTTCTCCAAACTTTCCATAGTCTCAGCATAACCTAAGCTATTAGAAAAAGAACCAAAAGTATTGGTTACAAATTTTCCCCATAGACTCAGCATAACCTAAGCTATTAGAAAAACAGCCGCAAGTATTGGTTACTAGTGGAAGTTTTTGAGATATTGGCCAAAAACTGAAAATAATATGGCCGCAGAAAATCAAAAAATTCTAGTGCAACAAATTCTAGTCCACAAATTTTCTAAATAGTATCAGTATTACCTAACTTAAACATCCGAAACTATTGGTTACTAGTGGAAGTTCTTGAGATATTGGCCAAAAACTGAAAATATCTTATATGGTCGCAGAAAATCAAAAAAGTATAGTAAAAATTCTAATCCATAAATTTTCCTCAAATTTTTTACATAGTCTGGGTATGATCTAAGCTATTAGAAAAACAACCAAAGTGGAAGTTTCCGTTACTAGTGGAAGTTCTTGAGATATTGGCAAAAAACTGAAAATAACTTATACGGCCGCAGAAAATCAAAAAAACTCTAGTAAAAATCCATAAATTTTCCCCAAATTTTCCACATAGTCTCAACATGACCTAAGCTATTAGAAAAACCACAAAAAGTATTGGTTACTAGTAAAAATTTTTAAGATATTGGCCAAAAACTGAAAATAACCTATACGGCCGCAGAAAATCAAAAAATTCTAGTCAAAATTCTAGTCCATAAATTTTCTCCAAAGTTTCCACATAGTCTCAACATGACCTAAGCTATTAGAAAATCAACCAAAAGTATTGGTTACTAGTAAAAGTTTTCAAGATATTGGCGAAAAACTGAAAATAACTTATACGGCCGCAGAAAATCAAAAAATTCTAGTCCATACGCTCAATGAAGGATCAGCATATTTTTCTGGATTCTTTTTGTGGCAAATTTTTTCATGAGAAATTCTTGATTTTTATTTTTCACGAATTTTCTGGGTTGGTGCACAATGGTAGTTAAAAATTAATTTTTCACTTCATTGAGTATCATGAAAAATATTAAAACTGGTGAAATTTTCACAACAACGATAAACAATTTCTTTCAATACCAAAGATGATCGTACTTTTGGTGTATGGCTTTGTTTTATGGTCCTCCAATTTCTGCTGGATACGCTTTTGGATTCTGGTTTAAATCCGCTTTTGGGTCACCGTTGATTTAATTAATTATTTGTTCGTGGATATTGATAACAATAATTTTAACACTTTCTATATTTTAATTTTAACACAATATAGATATTTATTTATATTATTCAATTGTCTTTTTAACATTAACTTAAATTTTTAATTATACTTTTATGTTGATGACAATTTTTAAGCATAGACATTGCGTGATATGATTTTATTGAATGCCTTCATTTTTCAAAAAAAAAACAAAATACGTTAAAAACGAAAAAACTATTCGTGGCTTCGAACAGCCTTCTATATTTTTTTAACACTTGCTCATTTACCCGCGATACTGTCGATATACGCTACACACTCCCTCCCCAGCGAAAACTATGGTTTGAGTGAAACAGCGAGTCCAAAAAATGCGAAGGTGTCTTTATCTGACGCCTGCTGCTAGAGCAGGGAAACAACGGTGTGATTTTTTTTGAATCATTGAACGTTACATGTTTTCTAACGATTTTGGAACTTTGCTTAGTAAGTCAGTCTGTGGCCTGACGGTATGTCAGCGCTTTGCGTGAGGTCTTGTTGACCAGTTGTGTCAGCTGCCGTGAAACAGGGCTTGAGTCGGTCAATGGAAACGTTGACTTGTCTATTGTTGTGATCGATAATAAAGTTTTTGTCACCGCGCTTGATCACACGGTGTGGACCAGTGTACGGCGGCTGTAAGGATTTGCGCAGTGCGCCCATACGTAAGAAAACATTAGTACAAGTCTTGAGTTCCTGACTGACGAATGTTTTTTCGGTGCAGTGCCGAGATGCTGGTGATGGTTTTAGTTCGGCGAACTGTTTTTTTAACTGTCTCACAAACTCGCTTTGTGGTACTGTATGTGAGTTGTCCAGAAATTGTCCAGGTAATTTTATCGTGGTCCCGTAAACTAACTCAGCACAGGAAGTTTGCAATTCCTCACTGAACGATGATCGTAGTCCTAACATGACTGTCGGAAGTATGCTGGTCCAGTCGGAGTGCTCGTGACACATAATGGCAGCCTTAAGAGTGCGGTGTCATCTCTCAACCATGCCATTACACTTTGGATTATAGGCCGCGGTTCGTACGCGTTTGAACCCTAGTAATTTGGATAGTTCTTCGAAAAGTTCGGATTCGAACTGAGTTCCCTGATCTGTAAGAATGGATACTGGAACGCCAAAACGAGATATACAAGTTGTATATACTGCGAACGCGACAGTGACAGCTGTTATGTCCGGTACAGGAACCGCCTCAGGCCAACGCGTGTAACGATCTATTAGCGTGACGCGTCCTTTGACCGATGAAATCTAGATGCCGAAATTAACACGGAGATGCTTTATCCGGATTCTGATAAAATGCGTAGACTAGGGGCTTGTGATCGGTAAACAAAGTGAACTCACGACCTTCGAGGAGATGCCGGAAGTGCTTAATGTCCGAGTAAGCTGCGAGCAGCTCTTCTCTATCGTAAGCACTGTAACGTTGCTGCGTCTCGCTTAGACGAACTGAGAAAAAACTGAGCGGCTGCCATGCATTCGAGACAAACTGCTGTACCACTGCTCCGATTGCGTGATCGGATGCGTCAACCATAACTGCCAGCCGAGCGTCGGGGATTGGGTGTGCAAGGAGTGCCGCTTGACATAGTTTCTCCTCGCAATTGTTAAATGCGTCAATAGATGCTGAAGTCCATTCTATTGGTGTTTTCTTATTCTTCTTGTAACCTTTCAAGAAGTCATTAAACAAAACTTGGTCTGCAGCAGCCCAGGGAATAAAACGTCGGTAAAAATTGATCATACCCAAAAATCGTTTGAGTTGATCAACCCTTACAGGCCGTTCGAAATTAATGATTTGAACTTTGTCTGAAGGTGGAATGCCTATTTCGTTTATTAAATGACCAAGAAATTTAATTTCGGGTAATGCAAAGACGCATTTGTCGGAATTAATGATTAAACCATGTTCTGATAATTTCTGAAAAACAATCTTGAGATGTTCAAGATGATTTTCGAATGATTTAGATGCGATCAGAATATCATCTAAGTAGACGAACGAGAATTTGAGGCCGAATAATACAGAATGCATCAGTCTTTGAAAAGTCTGTGCTGCATTCCTTATCCCGAAAGTCATTTTTGTAAATTCAAAAAGACCAAAAGGTGTTGAGATGGCCATCTTGGGTCGATAGTCGAGAAAAAAGTACAACCCGCGAGTTGGTATGAAAAGTCCTGTAGGTTTGGTATTGGGTATCTGTCGGGAACCGTAACTCGGTTTAGCGCCCGGTAATCACCGCATGGTCTCTAGTCTCCATTCTTTTTTAATACATAGGTGAAGTGGGCTCGCCCACAGACTGCTGCTCGGGCGACAAATATCTTGCGCCATCATGTTGTTGAATTCGACTTTTGCGATTTGAAGTTTATCCGGTGCTAAGCGACGTGTTTTTGCAAAGATTGGCTGACCAGTAGTCTCCAGCCGATGCGTGACGTTATGCTTGATAGCAGTGCTGCTTAATGAGGGACTTATGATCTCCGGAAATTGTTTAAGAAGGTTTTGAATCTGTGTAGGGACTGTTGTCTGATTAATGTATGGCAAACTTTGCACTGTCATATGTGTGAGTAGACCTGTAACAGACAGTGAAGTCACGGGAACCATGATCCTCCGTCTACTAATATCCGAAATACTACGAGACCTGTGCGTCTTAAAAAATCTGCGCCGAGTATAGGCGTCGAAACGTCTGCGATGACAAATTCCCAGATAAATCCGCGGCGTAAGCCAATATCTAATTTTAAAGTTTTTGTACCGTACGCTAGCACCGGTGTACCGTTTGCTGCATACAAATTTAGAGTAGATATTGCTTTTAATGGTTTAAAATTTTTACAAGGTACTATTGACAAGTCTGCGCCAGTATCGACAAGGAACTTAAGATTATTCGTTGTATCGAAAATTATTAGGCGACTGGAAGTGGTGTCATCATTGACTGTCGCCAGTGACTGATGACCCTTTAAAAATTTTGTTTTGAAATGTCTAGATGTTCTAAATTACCAACATTGTTTTTAACACGATACGTGCATCCGTCAATACATTGTCACCGTGGCGTTGTCACCGAATTTATAATGGTAGTAGCAAGTTTTATATTTTGGATTAATACGTCGAGAACGACTATGTGTATGCTGTCTGTTGGAACTTGCCTGCGAACGTGATCGTGCATTGCCTGGTTGATTATTGCTGGCCGCAACTAGCTGACTGACTTCGCTTATAATGTTATCGCGGAATCGTGTTAACAATGCCTCTATGTTCAAGGCCTGGTTGGCCGTAGCGCCTGTGGACTGCTCTTGTGTAGAAACGCTGTTGATTGCGCTAACTCGCGAGTGCGACATTGCCTCCATAACCGCATCGGCTCGTTCGGCTAACGTGTTTAAATCCACGTCGTTCTCAAACGGCGTGAGTACCAATTGAACCTGTTGCGGTAGGCGCGATATCCAGAGTTGCTGTAAAGTTTTTTCAGCGAAATCGCCTCCAGCGTTTAGTTTAAACTCGTTTTTTTGTCACCGAGCGAGAAACCGTGAAGAATATTGTTAATTTTTGATTTTTTGGACTCTCCAAGGACGCGAATTAAGTCGTCGCGAAACGTGGTGTAAGGTGTATCGTTTTTGTCGCGTAATATGAGATCTGCGAACGTATTATGGAGACGAGAATCAAGCGAGCTCACGGCTTGTGAGTATTTGGTGCTTTCGGTTGTAACGTTTGCAACTTTCAACAGTTGTTCCAAGATGTTAAACCACACCGAAGGGTTTACCGAATAAAGCGGCTGTGGTGGTTTGAATGCCACACGGTTAATGTGTGCCTCTGTTGACTGCTCGACCCTTGGAGGCAAGCGAGTACGTAAATTATTGCTGTACATGTCCGAACCGTCCGCCTGTGTCAAACAAATGCGCTGTTCCGAGAATTACGCGCAGCCGCTCAATAAGATCCAACGGATCTGGACCCACTGCACCGTTCGAACCCGCTTCCACAAAGGAAGGAGTGCCATTCACGGACATTATAATTTAAGTAAAAATAAAAGCGACTGCGATTACGAAATAAATTTTTTTCTTTTTTGGGTACGCAAAATATTATTGAAAATACGGAAAACTACTCACGGTTACGTGGCTGTGATGTTATGTTGCCGCTGATGGGAATCCCGGTTGCAGTTAAAATTGTTTATATGTATTACAACGTGCTGAATTTGTTATTTGTGGTATCACGTCGGGGTCACCACTTTTATGGCTTTGTTTTATTGTCCTCCAATTTCTGCTGGATACGCTTTTGGATTCTGGTTTAAATCCGCTTTTGGGTCACCGTTGATTTAATTAGTTATTTGTTCGTGGATATTGATAACAATAATTTTAACACTTTCTATATTTTAATTTTAACACAATATAGATATTTATTTATATTATTCAATTGTCTTTTTAACATTAACTTAAATTTTTAATTATATTTTTATGTTGATGGCAATTTTTAAGCATAGACATTGCGTGATATGATTTTATTGAATGCCTTCATTTTAAAAAAAAAAAAAACAAAATACGTTAAAAACGAAAAAACAAAAAACTATTCGTAGCTTCGAACAGCCTTCTATATTTTTTTAACACTTGCTCATTTACCCGCGATACTGTCGATATACGCTACAGGTATATATTTTCTTGCCTCGTTGTTCGACTAATTTTCTTAAAATTTGCGATGTTTTCGAATTTTCCGTAAATTTACTGAGTTTGCCAACTTTTAGGCCGAAATTCTGATTAGCTCTTAAGGTTTCAGCCCTACTTATAAATTTGCTATTTGTTATTTATTATTCACAAGCAACTTTATGGTCATCTCCTCCAATCATACTCACGACCTCCGCTAAAAAGGGTAAAAAAGCAAAAGTTCTAATTGAACCATTCGTTCAAAACTAACTGAAATTTCCTTATTTACGAGTACATATATAGAAATATAGGGTATGTAACGAAATCTCGGTTTTCAAAATCTCGGTTTTCAAAATCTCGGTTTTCAAAATCCCGGTTTTCAAAATCACGGTTTTCAAAATCCCAGTTTTGTATATAAAAAAAACCCCGAATTTTAGGAAATCCCGGTTTGAATTTTTAAAATTTGGCATGTGGGAAAATGGGACTCTTAAATGATTTTATGACAAAACTCAAAAATGAATTTGCGATAAAGTTCTAGAAAAATGGCTAATAAGGATGGAATTTGGACGAAGGGCTATAAGTGCCCGTGAGAGTTATCGAAGCCGTCAGCCTCTACAATTATTGCATTTCAAATATTGCTTTTTTTATTAATCTTGCAACTACAAAATGTCGCAAGTTATTAATTATTTTATGCAATTAGAACTAGATGAAAAGAAAACCGGGATTTTGGATATCGGGATGTTGAAAACCGAGATTTTGAAAACTGAGATTTTGAAATCCGAGATTTCGCAGTACATCCTGAAACATCATTTGAGTTTTGAGTTTTTGTTTAAATTAATCTGGAGAAGCCAGACGCAAAACTCATATACCATAAATACTTTCCATCGACATATTGACAGAATTCACAAAGAGAAGAATTACATTGACGAGAAAGAGAATTGAGACTTAAAAAGGAATGATAAATTACGGTAGGTCCAATTGTTATTCCGGCCGAGTACAAGTGCTTACAGGTTGCAATTCCAGTTGCTTTAGTGGAGTAAGTAAATTTCGCCCTGAACGGAATAAACAACAATTAAATAAATTCGCTACGGGAATATTATAAATTTTTTTTAAAATGTAAATATGTAATATAAAATTTTAAAAACGACTGCATCATAGGATTCTAAACAATCAGTAGAATTGGACACTTACTACTTAGACAAAATATTTATAAAATTTTGTATTTCTTAGAATACTGGAATTTAGTTTAGATTCCATTAAAAATTGAACCAGCGTATATTTTAACTTAGCTTTAATTAAAATTAAGAAAAACTATTATTATTCTATTATACAGAACTTTTGGGCGTGCCCACCAAATTTATTGGATGATGCAACAAGTGGATATTTAGCAAATCACTTACTAAGGCAAGCTGATAAGCTGCAATCGGTTTCATCACGATGCCATTCGGCAAGTCCATCAAATTCATCACATAATCACCAACAATTGCATAGGTAAGTTTTGATTAAATACAATTTTCCGCAAACGGAAAACAAATATGTAATATAAAAAAAAATTCCACGTGCAAACTCATACACACACAGATCAATTTTAAATAATAACGTTCATATCAAATTGGAAGCAAACGATAATAACCTTTATACACAACATAATGGCCATCACCCACATCCCGCTGCTGTGGCGGCGGTGGCCGCGGCCCAGCATCATCACAGCATCGAGAACTTTATTAAACGCGAGAAAATCAATAAACATGAAACGAGTTCGCCGGAGAACGACGATGATGATGATATAAATGATGGCCATCATCATGGTGGTGGCGCCCATATCGATGAGGACGATGATGAATATGAATCAAATGTTGGTGCTATTGCCGAAGATTTATCTATATCCACAGATCATGTTGATCCCGATGCCCTAGCAACATAAATACTTAATTTATGATTTCTAATTTTTCTTTTCCGTCTTCCTGCGATATATATTTTTTGATATATATTTATCCAAAAATTATTTTTCCGCGATATATATGCAAACATATATAATATCTAAAGTATTAAATAACCCCCTTATACAAACATTAACTTCTAAATATAAAAATATTAAATGGGTCCCTCGTTATTTTTTATTTCTGTGTGGGCATCTTAAAAGGCAAAGCCTATGCCACATGCGAAAAATTAATTTTTAAAATTAATTTAATATTTTCCAAATTTAAAATTTAATTAAACAAAAAAAAAACTATATCTGTGAGAAACTTTTCATATCAAAACTAAAAATAAAAGAAAATCAATAATATGAGGAAAATTCAAAAATAAAATTAAATTACTAAAACTAAAATAAAAGCTCGGAACATTTCCGAAAAAAAAATTTATAAATACTATTAAACCTTACTTTAAATAAAAATTGTAAAATATTAAAATTAACAAAAAGTTTGTTTTCTTTAAGTAATTAATTAAGAAAATTTCAATACGATGTGACTGCACTATTACGAAAACAAGAAATACAGGGGAACAGGTAAGATTTAGTATTTACTAGGCTGCTAGAATAATACGGCTTGAAGAGAGATGAGCTTTGCTTTTATTTGGACGGTAACAGTAGGTAGGTATAACGTGGTACCGCGGTCGGCTAAATAAATAAAGCCAGGCTACAAAACTTTTGCGGAATGAATATTTGCGATGAGCAGAGACGTACTGCTGTTGGTGTAAAGAAGCTATACCATAGTATTGTAAATCGGCCAAAATAAACCGTAGGTAACACTGCCACGTATTTGAATTGTTATAGATTTTAGTTATAATTATGTGGTATACATTTTCCTTAGAAAAACTAAATAGAAAATCAATTTCTTTCCAATTTTAATTAATTTTAAAGTTTTGATTAGTTTTACTCGCCTCTTTGTTTACAATTCGAAAATTAGTATGAGTTTTCACCTTTTTTTAGCGAATATGGCACCATAATTTGAAATTGAAAATTGAATTTTATCACGCTAATAAAAGGATTGATAATCGAAATAATTGACTCATGACTAATTTTCCCAATAGTAAATTATTGTTTACTGCGAACGAAAAATTCGGTATTTAGTGTATAACACCTTTTATTATTAAATTTATTCTGGAATTTTTCCCGCAAAATGTTATCGTTAAAATATGGTAATAATATGCCGCGCAAAAATGTTTAGGGGATCTTGTATATATATATATATATATATATATATATATATATATATTTATAAAATATTCGAGTATATACCCGGAAAATGTATCATTTTCTCATATATAATGCTCTCGGAAACATTACCACTATTATCATCATCATAATAATCATTATCTTGTTAACCTGCGTGTGCCTTTGTATTAGTAATTTTCCTTCTATAATAACGTTTATATGCGAATGGAGAACGCATAGAAAATTTCCATAATGGTCTGAACCAACTAATTTTTTCGACTTTATACAGAAATACATATATATATATATACTTTTATACATATAGAGATAAATATAAAATACGCGTTTTGAATTTTTCTCGTCTCGATTTCGTTTTGGGAAAAATACAAATCCAAGGTGGATTTCTTACGAAAAATTTGAATAAATTATTTTTCTTTGTTCTGTGAAAAATGGCATGTATACCCCAAAAATGTTGTTAGGTTTTTCTAATAAATAACATCTGTGACATTTGATGCGCTCTATTTAGTTTGCGGATAACTTTTCACAATAACAGGCACCAGGTAAAACTCTTGAACTAAAAATTAACGTGAAAAATAATTTAAGAAACGTGGCAATTGAAACATGTTTTCCATATAGAACTGCAGGCTCTAAAATATAGATCATTAAACGCATGGCCGAATATACTAAAGAAATATTTTTCTAGGCTAAAAAATCTTTTCTAAGTGGCTATAAAAAATAAAATTGTTTAAAAATTACGGATGTGAAGTTTTTAACAAAACAACAAAATTAACAAAAAACAAATTTGTTAAATTAACAAAAAATGAAAATTCTAAACAAACTGTTTAGAATTATGTATGTTGTAAAAAAATAGAGTATTAAAATTACTGTACTATTTTTGATGTGTTGTTGAAATTGACTAACACCAAATTTATTTTTACACAAGGTTTTATACATAAAAATTCCAACCAAAGCATAAAAATAAAAAGTAAAATATTTTTTCCCACCAAACCAGACAACGTTGAAGAATGAAAGCGGATGGATCATTTGCGCATAGACGTTTTGCATTGTCTATGCATATCAAATGACCATCCGGTCACACGCCTCACCATTGCCTGTCTTGCTGGGAAAAAAACTGTTCATGTTTGAACATACTCCCGAGCGGCTAAGAAGGTTGTACTACGATGTAGCGTCCACAGATCGAGGTTGCAGCAGAACTAATGGGCGTCGGATGTAAGATATGATCCAGATTGTTCCGAAGATAAAAGCGCTCCAGAACAGATTATGAATCATGGTGTAGTGATGAAAATGATGTCGATTTTGGTTGGTGAACAACTCATTCCTCTGGATCAGGTGGTCACTTTCCCGAAGAGCTGCTATCCCATCTTCCAACTTTTTGGTATCCAAAACGGAGACGAGATCAGCTACGGCGTCATCACACACTTAGTTTTGATGTGACTGCCAAGATTTTTCAATTGTTTGGAATTAGTAATTCCTGTCTCGCAATAAACAGCCTGCATCGATGCTTATTATTCCCGAGCCGTGAAGAGTGTGCACACCAGTTGCTCCGCAGATACTCACTTGAAGTTACTATGCTTGACCGTGTGTTGTCATGCAGCATGTCTGGTACGGAAATCACGGATAGAAGCGTGTACTCTGTTGCAAAAGCCAGTGGGATGATGATTTCGATGATCGCACGTTCTGCTTCGTCATTCTGCTTCTGACTGTTACACTCTGATACACATGTATTAAATCAGACAATTGGTGGCTAGGGACGCTGACTCCTGTCGGTACATGGTGCCGAATCAGGGAAAGTTGCTCTTCTAATTAGTCCAGCGTGAGTATAGTGGGATGCAATATCTCAAACAATGATAGGTGTCTTCCAAATTGTGTAAGATTAAGGTTAGCTCGATTAAGTTCATTAGCACCGAGCTAACCCTGTCCTCACAGCTTCGATACTCTTGTAACTCTATTAACTCTTGCCTTAATCGCCTCTGCTCTTGTAACAGGTTGTTCATGGACATCATGGTGAGGTTGGAATTGTGCTTTATCAATTTTACCATGTTATCTATTATCGATGTTTGATTCTGCACTAGTTTTATTAGATGGTTTTCGTTGGCGTTGATCATCTCAAACTGGGATTCGTATTGAGCAGCATCGCGTTGCGACAAGATTCCAAATAAATCGCCCTTCGCAATCCCCACCGTATCTCCTAATCTTCGCTTTAATCGCTTGCGATCCTTATTGCTATTCGTAGCCATTGCAAATATTGTAGGGTAGTATTACAGTTGAATCCTAACAGATCTCTACTAGATCCTTCTAGTTGGACTACAATTTGCTTGCCGTTTTCTACCTCTTTCAGATAGTCGGTCAAGTTGTAAAAAATTACTAGTTTCCATTTCATGGCGACGGCTTCTAAAGTTCCCATTTCCTCAAAGTGTATGCCTGATGGATGGTCGAAGGGGCGTATGTTAGTGATACCGTGCGCCGTATGATGCATACCGATAAAAACGCCAATGCTAAGTTGCTGGCCTTAAATCCACTCTTAGCTCTTCTTGGCGGTTGCTTCCTGATAGGTGGAGTCTAGTTGTTGGCGGCTTCAAATTCTAAAATATCTGTAGTCTCCGCTTCGATGGGAAGCTTGCATAGTTTATTGATTGGTCGTTTGTACACATTCTCCTTGCATTTAATATTAGCTACGAGAACTGGACCATCGTAAGAGGACTAAGTCGTTGGTCGATAGATTTGGTTGCGGCGTTTTCCATTTGCTGCGATATTGTAATTGGTGTAGATATCCGACTGCCCATATTTTCCAAAAGTCTTGTATCATCCGTTGTACTAGATGACATCTTGTGGTTAGAGGTATATTCTCACCAACGGCAGAAGGTTGGCACATAAGAGCCCTTTCTCTCTCAGACAATATGATTTTGGAGGCGATAGAAGACGATCGCCGTTCTTCTTCTGCTAATCGCCGTAAGGCGCGCACGGCCAGAAAGCTGACGCCTGCGTTGCCATATGTGACCGATTTTAACCTATCAGTTTCAATGGGGTTTGTTGGTTCCGCCTTCCATAGAATGAGTTGATAATTCCTATCTTGCTCGTGCATCCACACCTGCCGATACATTTTTTCTATATCGGCCGTCAGTACATACTGATGTTTACGCCAACGAAGGATTATGTCCGCCAAATCTTGCTGTAGCCTTGGGCCGATCGATATTTTCTCATTACGGGATGATCCATTTGTTGTTTTGGATGATGCGTCGAACACTACACGCAGTTTGGCCGTAGTGCCATTCTGCTTTATTATGCCATGGTATGGAATGTAGTAACTTGTAACGCCGGCCGCATTTGTATACAGCGTTCCTAACCCTGATTTGCAACCTTAAAGGTATGGGTGTCCTACACCATCCGAAAAACACAAAAAAACGGAACCAATAATTAAAAAAAAACAAATAATCGCTTGATGGGCAGTCAGGTCTAGAATTTTGAGGAGAGAAATCCAGATAAGTTGAACACAAAAGGTTTAAAATTAAGACATAAGTAATTACCAAAAAATAAAATAGACAAAATAACAAGAATAAAACTAAAATCTTGTATTAAAGTATAAAAGTTATAACTTTGATTGTCGAATTAAAAATTGACCAACTGGGTGATTTAAACATCTAAAAGAGGAGTTTTTTTGTGATTTGATTGAGATTTGGTGTGCATGCGGAACTGATAGTGCCAGCCACCACGGAAAACGGTTTATTTGTGTAAACCGTGGTTTATTTAAAAAAAAAACATAAAAACGGAAAATATTTTTGAAAAAAAAAAGAAAATCATAATTAAACTTATAGTTAATAGTTAAGTTAAGATACTTCGAAAAACTTGTGAATAAATTACAAAGCCCATAGTGATTAAGTGATTGTAGAATTCTGCGTGTACTCGCTATATAATAAAATTATCGGACGGTTCCATGGTTAATTGAAAAAACAGTTTTTAACTAGAGCGGTAACCTTAACAGTACCGTTTATAAAATAATATCGCCACAACATACATTGGATGAACCTTAAGGTATATACATCGGTCCTCTCAGGCAATTCGAATCAAATATCGGAAAAACGTTTCGTTTTTTGAGGCAATCCAAGTTTGAAGCCCATTTTCAATTTCTTCGAAAGAATTGAACCGATGACCTGCCAAATCGTGTTGCATCCGTCAGAACAACCAGTAATCAGAAGGAGCAATGTCCGGAGAATACGACGGATGCAGGGAAACATCCCACTTGAGTGTTTCCAAATATTTTTTTACCACTTTTGCAACATTATGCCGCGCATTCTCATGCAGAAGAATAACTTTATCATGCCTTTCTTCATATTCCGGTCGATTTTCTCATAATGCATGGCTCAAACGAATTATTTGTAGCCTGTACCGCTCACTCGCAATGCAATCGCCAGGTTGTATCAGCTCGTAGTACACAACGTCTCTTTGGTCCCACCAGATACAGCAGAAAGCATAACCTTCGAACCATAAAGGTTCGTCTTTGGTGTTGATGTTGAGGTCGATGGCAACGATTGGCCGGGCAGAACGTAATATTTTTTCCTCTTGGGATTATCGTACAAGATCCACTTCTCGTGATCAGTCACTATCCGATGCAAAAAACTCAGTCTTGTTTGCCTTTGAAGCAGCTGCTCAAAAGAAAAGTCACCTTTCCCCATTTCCCACATTGCCTTGCTTTTTATAATCCCCAATGTACCGGCAAGCTTTTTTTGCGTTTGAGTCGAATCTTCTTCGAGCGAGGCATTGCATCTGTCGTTTACGAATTTACGCTAGGCTTATCTTCAACACGTAAGCCATCATTTTTGGAGCATCGAAGCCATTCTCTACACGATTTATCGTTTGGAGCATTGTCACCGTAAGCTTCTACAAGCATTCGATATGCTTCAGCTTCCAATTAAAACCAAAAATTAACCCTTTCCGCAAATGCTGTTTAGTTATCACAAAATCCGACATATTCAATACCGTAAAAAACACATTTTGTATGAAACTCGAAGCAATAAAAACTGAATGTTTATGGCAGATGTTTAATCTGACTGAAACAACTGAAATCAACTGTCAGTATAAAAAAATTATTATAGTCAGAGATACTTTTTGAAAACGGACCGAATTAATTTGTAGTCTCAATGATTTATTTCTCAGTAATGATTTATGAGAGATATCCAAATTGTAACTGTATGCGAAACGTAACAGAAACGTAACGGAAAACGTAACAAAAACAAATCGGCGAAACAATAACTGAAACCAAAACCATTATTTTAAGTTATGAAATAACTGAAACTGTAACGATATTAAATTTGAATCGTTTCTTGGATTCTCCCAGCTGGGAGGGATCCTCCATGAATCAAATTCTCACCGTGTACTTGCCATCACCGTTTCATTGCATTGTTGACAAAAAGTGTTTTCCGCACTCTGTTCATCTTCGGTACGGACCCGCTCGTCTTGAATATTGTCGTTTTCCACTAAGAGTTTTAGTTGGTTCATCTTCATATCCAAATATATGCTCGTTTTACGAGATGGCCCATCTTTGTTGTAATTGCGCTTGAATTGAGCTATTTTTCCTCTAACAATTTCTTGTTGATCAAGTGAGTTATCCATTATGGCCGGTTGTTCTGTGACTGTTGAATGATGATACTCGATTTCGCTGGTTGTTGTGTAGCGCTTGATTATTGTTGTCGCTGGTTGTTATTTAGCCTTGTTTTCGATGGATATTGTTACTGGAGCGAACGATAATATAACTCCCTTGTTTTGTTGCTGGTTGTTATTTGGCTGTGCCGATAGGTGAGAAGTTTTTTGGATGTAGTAGCGCAAGCTGCTTTGTTTGCAAGTTGTAGACTGCTTTTGCCGGGATCACAAGCTTAGTTGGCTTACCACGGATGAGGGCCAACTAGCTCGTGATCCGGTTCGAAGGACCAATGAAAATTCTAAACAAACTATTTAGAATTATGTTACAAAAAAAAGAGTGTTAAAATCACTGTACTATTTTTGATGTGTTGTTGAAATTGACTAACACCAAATTTATTTTTACACAAGGCTTTATACATAAAAAATACCAAAAATAAAATGCCTATCAAGTACTTAACAAAAAAATAACAAATTTTCTCATATACGTATACGCTATATATATATATATATATATATATATATATATATATATATATATATATATATATATATATATATATATATATATATATATATATATATATATATGTATTGGTTAGTTATTTCCCTAAAGTTGCTCTTAGGTAAAAAAAAAGATACATACAGTACAATTAGGCGAATAAAAATAAAAATATGCAATACAATCGAAACATTGATTTAAAAATTAGAAAACAATTAGGCGAATACAAATAAAATTGTGTAACAATCAGCTGCGTTTTTCTGAAAATAACCGAGTTGAATTCGCGATAGTTTTCCAAATTTGAGCAATTTAAAATTAAAAAATTAGTTTTTTTAATTAATAAATTTAGATTTAATAATCCTCTAAATATATCCGAAAAAATCCATCATAAAATATAGTTTTCTTGTAATATCGCTGTCCTGCATAGTTCTGAACTACTCCGTTATTATACAGAACTATGCAGAACAGCGATATTACAAGAAAACTATACAACTTTTATGATGGAGTTTTTCGGATATATTTAGAGGATTATTAAATCTAAATTTATTAATTAAAAAAACTAATTTTTTAATTTTAAATTGCGGAAATGTGGAAAAACTATCGCGAAATCACCTCGATTATTTTCCAGAAAAATGCTAAATTGTCGGTCTAATATACTAAATGTCAAAAATGCTAGCTGGTTGGTTCATATGAATAACAAGCAATAACTGCAACAGCTGTTGCACGAAACTTCAATGAAAAATTTTGTTCTACAGAAGTCAAAAGTCCCATATATAGACATGGTTTTTTATGATAGCCTTAGTATGTACTTTTATACAAAAATGCTAAATGGTCGGTCCCTGGGATCGGTCATATAAATCATAAGCAATAACTGCATCAGTTAGGTAAATTTTTCATTGAAATTTCATGCAACAGCTGTTGCAGTTATTGCTTGTTATTCATATGACCGATCCTAGGGGCTGACCATTTGGCATTTTTGCATTAAAGTGCATACTAAGGCCATCATAAAAAACCATGTCTATATATGGGACTTTTGACTTCTGTAGAACAAAATTTTTCATTGAAGTTTCATGCAACACCTGTTGCAGTTATTGCTTGTTATTCATATAACCGACCCCAGGGACTGACCATTTGGCATTTTTGTATTAAAGTACATACTAAGGCCATCATAAAAAACCATGTCTATATATGGGACTTTTGACTTCTGTAGAACAAAATTTTTCGTTGAAATTTCATGCAACACCTGTTGCAGTTATTGCTTGTTATTCATATGACTGAACAAAGGAACCGACCATTTGGCACTTTTTTTATTAAGTTATTAAAGCTATCATAAAAATCATGTTTTTCTATATGGGACTATTTACTTAATTAATTTTAATTATTAATTTATTTTTATCACGCAACAATTGTTGCCAGTATTCCTCCTAAATGTATACTATTTGTTTATTTGCACACATGTATAGTTTTTGTTATTTGGTAGAAACTTGACTTCGGTAAAATAAAATATTTTTTCCACCAAACCAGACAACGATGAAGAATGAAAGCGGATGGATCATTTGCACATAGACGTTTTGCATTGTCTATGCATATCAAATAACCACCCGGTCACAAGCTTCACCATTGCTTGTCTTGGTGGGAAAAGAACCTGTTCATGATTAAATAAAACAAACAGTTGGTAAAAGCAATGTTAACAACGGAAACCTGACAACAGACGAATTTCATTTACTACTAAATAGTATAATAAACTTAATTGTGATTGAAATAAAAAAAAATTAAATTTACAATTTAAAAATTTTTACATAAGTAATGGGCTGAAAAGGCCTGGGCCTAACAAAGAAAACAAGTTTTTTTTGTTCAAAATTCTTTTGTTCAAGATTACGTTGATGAATAAAGCCATCAACGTAATCTCCATCAAGAGCAACACAATCATTCCAGCGCCGCTCTAACATTTCAATACCACTTTTGTAGAACGATTTATCTTTTGCCTGAAAATAGGCCTCAATTTCAGCAATACCCTCTTCATTCGAGCAAAATTTCTTACCGGAGAGCATTTTTTTGAGGTCTGCCAGTAGTCGCTGGGAGCCAAATCTGGCGAATACGGTGGATGTGGGAGTAAGTTTTGATTGACTAAACAAAAATGTTTTCTTTGCCATATGCGGTCGTTTCTTTGCTATTTCAGCCTTCAAATGCTCCAATAACGCTATATAATATTCACTGTTGTAATTTCTCAAGATAGTCGATGAAAATATCGAGGCCATAACCTTTCCAGCCGATTGTTGTGCTTTCGGCCGCTTTGGACGAGGTTCACCAGTTGCTGTCCACTCAGATGACGATCGTTTTGCTAATAAAGCCAACACGTTCTTTTGATATCTTTACTATGTTAGCTAACTCATGCATCTTCACTTTTCGATCATTCAAAACGATTTTGTGGATTTTTTGTATGTTTTCTGATGTTTTTTATGTTTTCTCATTTGGACGTCCACTGCGTTCTGCATCATCGATGTCTCTACGACCACGTTTGAAGTCAGCAAACCAATGTTTTACTGCTGTTTCCGATGGAGCGCAGTCCCTATAACACTTTTCAAGCCATTGCTTTGCTGAAACGGTATTCTTTCCCATCAGGAAGCAGTGTAAAATTAAAACACGAAATTGTTTTTGATCCATTGTTTTGAAACTAACAAAAGTAGCGTCACTCTTAGCATAATAACTCACAAACTAATGAATAAAATATACTGAAATTTTGACAGCTGTCTTTTAAAGGTTATTACCAACTGAACAAAAAAAATGTGTTTTCTTTGTTAGGCCCGGGACTTTTCAGCCCATGTGTTATGTCTGTAAGACAAAACATTTTGTGTAATTTAACACTGTTAATAAATTGTAGCCACAGGAATAAAATCTAGTTGCATATACATACGTATATCAAATGATGGCATCACAGGTGCTTTTTAAAATAAAATTGCAACAAAAAACTACGAGATTTTCCCATTTGTTAATGCGTTGGAAAATCGAATCGCATAGAATATTTTGACAATTTTTGGGTTTCAGTGTATTAATTGTTGGCCAGATCGCAGATTCATTTGAATGAAATTTTCTGAAAAGCGGTTTTCGAGTACCGATGGCGATGGATCCTGATTTTGTTGTCCTCAAAATCGTGTAAGGGGTTTTCTGGGGAGCCCCGGGTTTATTTTAATTTTTTTTTTTGCTCAACCCTTTTTTTATTTCAACCAAAATTAAGTCTATTATACTATTCAGTAGTTTTTAATTAAATAAAATTCGACTTTTGTCAGGTTTCCGTTATTAACATTGCTTTTACCAACTGTTTGTTTTCGTTAATGTAACAAATTTGTTTTTTGTTAATTTTGTTGTTTTGTTAAAAACTTCACATCCGTTAAAAATGTTGTTGTTCTAGTAGGAATTCTAAAATCAGATTACCCGTTCAACAAACGAACTATTTCTCTGTGTTCTATTGAAATCTGCAACACGTGCAATTACAACTAGAAGATTACAATTACAACTAGAAGAAAAGAAAACCAGGATTTTGAAAACCGATATTTTCAAAACCGAGATTTCGTAGTAGACCCAAACATAACATGGGATATTTGGAATCAAATCAGATATCAGATTAAAATTCACGAACTATTCTCTTCTGACCTTGTATCTCTGCTGGTTTCTTTGAGCGAGGTTCGTTCAGCTGATGACAAAGATTTGTTACCTTCGTCTTTCGCAATCACACAGCTTTCGATTAAAATCCTGGTATTTTATTAGAAAACAAATAACTCAGAACAAGCCTTTTGATGTTTTCTCCTAAAAAACTAAGAAAACAATGCCAGGGAGGCTCAAGAATAAATCCAAAATATTTAATTTGAATAACTTGATTTGTTTCAACGGCGAAATTAATAATCTATCTGGAATCGCCAGACTTAAGAGTTCTCTGGCGGGAAATTGTCGAGTTACTGCTTTCAGTTCACTTTTCCAGTTGCGACATTATCAATTCAGATTTTATTTCTTCCGGGTAATCTAACACTACTGTGAAAAAGCTCGATTGGAACCTAGCACGGCTAGTCAATCTCAACACCTTGATAAGGTTTTCCTACTGAAGTACAATACCGATTTAATTTGGAATTATTTACTTCAACTCGTTAAAGGATACAATGCTTGCTGAACTGTTCGACAATCTGGGAACAAAAATAGTGGTGTTTTCATCCCGAAAGCTGGTAATTCGGATTATACCGAACCGGATTCCAAATTGCTGTGAAATTGCTCTACTAGAGATATTGACATGTAAATAATTTTAGGATTTTGCTCCGATTTTCAATTTAGCTGACTAGCTTTAAATTAAATGACATTCAGCCGGATCAAAAACGGGTGGAGCACAAAACTTACTAGCATGAATTCTGCAAATCGACAGGGGTCATAGTTGTGTTCAATTTCATCACAGATCGTAATCTGATAATGAAAAATCATCTCTTTTGCATCCTGTCTCTGTCGGAGTTCAATTCAAATGCCAAAGCTTTAACCACTGTGCCGTTTGGTCGGTTAATTGATCTTGCTGTTAATGCTAATTTCGGTTTTGAAGTGGAGCCTAAAATTGTTTATCGGGGAATTTAGATAAGGCATAATAAGCCAATTGCTGAACCACATTGATAAATGTTACAATTGCTAGGATACACTGTGTGATGAAAAAGCTCAAAATAATATTTCACCACTTCTGTACCTGACACATTGTTTATCAGAAACATATTTTGAATATGAATGATGCCAAATGGAAAATTGTATATTGTTGTTTTGTAAACACACCAAAAAATATAAAAAAATATCAAATATTTTTGAAAATTTCGAAACATTGAGCCAAAATGGGGTGTTTTTCAATTTTAAATCTGCAATTGAATTACTGGAAGACGTGACTCTAAAAAATTTCTAAACAAATATAAAATAGATCAAGTACTTATAAAAAAGTATAGAAAGAAAGGGAAAGGAATAGTAATAATTTAATATTTCTTTCGAGTTTCTTCATATATTTTCTGTATAGGTGTAGATGAAGGCTTGCATCGAAAATAAACGACAAAACCTATAGGACTCTGCTCGGTATAAAAAAACACATATCTTAAAAATATAAATGCCTGTGTCACTGGTTTAGCAGGAACAATTGATGAACAACAAAATAGTCGCCTGATTCACGTGATGTATATAATAAATTTCCAGCTTCACCTTACCTCGATATATCATTTGCCTGCTCCCCGGATGAAAGAAATTTGAAACGGAAAAAATTATTAATTATAAGCAATAATTTCTTGCATGAGGACACAGCTGTTAAGTGGTCATTTAAACATTTTTCCTGGTCATTTTCTATATATGAAAAGCCCGGTAAAACTGTGTTAAAATTTGAAGAAAATCGAAAATTTAAGGGGGAATACGGTACGCTCGAATACATATAGGACATGGACCTAAAATATGGATTTTAATTTTAAAAAATTATGTCCAATACAAATGATTAATTAAACAAAAAAGAACAACGAAAATTTCTTTCGTTGTATACATATATACACCACCCGTATATAGGTATTAGGTATACAGTGGTTGTTTTATTCAAAATTGGAAATGATTTGTCACCCCAATCGTTTTTTTATTTGGTACGCTGGGAAACTCGAGAAATTCTGTCTGTTGTGTGTTACTTATTTTATGTGTTCAATTTAAATATCGCTGAATCACTTTTCTTACGTTTTTTTTTATATTTTGATTAAAGAAAATTTATTTTCTTTGGATCGATGATGATGCGGTGGTGGTGATGGTGGATGGTTGTTTAAAATAAAAAATGAGGTGTTTTCTGTTGTTCATCTGAATTGAGGGTTCAATGATGAACCAATTTTTACTTGATTTGTCATTTTATTGTGTTATTCTTGTAATTGTCTTCTTCCTGTTTATCAAAATTATTTATATTTTCGATTTTCTTATATTTTCCTTTATAAAAATAGTTGATTCATATTGTTTTTTTCCAATCAGGCGATAAGGGTATACATTTATATAAATATAAATACGGGAACGGGATAGCAGGGATTTTTGATGGTAAAATATAAAGTTCTAGAATTGTTTGTACGATATTGAAATTTACTTTCTATTTGGATTTTCTTTTTATTCGCGTATGGTGGTTTGGGAAAAAATTGCAAAGTCGTCGTTTGATTGGGATTGGAAAATGGAATTATTTTTGTTCATTAATTAAAATGCAAAACGAAATTTGTATAATCTTAATAAAAATATGTTGACTTGAATTGCAACAAATTTACTTCGGAATAAAATTTATGCGCGGAGACGGGAATTCGGAATATCGATTGTAGAAAAATCTGGCTGGAAGGGTGAAATAAAATTATTAACTCTGAATTCTTCTCGGTAATCCAACAAATAGATAAAGTTCAAGAACCGCTCAGGTCATGAAGCTGGCATCCCATTAAGCGAATTTTGTAAAAATAAAAGTTTGGTCTAATTGGTCACTATTTGGACTGAATTGAAATGCAATTGATTAACCTCGAAATTCTGATAATTGTTCGGCTAAACCCAATAATTGATCAGGCCTGCAAATACATTAAAACAGAAATAAAATTTGGCTGAATCTAACTCCGTACTTGATACCAAATTTTTTGAAATACTAGTGAGGTTGCTACACAATTTTTTGTTAGAAGCTCATCAAAAAACTGTTCCGTTTAAATTAAATATTTTATTTTTAAGCCTGAGCCCATTATTCATTATGCCTGATCAAATACCAGCATGTTATGTAGTTTTTGTCGCGTCTGTTTATTATACAAGGTCTTTTCGTTCCGGAAATGTTTTTTCCCTAAATAAAAAAATAATGATGTGAAGAACTCAAGCGAATTTTGTTAAAACAAAAGTTGGGCTCTAATTGGTCACTATTTATTTGGTCACAATTGAAGTCTATGAAGTTATTTCAGAATGAATAAAATCATTCCATTCCAGGATTGTTAAACCATAAAATTAATTAGCAATGTTATACTTGTAAAAATGCAGATGCCTAAAATTAATATAAATCAAAATTACATGGCAACCCGAAAATTATACGCAACACAATTTAAGACAATCACAAAAGTGCGACAAACAATTGTTAGAAATAAATTCAGAGAAGAATAATTGTAATACAAACAATTTTACACGGAAACAATTCATCGAAAAATCAAATTTGAGAAAAAACTTTTCATCGAAAAGAATTATAATGCATATTAAAAAATCAATTTTCTCTTTATCTTTCTCAATCTTCTCAATTGTGATACGGAAAGCAAAGAAGGAGATCTTCGGTTGAAGAATAAAATTGTATCGATGATATTAAGAAGAATTTGGGTGGGTGGATTCCAGTTTAGTTTGAAAATCTGGATCTAAAATTATGACACACACAAATCAACGTAAATTCCAGGTAATTCACATAGATAGGCTATAGCTTCCTGTATCTAGTAAGCCGCTTGACAATCCTGTAAGCCGCTTGACGATTTCTTGAGTAAGAGCTGAGATATGAATATTTCTCGATGACCATGTTCTCTGAAACCTGTAGGCAGAATATCATTTTTGCCTAAAATTATGGGAAACTGCCCAAATCTGAGTCAATAGTTAAGGCATATTAGTTATGAATTTTTCGATGAATTGTATCTTCGCACAATTCGTTTTCTCACATGTTTCGGGTCCCAAAGAAATTTACTATCGACATTGAGAAGATTTTGAAACAGATTATTGTGATGAGGTGCATAATTTATTTGAATCAAACTGAATTGCTGAATAATTCGAACAGTTCGGGAAGTTATGGTGCAAATGGTTGGCCACAAGTACTAATTACGAAAACATGAATATTACTGGAGAAAATTAGTTGTTCGCAGATTCTAATAAACTATGCACCTCATCACAATAATCCGTTTCAATATATGCTTCATAACGGCTCAATTTTATTTCGATGAATTGAGTTTTCAATGAATTGTTATTGGCAAAATTGTTTTTGACGCACATTTGGTTATTGTAAAATTGTAGTTTTCATATTTGTTTTCCGATGAATTGTTTTTCGATGAATTATTTGTCACATAATTGTTGGTCGGCGAATTTTCGGGGAACCAAATTACATACATGAGTATTGACTGCAATATATGAAATTTAAATAAAATACAAAAAACATCTTCACCCATTTCGGATAACAAACCCCGGATCCAAATTGCCTCCCATGTAGCCGAACTTAACGAAACATATTCGGCCTCAGTCGAAGATAACGCAACAGTTGTTTGTTTTCCTGTAGAACAAGATATTGTGTTCCCGAATACCATAAAAACGTATCCAGAAACAGATTTTCTGTCCACGACAACACTGCCCCAGTCTGAGTCAGCATATCCAGCATATCCAGTAAATGTTTCCTTTCACATATGTCAATTTGAGATTTTATGTTGATTTGACAAATCGAAGCATTCGTTTCAAATGAGCCCAATGCTCATCACTCGCACCATCTTAAAATTGACTGAAGTATCCAACAGACGCACATAAATCAGGTCGTGAAGTTGTTGCTGCATACATCAAACACCCGATTAATTCTCGATATGGTTGACGTGTCAAGGTTCTACTCTCATCTGTTACTTTCACCAAATTCAAATTGCATTCTTTTGGTGTTGAAATACCATTGCAATTTTCCATTTTGAACCTCTTGACCATATCTTCCAGGTACACCCGTTGGTCAATTTCCAATCTTCCATTCGCTCGATCACGTTTCATTGTAATTCCCAAGAAATGACGAACTTCTCCAATGTCCTTCATTTCAAATTCATTGGAAATTGATTTCTTAATTTTAATGATGTTTTTATACAATTTCTCAACCAGAATGAGATCATCAACGTACAAATGTAGATATAATGTTTCATCTCCCATTCTTTGAATAAATAAACATTGGTCAAATTTTGATTGAGTAAAACCAATGCTAATTATGAATCTTTGAAATTTCTCATTCCGAACACGTGATGCTTGTTTTAGCCCATAAAGTGACTTGTTTAGTTTGCAAACGAGTCCATCCTTGATAAAACCCTCTGGTTGCTTCATGTAAATTTCTTCGTGAAGGTCCCTATTCAGAAATGTCGTATACAAACATCCATTTGATGCATTTCATAATCCCGTTCAACAGCCATAACCAATAATAAACGAACGGTAACCATTCTTGCCACCGGGGAATTTTCAAAGTTTCAAAGAAATCAATTCCCGGTTTTTGAGTAAAACCTCTCGCAACCAATCTTGCTTTGAAATTTGTTGATCGTCCTAATTTTTCACGTTTCCTGGTGAAACCCCATTTCGAACTAACAATTGAACGTTCCGGTGGTACTTCCACCAATGACCATGTTCGATTCTTCATCAACGAATTCATTTCTGTATTGACAGCCTCCATCTATTCATCAGCATCTTCTCTTCATTCAATGTCCGAAAACTTCTGTGGCACATCATCAACATATGCCATCGCATTCAATGCAAATACGGTCATTTCTTCATTTACATAATCATCATAACGAGCTGGTGGACGACGCTCTCGTTGGCGTCGTGATGAAGATGCAACATGTTGATTCAATTCAACATCTTCCTTCACGATCTGATCGTCAATCTCCACCTCGTCGCTACCACTTGCCGATTCACTAATGCTTGTGTCTTCCACATTAACATCCGACATGGACTTCGCGTGAACTTCACATTTATCGACCTCAACAATGGAATGTGAATTTTTCTTGAATTTGCACTCATCAAATTTTATATCACGGCAAATAACAATCCGTGAAATTTCCGAATCCCACAAACGATAGCCATTTTTCGCATATCCAACCATGGTCATTGGTTTCGATTTGTTGTCCAATTTCGTACGCCATTGATCCAAATACTCGAACATTTGATAAATTTGGTGTTTTTCCAAACCAGATTTCTGCTCGCGTTTTATTGACATTTAATGCCCGCGTTGGGCTTTGATTTGTGACATATGTTGCACTCAAAACGGTCTCGTCTCAACATTTTTTGTCCATTTGAGTTTCTGCAATCATCGAACGTGCCTTTTCGAATAATGTTCGATTCATCCTTTCTGCCACACCATTCAATTCAGGACTGTACGGAATTGTATATTCGATTTGTATTCCAAAATTTTCACAAAATCGTTTAAATTCGTTAGACTTGTATTCACCGCCATTATCACATCGCAAACGTGAAATTTTTCGCTCAAATTGTGCCGATACCATTTTTGAAAAAACGACAAAATTCTTCAAAACCTCTGATTTCTTTTCCATCAGATAAACGATCTTGAAATGGGTAAAATCGTCAACGAATGTCACAATAAAACGATTTTCGTCCCATGTTGGTAGATTGATTGGTCCGCAGACATCGGTGTGAATTAATTCCAACGCCCTTAATGATCTCTGGCTTTCGTGTTTGTTTGCCAAAATTACACGGTTCGCATACACCCCTCAAGTCGTTGTTGAGTAAACCAATTCCATCCACCATTGATGACAATCGACGCACATCATTTGAATTTAGGTGTCCCATTCGCCTATGCCAGAGTTCCATACTTGCTTGATTTTTCTTCTTCCCACCGAGTAATTCTTCCAAGCTCTCGACGACGCGATTAACCACCAATGATTCACGTAACATACACATTTCAAATTCATACAAATTTACACTGCGCTTTCCGACAATCACCTCAATGTCATTTTTTCGAACATAAACTTGGCCCTGAATGAACATAACATTAAATCCAGCCTTTTCTAGCCGACTAGTCCATTCCAGGATTGTTAAACCATAAAATTAATTAGCAATGTTATACTTGTAAAAATGCAGATGCCTAAAATTAATATAAATCAAAATTACATGGCAACCCGAAAATTATACGCAACACAATTTAAGACAATCACAAAAGTGCGACAAACAATTGTTAGAAATAAATTCAGAGAAGAATAATTGTAATACAAACAATTTTACACGGAAACAATTCATCGAAAAATCAAATTTGAGAAAAAACTTTTCATCGAAAAGAATTATAATGCATATTAAAAAATCAATTTTCTCTTTATCTTTCTCAATCTTCTCAATTGTGATACGGAAAGCAAAGAAGGAGATCTTCGGTTGAAGAATAAAATTGTATCGATGATATTAAGAAGAATTTGGGTGGGTGGATTCCAGTTTAGTTTGAAAATCTGGATCTAAAATTATGACACACACAAATCAACGTAAATTCCAGGTAATTCACATAGATAGGCTATAGCTTCCTGTATCTAGTAAGCCGCTTGACAATCCTGTAAGCCGCTTGACGATTTCTTGAGTAAGAGCTGAGATATGAATATTTCTCGATGACCATGTTCTCTGAAACCTGTAGGCAGAATATCATTTTTGCCTAAAATTATGGGAAACTGCCCAAATCTGAGTCAATAGTTAAGGCATATTAGTTATGAATTTTTCGATGAATTGTATCTTCGCACAATTCGTTTTCTCACATGTTTCGGGTCCCAAAGAAATTTACTATCGACATTGAGAAGATTTTGAAACAGATTATTGTGATGAGGTGCATAATTTATTTGAATCAAACTGAATTGCTGAATAATTCGAACAGTTCGGGAAGTTATGGTGCAAATGGTTGGCCACAAGTACTAATTACGAAAACATGAATATTACTGGAGAAAATTAGTTGTTCGCAGATTCTAATAAACTATGCACCTCATCACAATAATCCGTTTCAATATATGCTTCATAACGGCTCAATTTTATTTCGATGAATTGAGTTTTCAATGAATTGTTATTGGCAAAATTGTTTTTGACGCACATTTGGTTATTGTAAAATTGTAGTTTTCATATTTGTTTTCCGATGAATTGTTTTTCGATGAATTATTTGTCACATAATTGTTGGTCGGCGAATTTTCGGGGAACCAAATTACATACATGAGTATTGACTGCAATATATGAAATTTAAATAAAATACAAAAAACATCTTCACCCATTTCGGATAACAAACCCCGGATCCAAATTGCCTCCCATGTAGCCGAACTTAACGAAACATATTCGGCCTCAGTCGAAGATAACGCAACAGTTGTTTGTTTTCCTGTAGAACAAGATATTGTGTTCCCGAATACCATAAAAACGTATCCAGAAACAGATTTTCTGTCCACGACAACACTGCCCCAGTCTGAGTCAGCATATCCAGCATATCCAGTAAATGTTTCCTTTCACATATGTCAATTTGAGATTTTATGTTGATTTGACAAATCGAAGCATTCGTTTCAAATGAGCCCAATGCTCATCACTCGCACCATCTTAAAATTGACTGAAGTATCCAACAGACGCACATAAATCAGGTCGTGAAGTTGTTGCTGCATACATCAAACACCCGATTAATTCTCGATATGGTTGACGTGTCAAGGTTCTACTCTCATCTGTTACTTTCACCAAATTCAAATTGCATTCTTTTGGTGTTGAAATACCATTGCAATTTTCCATTTTGAACCTCTTGAGCATATCTTCCAGGTACACCCGTTGGTCAATTTCCAATCTTCCATTCGCTCGATCACGTTTCATTGTAATTCCCAAGAAATGACGAACTTCTCCAATGTCCTTCATTTCAAATTCATTGGAAATTGATTTCTTAATTTTAATGATGTTTTTATACAATTTCTCAACCAGAATGAGATCATCAACGTACAAATGTAGATATAATGTTTCATCTCCCATTCTTTGAATAAATAAACATTGGTCAAATTTTGATTGAGTAAAACCAATGCTAATTATGAATCTTTGAAATTTCTCATTCCGAACACGTGATGCTTGTTTTAGCCCATAAAGTGACTTGTTTAGTTTGCAAACGAGTCCATCCTTGATAAAACCCTCTGGTTGCTTCATGTAAATTTCTTCGTGAAGGTCCCTATTCAGAAATGTCGTATACAAACATCCATTTGATGCATTTCATAATCCCGTTCAACAGCCATAACCAATAATAAACGAACGGTAACCATTCTTGCCACCGGGGAATTTTCAAAGTTTCAAAGAAATCAATTCCCGGTTTTTGAGTAAAACCTCTCGCAACCAATCTTGCTTTGAAATTTGTTGATCGTCCTAATTCTTCACGTTTCCTGGTGAAACCCCATTTCGAACTAACAATTGAACGTTCCGGTGGTACTTCCACCAATGACCATGTTCGATTCTTCATCAACGAATTCATTTCTGTATTGACAGCCTCCATCTATTCATCAGCATCTTCTCTTCATTCAATGTCCGAAAACTTCTGTGGCACATCATCAACATATGCCATCGCATTCAATGCAAATACGGTCATTTCTTCATTTACATAATCATCATAACGAGCTGGTGGACGACGCTCTCGTTGGCGTCGTGATGAAGATGCAACATGTTGATTCAATTCAACATCTTCCTTCACGATCTGATCGTCAATCTCCACCTCGTCGCTACCACTTGCCGATTCACTAATGCTTGTGTCTTCCACATTAACATCCGACATGGACTTCGCGTGAACTTCACATTTATCGACCTCAACAATGGAATGTGAATTTTTCTTGAATTTGCACTCATCAAATTTTATATCACGGCAAATAACAATCCGTGAAATTTCCGAATCCCACAAACGATAGCCATTTTTCGCATATCCAACCATGGTCATTGGTTTCGATTTGTTGTCCAATTTCGTACGCCATTGATCCAAATACTCGAACATTTGATAAATTTGGTGTTTTTCCAAACCAGATTTCTGCTGGCGTTTTATTGACATTTAATGCCCGCGTTGGGCTTTGATTTGTGACATATGTTGCACTCAAAACGGTCTCGTCTCAATATTTTTTGTCCATTTGAGTTTCTGCAATCATCGAACGTGCCTTTTCGAATAATGTTCGATTCATCCTTTCTGCCACACCATTCAATTCAGGACTGTACGGAATTGTATATTCGATTTGTATTCCAAAATTTTCACAAAATCGTTTAAATTCGTTAGACTTGTATTCACCGCCATTATCACATCGCAAACGTGAAATTTTTCGCTCAAATTGTGCCGATACCATTTTTGAAAAAACGACAAAATTCTTCAAAACCTCTGATTTCTTTTCCATCAGATAAACGATCTTGAAATGGGTAAAATCGTCAACGAATGTCACAATAAAACGATTTTCGTCCCATGTTGGTAGATTGATTGGTCCGCAGACATCGGTGTGAATTAATTCCAACGCCCTTAATGATCTCTGGCTTTCGTGTTTGTTTGCCAAAATTACACGGTTCGCATACACCCCTCAAGTCGTTGTTGAGTAAACCAATTCCATCCACCATTGATGACAATCGACGCACATCATTTGAATTTAGGTGTCCCATTCGCCTATGCCAGAGTTCCATACTTGCTTGATTTTTCTTCTTCCCACCGAGTAATTCTTCCAAGCTCTCGACGACGCGATTAACCACCAATGATTCACGTAACATACACATTTCAAATTCATACAAATTTACACTGCGCTTTCCGACAATCACCTCAATGTCATTTTTTCGAACATAAACTTGGCCCTGAATGAACATAACATTAAATCCAGCCTTTTCTAGCCGACTAATTGAGAACAAATTACATTTAAAATCTTTCACATACAAAACATCGTTGATACAGCAATTTCTCTCAAAACCATTTACCAATGTTGTTCCACGAATCATACCAATTTTTGTTGTAAAAATCAAAACACCACTTTTGGCCACACCAATCGATATTGGTTTGACTCATCATTTGGCTTATGCTCACTAGCACCCGACTCAATATACCATTTGATATTTGTATTTTCATGACATATGCTCAATTCACGTTCACAAATTTACTCGCATTTCTAAATAAGAGATGTGATGCTCTGGAAATTTGCGATGCAACATCAAAAAGGCATGCCATGAAACCAACTGCAAAATCGTTTCTGTCTTCGAGTTCTAACAACAATCTAGGATGCTTCGTTTGTAAACAGTAACATCCATTGTTCAGATGCCCGGTTTTTAAAAACGAAAGTTTAGATGCGACATTGAAATTAGTGGATCAAATGGGTTCATGCCGAAACTGATTGAAAAAGGGCTTGAAAACATCATGCCTGATTTGCAATAAACGTCACCATACTCTGATTCATCCAGGTGAAAGTGACACAAAATCAGAGCAAAAAATCTGCATCCTCGAGTCATCATGTGTCAATTAATGGTCCTTACGGTAAAAAATCAACACTTGATCCTTCTAAAGCTCAATCGACAAATGAAAACCACCATCCTGTTAAACCACCAAATTCGTTCTAATAAGCAACCAGATGCTCAAGTTTTACATACGCTGTATTCGTCGCCACATACGGTAGTGCCAACTGCTATTATATATTAGATCACGTACCGGAGATCTCCAGTCATTTTGGGCACTTCTTGATTCAGGATTGCAAACTTCATTCGTAACCGAACATTGCGCTCAACGCCTAGGCATTAAGCGAATTCAAGCCTCTATATCTATTTACGGGCTAGCATCTACATCGACTGGTAAAAGGAAGAGGAAAATCGATGTGACCATTTATTTTCGTATAGACAAGCACTGGACATTAAACGTCACGGCTCATATCATTGGTAACATAACACGTTTATTACCAACCAAACCAATTAAATTAAATAAAGTCATTCCGGAATTACAATTAGCCGATCCGGAGTTTTACAAACGAAATAAAGTAGACGTTTTGCTAGGAGCTGATGTGTTTTCTGATGTGTTAAACCAAGAAAAACGTACTGTAGACGGCTTCCCAACTTTATACTCATCCAAGTTTGGTTGGTTAATCGCTGGGACATGAACTGAAGAAAATGTTAACTTAAACTTACATGCAAACGTCGAGCCAGCCATTCAAACGTTAAGAATCTACACCAACTGTTGAAAAAATTCTGAGAAATCGAGGAAGTTTCATATCAAGCAGAAGTGCCAGTCAACATATGCGAAGAACATTATTACCAAACAAAATCGAGAGATGGTAGCGGTAAGTTTTTTGTGAGACTGCCGTTTAAAGAACCAAGGCCGATATAGGGCAGATCATTCGAGGCTGCACACCAACGTCTTCTAGCAATAGAACGCGTTTTGCGAAAATGCCAGACTTCTTTAACGCCTATCAGTCATTTAACGAATGAATATGTTACTCTAGACTTAGGTACCATGGAATGAAATCCCAATTCAAGATGATGACAAATATTTTCTACCACATCACGAGGTTTTCAAAACTAGCAGTTAAATCACTGAAAAAATCCACTGAACAATATCATCAGATATATCCAGAGGCCACGAAAATTTTTAACAATTATTATTGCGACAGGCTGTAATAGTATTAACGAAGCTGTAGTTCTGAAAGACCAACTAAACGAGATACTCATGTAAAAGTGGATTCCACCTTCGTAAATGGAAATCAAACTCACCAAAATTTACAAAAGTATTTTCACCCCAAGAAATTGAGAATATTCCAAAACTAATAGAGGAAGATGCATCGATCAAGACGTTAGGTATATTGTGGAATTCTGAAACTGAGTCTTTTTGTTTTAAGGTCCAGCAAGGTACCAATAATATACGATGGACTAAACGGAAAATTCTATAAAGATTTTTCGGCCTTTTTTAGACAGAATATTAACTATAAATCAACTGACACTTCCACAATGTTTACGACTGTTCAAGCAACGAGAAAACAAAGAAGTCACCTACTCATAACATATCTACCACAAAAAAAGTAGAAAATTAACTATCCCCACCCCAATTTTAGCCCCCAGGGTCATTGTGTCAAATACACACAACCCTTTAAAAAATATATAAAAGTAGACCAAAAATTTTTTTATCAGTACGAAACCTAACTGCCAAGAAAGAACTTAAGGAGGTTCTCATTATATATTTTATATATTTTTTAAAGGGTTATTATGTTTTACACAATGACCCTAGGGGCTAAAATTGGGGTGAGGATAGTTAATTTTCTACTTTTTTTGTGGTAGATATGTTATGAGTAGGTGACTTTTTTGTTTTCTGGCTTGAACAGGCGTAAACATTGTGGAAATGTCAATTAATTAATAAGTAGTATTTTGTCTAAAAAAGGCCGAAAAATCTTTAAAAACAAATATAGACGAATTTCTTTAAACTTTAAAAAAAATCTATCAATTGCCTATAAAGTATATAATCCACTGGGTTGGCTTGCATAATAATATTATTTAAAATATTGCTACAGAAGATGTGGTTACTTAAAATTGAGTGGCATGTCTGTTTACCCGATGCCATAAGAAACGCGTGGGAAGATCTCTATTCTGCAATACCAGAAGTTGAATCAATCCAAATTTCTCGAAGGCTAACGGCACGGATTTAACTCCACTCATTTTGTGATGCATCCGAAGCTACTTACGGATGTCTTATATATTTACGAGAGGTCAATGAGAAATGCATATGCAAAAAGTAAAGTCGCGCCATTGAAACAATTATCACTTCCCAGACTCGAATTATGTGGAGCAGTACTTTTATACAACTCAGTCAAAGATTGCATTAAGTTCGTAGCATACAACGACATAGTGGTTTTCGCTTTAACCGACTCAATGATAGTCTTACATTGGTTATCTGATTTTCCTCGGAGATGGAAGAGCTTCGCAGGTAACCGAACATCCCAGAGGTTCAAAGCCGAAGGCGTTAGCAAAATCACAAATTTGGTGGCACGGGCCTCATTGGCTAGTCAATAACGAACAAAATTGGCCAAAATCAACTAAGAAAAAGGAATCCTTCGATAACGTAACTTCAGAGGAAAGACCAAAATATACAAACGTATTAAAATTAACTACCGATGTTAACAACGTAGTTTTGAACCTAATAAATAAGTTTTCATCTTGGTCAAAAATTATAAAAAAAATCATGGTTTTCATATTACGAATTGGTTTAAAAAAGGTAGTTCCCAACATTATAACAGATCGATAACATCAGCTGAAATGAATGAAGCGCAAACCATACTTCTCCGTAATGTGCAAAAATCTGCGTTTATTCATGAACTCACCATTCCAAGTAGGAACCAACAACTCCCTCTAAGAAATCAACGGCTTCCACTTGATCCGTTTATTGAACATAAAGGACTTCTTCGAGTGGGTGGTCGATTAAGAAAACCATCATTACCGTTTTCAGTAAAACACCCGATTATTTTATCCAAATAGGAGCAACGTATAAAATTAAACGTTGTGTAAAAATGACTGATTTACCAGCAGAAAGGTGTACACAAAGTCGTGTATTTTCAAAAATTAGATTAGATTAGGCCGAACTGTCTTTGTCTGTCTAACTGTTAAAGCAGTGCATTTGGAAGTGGTCAGTAGTTTAAATACTGAGTCGTTCTTGGCTGCACTTAAACGTTTTGTTGCTCGACGAGTTTCTCTCGTCGAGCAACAAAACGTTTATGGAAAATTTGGAGAGAAATCCAAATTTTGCAAACAGTGTGAATCGACCTTTTAAGCGCATTTGTGACAAAATGTTGTTTTTTAATCCATTAGATTTAAATTTTCTAATAAAAAAAAATCCTTTGAAAACATCATTGTGCTGGTTTTATTTATTGAAGTTATTTTATTGGATCGGTGAATTGGTTGGATGGGTAATATGCCATCAGATTGAAGGCCATGAGCATCATCATGTTTCAAGCATTCTCCAATTGATTCGGTTTATCTTGATCGTCTTCCAATACATGTAATTTTGTGTTGTGTCAGTTTTTAATTCTAAGACAACTCGGGAGCTTCTTCCTCATTCACTAAAGTCGATTAGGTTAATAAAGAGCAAATTTCCACAGATACTACGGCACTAACACATGGAAACCTTTCTTTGGTGATGTTACCGGAACATATTGAACAACTTGCAGGCATATTCGATATGAAATTACTATTCTATTTTCACAATAAAATTGGCGGAATTTTTTCCAATTTATCCAAGTCTAACAATTTATCTGAAATGTATCCAAATCCTAATTCAACATAGACTTCAGTCTTTTTCAAAGAAAATTTGAACTGAATAGGTTCATTTGAATACATATACAATGATAATTATACAAAAGCACTATGGTGCATGGTATCAATAAATCAATCACCCTGCATATCCAATAGGAATATAAGAGTGCTTAAGAATGAGTTATGTATGCATATCGAGAAAAGTTTCTCGTCTGTATGATATTTAAATTTCTCAACACCTATATATTCCTTTATATTGGAAGTAAAATAAATTCCCATTTTATTTTATTTATTTTTTTTAAAGCTCCTATTTTATGTTTATAAAACCAACAACACGCTACGTAAATGTTACAAATCAGTTTTGTTATTACAAAAAGGCGTGGTGAAATTTTTGTCAGAGCTTTTCCAAAAAGCATGAGCTCTAAATATCGTCTTATATACAATATTTAAAGCTCCGCCTTTCTTTCCACGCTAGAAACAAAAAGCAAACCAAAAAAAAAAAAAAATATACGAAAAGCACAGAAAATATAAAAAAACGAGGAAAATATTTTCTTAAAGTTTCCTTTTTGTTTTTGCGTTCTACGATTCAATTTATTTTATTTTCATAAGTCGAGAAGACCGAATGTGTTTTATTTATTTAAGATTTTCACGATTATTTTATTTTTATTTTTTTTTTTTGTTTCATGAGAAATTTATCGGTGATAATTTTTCAAGAAGTGTTATATACTATAAGTGTTGGATTTGCCAACAGCGACATATGTGATTTATTTATAAAGTGTTAGTGCATAGTGGAATTTCTAATTTCTAAAATCTATGAGTAGTTGCTTCGTTCAATTTGACTCTCAGTTTGGTAAAAGTTTTTTTGATGGACCGCGTACCAAAAAAAAATGCACATCAATGCAAAAAAACAACAACAAAATAAAAGAACTTTGGTTTGGTCAATCGAATTAATTTTCAAACGTTTACAAAGTTCCATCTATTTTCCAATAGCATAACTTAAGTAAAGAACTGAACATTATCAAAGGTTGTTGCATTTGGCATTAAAATTTCAACATTGTACTTAATATTACTAGAGAGGTTAAAGGACCAAGTACTAATTACGAGAAAAAGATGATTTTGTTTTCCTGAAATGGTTGTGTGTAAGTGGTTCTGTATAATGATATTAATTTGTTAAAAATGTTCATCTAATAAAATGATGTTAAAATGTGTGCCAAATCGTTAAGATCTTGTAAATTTACGAGAGCTTTTCTCAAAAGTTTCCCAAACCATGTGACACAAGCTTTGATTATCGAACGATAGTGATGATCCTCAAAAAATTATTTCAAATTACCGTTTTATATGACTTACTTATGGCTTCTTTCATCACGCCAAACGAAGGTGCAATTGGCCAAAAACATATTATAAGACAGTCTTTGTTTTATTTATTTCTGGACATTGCATACCTCTATGCCAGTCTTTAGTATTGACGTGAGCCCATGAGTTCTGCACTTCGACAGGTCATAATTGTTTTCATTTTCATTATCGATCGGAATCAGATGCCCCTATCGCCACTCGAAACTGGTATTTTCAGATTCAAACGGCAATTTATAAATTATTATGAAATCTGACAAATGACAACGAACATTTGCATTGCAACTTGCAGATTCCTTTGTGTCTCCTTCTGTCTGTCTCTCGTCCCTCCATTTTCTATTTGCCTAGCTGATTCCATTCTAGTTGTTTTTGTACTAGGTGCCTATTCTCAGTGTGTGTCCTATGTATCCCCAATTTCGTTTATAGCATTATTTGTTTGCCGCCTGTGGCACTTATTCACAAGAACCTGACCACCATACAGCAGTACTGAGTTTACAGAGGCATTGGAGCATGCATCCCAGATCTTGTGGAGTTAATGCTAATTGACATGCTAATATTATTATTCAGTCTCAAGGCATTTGTCTTTCTGATATTTATTTTAAGACCGGCTTTCTTGCTGCATATCGGCGTAGTTGAGATCATTTAGAGTGGGTATTATTTAGTGTTGAGAATATTTGGTCCTATTGTGAGATCTCACCGAATGCTATTTTTTCCATTTATTTTTTCAGTATTTCTCGGTTTTTCTCGGAAGATTTCATTGTCCAAAATCAGCTGATCGTCCCATGAATATACACAGCTGTTTTCAGAATTGGTAATAAGATTTTATAAACAAACATTTTCAAAATGTTTTCAATTATTCACATTTCACGTTACCGTTCACGTTACCGAAAATGTTGAAATCTTGTATTTTCAACGGCGATGGTTAAAATTTCAGAATTTTTCGAGCTTTTTCGGGATTTTGTTTTCGGGATTTCGATTTCAAAATTTCGTTTATTTTTGCGTTTTTAATCAAAGTTGTACAATAAACAAAAAAAAAATCAAAACTAAATAACAACATAGGCAATATACCGAGAAATAACTATCTCGATTTTAAAAATACCGGGCAAGGAGTGCAGTATACGAATCCCACTAGGCAGTCTGTTGGAGTGCAGAATTAAGCACCGAATAAGTTAAAATAAAAGTTTTCCAAAATGCTTTACAAAACTTTGATTTCGGTATTTCGATCGTCGTAGTTATGTATCCAACCCGTATGCTTCGGGATTTTGTGTATAAATTTAATTTTTATAATTTTCTTGATTTCGTGTTTTTCCTTGTTTCGGATTTTTAGGTTTGAGGCATTCGATCGAATCCCATCGAAAATTCGCGTTGTTTAATTCAAGGGAGAATTAAAACAAACGCAAATTTAAATTTACAGCGTGACATGTCATTAAAATTTAATTTAATTTTTAAAATTCTGTTACACATTTTTTGTTATCTGAGAAACCGTAAGGGATACATCTTACACGAGTCTTCCATCGGTACAAGGTGTCCATCAGAAAGGTTCACAATTTTTTTAAAGTATTGTCAGAACACCAGAAAATATTGCTGCTGTATGTGAAAGTGTACGAGATAATCCAACGACATTACTCAGACAAGAGGCAAGAACTTGGACCATTTGAGGCGCAGTACGTATGCTGACAAGATATAAACAAACAAATCAGCCGGTTTTGGTCACTAAAGAATATTCATCAATCACCATTAGACCCCTTAAAATGACGGTATGGTGTGCGATTTGGGTTGGAGGTGTTATTGGACCAGATTTTTACGAAAATCTGAATGGTTGATGAACTTGTGGTTCCACCAGTACGGTTCAAAATGTCATACTGCTAGAAAAACCATGAAATTATTACGAGAAAGGTTTCCAGCCAGAACAGTTAAATTCGAAAGCTGGTGATGTGGTTTGGCCTCCAAAGTCACTCGATTTAACTGCTCCTGACTTATTTTTATGGGGTTATGATCCAAAGTGAAATGTGTGAAAAAGTGTTGCATTGTTTTTCGCACGCGTAATTCCAAACATTAAATAAACGATCTGTAAACAATAAATCTGTTTTCTTTTATTTAAAAAAAATATATCGGTAAAACAATAGTAAACCTTACGAGCGGACACCCTTTATTAGAATGAGGATTAAAAAAATTTTAAAACAGTTTCATTAATTTGAAAGTGTATGAGTGAAACACTACGCGATATTTTGGAAAATAAAAATAAAATTTATGTTGGCTATTAATATTTAGATATCAAAATGGTTGGTTAAGGATGTATCCCCTAAATAATTTGCATTCAAATTCAAAGCAACCTGTATAAAAAGTAACTTTTCTGGCTCACTCATCAAGGAAATGGAATTTGTTCTATCTCGTAACGGAGTTCAGCTTGCCCCCATTCTTTTTATCAATCATAATATGGAACAAATAATCAAATTTTTAACAAGAACAAGAAGTAACAGTAAGATAAACTATAAGGATCCCTCACTGTGCAAAGTATAATGAGTCTCACACATTTGAAATAAAATTAAATACAGATTGAAAATTTCATATAAACCGTACTCATGAAAGTTTTCATTGAAAACGTGGTAATAATATTTTTTTTTAATATAACACCACAATTTCATTTTAAATTTTCCTATTTTCCTAATCCTAGAAATATTAAAAAAAAAATCACAGATTTTGACGTTTTCTTAGCGATTAAACTACTCATTCATTCAATTCAAATTTCATTTATTTCACTTGATCACCCACCCCTAATAAAATGGAACAACAACAAAAAATATGCATAAGAAAACGACCCCTCGCACTAACCTCATCGCCAACAAAATCCCCAACATATGATGATTTTAAGTTACATATTGACAAAACTCCCAAATATCTCGTTCACGTTTTAAGTTTTATTTTTTTTTCTGTGGAAAAACCGAAAAGAAAACAAATAATTTTCATTTGTGTTATTTTTATTTAAGTACATCGCCATTTGTTAGTCTAGGGCGACACAAAGAAACCAAATAAATAACAAGGAATTTTAGAACAAACACACATATACACGTTTAAAGGTGACAAGAGAGTTATTTCTTCAGTTTTTCTTAATTTTAAGTTTTCACTCGTGCGTTGAATGGGTTGCGTGTTCTGAAAATAAATTAGGAAATTGTTTCGTTGACAGTAAACCCTAACGAAATATACAAATTGTGAACAAGATAGATATTTCAATCATTTCGTACCTTTTTCTACGAGACTTTTACTCAACAATCTAAAACACTCAATATGAATGCTCCTAGTAGGTATTACAAATACAAAAGGACAAGTAAACAAACACTGGACATTTAACAAGTTCCAATTTTTACGTATGAACTAAATTCTTTTAGATGGCACGAAAAATTTCCCCAATAGTTGTTTCGGTAAAATATTGTGGGCTGCTCTGCTCTGTAAGATTGACACCAACATATAAAGGAATAACAAACACAGATTGCAATCGAATGAGTCAACATTTTGCAAACGCAGCTCTCTAACCGGTGTGAAGTTTGCAACATTTATCAAAAGTGTAGCTACACCAATTAACAAAAAACAAAAATGTAGGTACACAATTTAGCAAAAAGTGTAGAACTACATAAAAAAATTATGGCAGGGTTGAATTTGTTATTTATCCCACTAGAACGTGTTTTTACAAGAAAATTGGAAACTCGCTAGAGAGAAATTTTAAATAAGTTCCGTGTGCAACTATTTTCTTTCCGTCTATTCCTCTAAAATTTTCTAAGCAACTTGATTTTCAATTCAAATTTTGAACCTGAATATATAATTTGTCCGTGTATTGTGCACCAGGTTTTCATAGTAGAAACGGCAGAATTGAAGAAAAGATAAATAGAAGATTTTCACTCTTTCGTCGCCAATTTTTGATTTTTATTTTTTTTTATTTAGTGTAAATGGAAATATTAAAGTAAAAGTGTAAACCGGGTGTTGTGAATGTTTAAGGGCCATCAACACTTAATTCTAGAGATGGCAGCACAAATCTGAGTATACTGGCATTTCGGGGACACTTTCGAGAATTTTTAGTCGTATGCGGCATATCACTGCGATCATCGGGGATCTGTTTTTATTTAGTGTAATTGGAAATAATAAAGTAAAAAGTGTAAACCGCGCCTTGTGGATGTTTAAGGGCCATCAACACTTAATTCTGGCGATGACTGCATAAATCTGAGTATACTGACATTTCGTCAGTATACTGACATTTCGTGTAAATCGGGTCTTGTGGATGTTTAAGAACCATCAACAGTTAACTCTAGAAATGACAGCACAAATCTGAGTATACTGGCATTTTGGGGACACTTTCGAGATTTTTTGTCATTTAGTGTAAATGGAAATAATAATGTAAAAAAGTGTAAACCGGGTCTTGTGGATGTTTAAGGGCCATCAACACTAAATTCTAGAGATGTCAGCATAAATCTTAGTATACTGGCATTTCGGGGACACTTTCGACCATTTTTTATTCATATCCATTATATCACTGCGACCTTCGGGGATTTTTTTTTTTAGTGTAAATGGAAATAATAATGTAAAAAGTGTAAACCGGGTCTTGTGGATGTTTAAGGGCCATCAACACTAAATTCTAGAGATGTCAGCATAAATCTGAGTATACTGGCATTTCAGGGACACTTTCGAGATTTTTTGTCATTTAGTGTAAATGGAAATAATAATGTAAAAAGTGTAAACCCGGTCTTGTTTATGTTTAAGGGCCATCAACACTTAATTCTAACGATGGCAGCACAAATCTGAGTAAACTGGCATTTCGGAGACACTTTCGAAAATTTTTATTCATATGCGGCATATCACTGCGATCTTCGGGGAATTTTTTATATTTAGTGTAAATGGCGGGGTGTTGTGAATGTTTAAGGGCCATCAGCACTTAATTCTAGAGATGGCAGCACAAATCTGAGTATACTGGCATTTCGGGGAAATTTTCGAGCATTTTTATTCCAATGCGGTATATCACTGCGACCTTCGAGGAATTTTCTTTAGTGTAAATGGAAAAAAAATGTAAAAAGTGTAAACCGGGTATCCAGAATACCCGGTTTACACTTTTAAGGGTCATTAACACTTAATAATACTGGCATTTCGGGGACACTTTCGAGAATTTTAAGTCATATGCGGCATATCATTGCGATGTTCTGGGATTTTTTTTATTTAGTGTAAATGGAAATAATAAAGTAAAAAGTGTAAACTGGGTCTTGTGGATGTTTAAGGGCCATCAACACTTAATTCTAGAGATGGCATCACAAATCTGAGTATACTGGCATTTCGGGGAAACTTTCGAGCATTTTTATTCATACTGCGATCTTCGGGGAATTTTTTTATTTAGTGTAAATGGAAAATAATAATGTAAAAAGTGTAAACCGGGACTTGTGAATGTTTAAGGGTTATCAACACTTAATTCTAGAGATGGCAGAACAAATCTGAGTATACTGGCATTTTGGGACACACTTTTAGTTCTACACTTTTTACTAAATTGTGTATCTACATTTTTGTTTTTTGTTAATTTGTGTAGCTACACTTTTGATAAATGTTGAAAACCTCACACCGGTAGCTTTCACTCTATTTAAAATTTTAGAATCTGTTAAACCTAGTTGTGGCCAATAACCGGCTTTCTTTCACGACAAATTTTCATAGATCTCGAATACATCACACTTAATTTCAAAATCGAAAAATTAAAAATACCGAATTTGTGACAAAAATTGTATTGTATATTCAAAAATCATTATTCTTGCTTCAATTGCAGAAAACCAACAAGGTCAACTCCTTCTCGAATATGGCCAAACTTCTCGAATATGGCCAACGGATGACACTATTTAATTTTCCTAAGACGTAGACCTTCTACAAGAAAGCCCCCCTCTGGCTAAACCTTTACAGATAAAATAACAATAGGACTCGTGTCACTGAAATAGTTCTGCCTCAATCAAATTATATTTACCAAACATACTTGGGTCTATATTGGAATAAAAGCACCGAGTTTCTTCAGGTAAATAAACACAACCAAGTATAGTTATACAACGATCCGGTAAACATAGTTAGTCCGTGTTCGGTAAGATTGGCCAGGTTAAAACAATATGCCGCTTGCAGAGGCATACTCGTCTAGTATCTTTTGATGTGTTCTCTATTTAATTGGATACATATTTGCGCTAGGATTAACTCTTTACGTCAAAATTTAGTTAAAATATTTAAAATGAATTAGAATTTTTTTTTTTACTTTTCTCGAGAAATTTTCGAGAAAGAACTCTCGAGAAGAAAGGCAATACAGGATGTTCCAAAATTAGTCACTCCATTTGCTTTTGATATATTTTGAGTTTCTCTAATTTCAATTTATAAATTTCTGTCAATTAACAATAATTAATAAATAACTATACTCGACGTTTATTGAATCGACTTTAGCAGGATCGTAGATGTGATCGTAGACGTTCAGGAAGAAATCGAACAAGTTGGTTATTGGAAATCTTTAAGGCTAGGATCCACTCAGTTGGAGATTCCAATAACGATTAGTTTTGGTACTTATCCATCGAGAAGGGTACACATGATGTGCAAAAGCTGAAATAAAATTGATGATCTCTTTGACTTCGGCCTAATCAAAGGCAGTTTGCCAACTACTTACTAAATTTAAAAAAAATAGTTCTGTAACTTAAATTGAAATTTGTAAGCATTTTCTAATAAAAAAAATTTATTAATTAATAGCGAGTTATTAGAAAAGATTGAAAATTGGTGTCAAATTAACCTGAATATAATGAAGAAGTGTCAGATGACGAACATTAGTGCCACAAGTATATTTATCCTACTCATAAATTGTGTCCTTTGATTAGCCATCCATTATTAACATATAAAATATATTTATCTGCGTCTCAAGATCAATAAGCAAACGAAAAAATTTCAAATCGCACAATAAAAAGTTTTGAACCAAAATTAATTTTCTCTTGTCGAAAACCAATCCATAATGATAAATTTCCATAAAAAAATAAAAATAAATTTCCCCAATTAAATGCAACAATGATACACACAATTCACTTCGTAAAGAAGCAAACGATAAATATACAAAAGAAAATGCGAGAAAAGTTTAAGAATTATTTTTTATAGAAAATGAAGACAAAACAGTTTTATTGTGGATTAGACTGTTTGTTTTCTTCTCATTTTACTGTGTGTGTATGTGTAATTCAAAATGAATAATGATTGAATTCAAGAATAATTTAAGTGGAGATTATCATCCAAACACAACAGACGCATACAAAAGGGGATGAACAAATGGTTTTCCATTTAAAAAAAAAAATGATAATAATATGAAAAAAATTCCACTTGCTATATCAAAAATTAAACGATTACTAAATATCTTATTGAGGATTTTCTGTTCAAATTTATACTTATTTTACAAGAATCGATTTTCCTTTATTTTATTTTACTCGCAGAAATTTGATTACCTTCAGTTCAAAAAGTCTCTCCCTCCCACCATATAAAATTACCCACGTTCAACAGCGAAATTTGAATACAAATAGAAAACACAATGCATACAGTTTTTTTCACGAAAAGCGTATGTTGGAAGGGAAAATTTCTTAAGTCTGTCAGCAATTTTCCACGGTTTTTGGAATCTGGTCATTCCGTTGTAATATGTGCATACCACACATACTCATATTAACATTAAACAAAGAATATTTGCTGACACACAATTTAATATATTTTGGCAAAAACAGAAAATGTATATACATAAAAAAAATTCCAAATTGGGTCGTTTATCTATATATATAAGGGAGATAGATATAAGCACACCGAAAAACACATTCCCCTACTAAATTGTATTATGCAAAACGAAAAAAAATCGTTTGATTCTAACACCTTGATTTAAGCAATCAAACCATTATTATCGACATTTAAGAAAAATTAGCTTTTCCCTCGTATCGTGTTTTTATACATACGGACATTATATAAAAACACAGGTAAGCTTCGGTAAAAACCAAAAAAATCCTATTTTAAAATTCGTCCCAATTTTATGTTTGTGGACCACAAAAGTTGTTCCAAAATTACTAACATGAAGCCGCAATATGTTTCGGAAGTCACAACAGGTCCCATACATTTCCGGATAACCTGCGGGTAGTTGACAATTTCAAAGTTGGTTTGCAATATATTTTGGGTTTTCCAAACAGGGACAAGAAATTTTTTTATTTTAATACGAACCTTCAACGTTTTTCATGATCTATCAACGTCAAAACATCAGTTAATGTATGAGTGTGAAGTTTTAAACAAAAAAATAGCAACAATACGTATACGAATACAAGCTCAACAGGACATATCGTGGAGATTGCACCACAATGAAACCATATATGAATAAATCCTACGGGTTTTACCAATCAAACTAAGCATGTTTCGTTCCAATGTAGATTTGCTCAGTACGTTTTTGAGCAAACTTCTCATTTGCTTCTTGTGATTTTTGAGTGAATTTCATTTATTCTCACAATAACAAGACATCGTGGATATTGCATCACGATGAAACCATAAAGAAATAACTCCTACGGGCTTAACCTATCAAACGAATCATATTTCGTTCCAATGAAGATTGGCTCAGTACGTTTATCGAGCAACATACTGAGCCATGTTTTTTGAGCAAACTTCTCATTGGCTCCTTTTGATTTTTGAGTGAATCTCATTTATTCTCACAATAACAAGACATCGTGGATATTGCATCACGATGAAACCATAAAGGAATAATTCTTACGGGTTTAACCTATCAAACGAAGCACGTTTCGTTCCAATGTAGATTGGCTCAGAATGTTTTCTCGAGTAAATTTCTCATTGGCTTCTTATGATTTTTGAGTGAATCTCATTTATTCTCACAATAACAAGACATCGTGGAGACTGTAACACAATGACACCATATAAGAATAACTCCTACGTGTTCTATTTATCAAACTAAGCATGTTTCGTTCCAATGTAGATTGGCTCAGTACGTTTTTGAGCAAACTTCTCATTTGCGTCTTGTGATTTTTGAGTGAATCTCATTTATTCTCACAATAACAAGACTTCTTGGAGATTGCATCACATTGAAGCCATATAGGAATAACTCCTACGTGTTTTACTTATCAAACGAAGCATGATTTTTTCAATGTAGATTGGCTCAGTATGTTTTTCGAGCAAACTTCTCATTGACTCCTTATGATTTTTGAGTGAATCTCATTTATTCTCACAATAACAAGACATCGTGGAGATTGCATCACAATGAAACCATATGAATAACTCCAACGGGTTTTATTTATCAAACAAAGCATGTTTCGTCCCAATATAGAATGGCTCAGTGTGTTTTTACGGGTTTTACCTATCAAACGAAGTTAGACTTGCGCATTACGTTTTTTGTGACCAAAATTCGCCACGGAACTCCTTCTATTATTCTGTGAATCTCATTACGGCCAATAACATGACATCACAGAAGTGGAACCAAAATGCAATCAGGGAGATGTAACCCCTACTCATTGGACCTTTTTAATATGGAAATTTTCAGTACCATCTTACTTTTTTGTGTAAAACTCGCATTGGCTCCTTATGATTTTAGAGTAATTTGCGTTTCGTGAGTTTAGCAACTCGACGCCACGGAAACCTTATTTTTCTCGTTTTTTATGGAGTTGACGTATGACGGTGATCTTCTGTTCCTTATGCAGTGCTTCAGTGAATCAAATTCATAGATAGCGCCTCCGCGTTTAATAACTTATAAAGGTTTCGGTCGAAAATATAACTACTTTCTGGTGTGAAAGTAGAAACTCGGCTCTGAAGTTGGTTGCATGAAAAGATAATTGAACGCATCCCGCCATTTTGGATATATGTAGCTTAGTCGTTGCTGTTTTTATGACATAAGTTTCAGTCGTTTACAAACCAAGTTGTCGTTCCGTGTTCATCAATTTTAAGAGATGATTAATTCATCTTTGAGTGAATATTCTGTGAGTCATTCAATTCAACAGTAAAAAACTGGTTTGCAAGACTTCGTGATGGCAATTTTAGTCTTGAAGACGAGCCATGTCCAGGTGCAGTAAAACAATTGGAAGACGAAGAAATTAAAGTTTTACTTAATGAAAATTCGTGTCAAATTCAGAAAGAGTTTACAGAACAGTTAGGTTACTCACCAAGCAATATCACTTCGATTGCATGCAATTGGGAAAAATACAAAAGGAAGGAAAATAGATTCCTCAAAAACCGAAGAGTTGACATCTGCATCAATTTGCTTTCTTGGTATAATAGAAAAATTTGTTTGCACAAAATCAGTACGGATGATGAAAAGTAGATTTTGTACGATAATCCTAACCGCAGAAAACCATGGGTTGATCCAGGCCAGCATAATCAACATCAGTTTCAAAAATGAATAGTCATGCCAAAAAAGTGTCACTGTGTGTCTGGTGGGCTTCTGGAACCTGGGCAAACTGTCACAGCTGAACGTTATCAGGCCCAATTGATCAAATTAAGTGATGCTCTGGAGGAAAAAGACTATTAACGGGGACTATTAAGACGGAAGGTGATATTGCTGTATACAGCAAAATTTACCCAGGAATTCATCTTCTCTTTAGGCTGGGAAGTTTTACAGTATGCGGCATATTCTCCAGGCTCGGCTCCCTCTGATCACTGCTTATTCAGATCGATGTCGTCATATTTGAAAGACCAGCGGTTCACGAAAATTGAAGATGTGCAAAAATGGCTCGATGACTATTTTGTCTCGAAACCATCATCTACTTGATAAATGCAGCTCGGCACAAGATTGATTTGTATTTATAGAAAATGCAAAAAGACATAAGCCATTTCAGTTTCTTTTTGTTTTGTTTTAATCCATGCCATCTGTTTTGGAACCGAAGCACCTACGCAGCACTTTACGCAGTTATGCCAAATCGAAGGCGTACGGCTATAGGACCGATTTTAAGTTACCAGCTGTGCATCGCATAGCTCCATGCCAGCCTATAGTACTGAACATGGAAGATGGGTCGCCCATGAGCTTTGCACGCCAATAGGGGATCGTAGTTGTGTTTGTTTTAACACAGACCGTAATCTGTTGATGAAAATTTCCTTTTGCATCCTTCCCCTATCCGGATTCGAACCCGATATTTTTCAATCCAAACGCCAAAGCTTTAACCACTGTGCCATTTGGTCGGTGTTATTTCAGATATAATTTATTTATAAGTCGCTCAATCGAGATTGCTCGATATCGCGAGATCGCGTTTGATAGGTTAAGCCCGTAGGAGTTATTCCTACATGGTTTCATTGTGGTGCAATCTCCACGATGTTTTGCTGTTATGAAAATAAATGAGATTCACTCAAAAATCATAAGGAGCCAATGAGAAGTTTACTCGAAAAAACGAAGTATGTTGTTTGAACAAGTTAACCTTACAGTAAGGCAACCAAAATATGAAAGCATTTAGAGCATTTCACATTGGATTCTGAAGCACCACTGAAATCTACACGCTACTGCATTGTCAGTAGGATGAAGATTATATTACAAAGCTTCTATGGAAATTTCCACTTGCGGAGAAAATTTTTTGGCCAAAAATCAATATGCTATATTGCTATATGCTATTTCAATTCATGTAAAAGGCTTAAGCATGGAGGTTTACTCATACCTGTCAATCCATACACAGGCTGTAGAGAGGACATAGATATTAAGTCTGCACAACACCACCCACACACAGAGAGCGAACTTTTTGAAAACCACTTTCGAAAGTCCAATAGACTTCGGTGCATCGAATTTTAATTAGCTAAAGTTAAAATTTTATTCGTGATACAGTTATGAATAACCGATTTAAATCAATATCTGACTCCAACTTAATGTATTACATTCTGGTAAAAGTGCATTGCGCTAAACGGAGGACCCCTATTTAAACAACAAAAAAAATAAAGATCCATTCATTATTCACAATCAGCACAGCAAACCCCGAACAATACAAAAATTTGATAACATAAAAAAGGAAAATTCGAGAAAATACAACAAAATCCACAAACCAATCAATAAAAAGATAAGAATAAGGTGATTTGTGGAAAATGTATATATTTACACACAATAGTAATTTTTCCATCCATTTTCCCCGAAATAAATGGTCAAGAAATCATGCCAATAAAAAAAAATTGTTTTCAATGAAAAATGACCAAAACTACAAGGAAAAGCCATTTTATTTCTTTTGTCTTGTCTCCAAAAATTCTACAACAAAGCATACCGATAAAATCTATGATTGAAAAACTGTACGGATACACAAAAGACATAAAATGGGAATATTACTTAGTGAAAATCTAAATTCAATTGTATATGTATATACATACATGTATATGTATCTGTATAATTCATACATACATAGAGTGACAAGACAATTTATGCATAATAAAATAAATACTTTCCTGTTGCACATTTGCCAGTCAAAACATGGATCACGCGTACACCAACCGAAATTTTCACCAAATACAAATTATCTCGTAAACGATTACAATCATATGAAATGTATGTGCAAGAAACATCTAAAACCGGATTCCAATCAAAATTGGTTTAGCTTGTAAAATTGGACAGATCCCACTATTCATAAAAAAAACTATTCCGTACACCTTTTCCGTAAAACTAGATAACAAATTTTTTTATTTACGCATCTTCTTGCCGATGTCAAAGCCTCTGTAACGGTTGTGACGTTCCAGCGGCCTGAATGGTACAGTCACAGTCTATTTTCCTTCTTAACTATATATCGTGTGAATGATGTTTTAGCCCAACTACCAACTTATACAATAAAAAAATAAAAAAAAATAAAAAAATAGTTATCTAACTAATAATTAAATAAAATATATCGTTTCGTGTCGAAAAAGAAAAAAAAACATAAATTTGAGATTATTATATTTAATACACTTATTACTTTGTCGTGATAAAGTTATATTTCTCTCTCTCTCTCTCTCTCTGGCTTTCACATCCCATGAAGGGATTTCGCCGCCCGCACAATGGCCCTCCATCCATCCCGATCCATTGCTCTCGTCCTCCAGTTTCGACATCCTAATGCTAGCAGATCTTGTTCAATGTCGTCACGCCAGCGTAGTCGGGGTCTTCCTCTACGACGTACTCCGGCTGGTTGTTGGTGAAACACTTTATTTATCATCCGTTGTTGTGGGGACCTTGTAACGTGGCCGAGCCATCTCACTCGATTGGATTTAATGAATCCGATGATATCGCTGCCTCCGAGGAGTTGCTTTATTTCGTGATTCATACGAATCCGGTATTCGTTGTTCGCAACTTTAATTGGACCAAAAATTGAACGGATGACCTTCCTTTCGAATGTAGATAACAATCTACAATCGTTAGAGGTCATGGTCCAGCTCTCGCTTCCGAAAGTCAGCACAGGTCTTATTAGTGCTTTATAAAGTGCGAGCTTGCACGACTGCGATAGATGTTTCGAACGCAATAATCTTGATTGGGCGTAGAAAACTCGTTGTCCGGCAGCGATTCGGGCTTTTATTTCTGCCTGGATTTCATTCAGTGATGTTATAACTGACCCGAGGTATTTAAAGTTTTCGACACCATCAAAATTGTGGTCGCCAATTCCGATATTTGCACTAGAGATGTTCCTGGGTGTTGTTAGAAATTTGGTTTTACTGCTGTTCACCTCCAAACCAAGTCTTCTTGCGCAGCGATCGAGCGGTATGAAACTGTCTTTGATATCGCTAGGTCTTCGGCCAAGAAGCACGATATCATCTGCATATCCAAGAATTTGGCCGGATTTATTAAATATACAGCGCGGAGTTTCGATGTTGCTTTTTCTCACTACGTACTCAAGCGCCAAATTGAACAGCAAAGGCGCGAGTGCATCACCTTGTCGAACGCCAGATGTTATTTCAAAGGAGTCTGACACAGTTCCTTCAATTACGATTCTACATACAGACCCAGACGTTGTTAATTTACACAGCGAAACGAGTTTCTCTGGGATTCCTAGGCATATGAGCGCGGCCCATAGGTTGTCGCGGTTTATACTGTCATATGCCTGCCGGAAGTCTATATATAGTTGATGTATGGTTATGTTGTACTCCCAACATTTTTCCAAGATCATCCTCATGGTAAAACACTGGTCCGTGGTTGATCGGTTGGGTCGAAAACCACATTGATAGTCGCCAATGATGTTTTCGGCGAAAGGGATGAGTCTGGCAAGTACAACATTAGCCAACACTTTGTAAGCAGCGTTCAATAAAGCTATGCCACGATAGTTTTCACATTTGAGACGGTCGCCTTTTTTATGCAGCGGACATATGAGTGCGGTCTTCCAATTCTCAGGCAGCTCTTCTTGGTCCCAAATACAGACGACGAGGTCGTATAGACTTGTTGCAAGAGTAGCGCCTCCGAGTTTAATCAATTCTGCGGGGATTCCATCGAGACCGGGTGCCTTTCCGTTTTTCAATCGACTAATAGCTGCGTCTACTTCCTCCACTGTGGGATATTCGACAAAGACCTCGTCACCTGGAGGAGCTATTGCTCTAATGGGGGTCACGTCGTCATTCCGATTTAGCAGATTTTGAAAGTAGGTTTGCCATACTGAGAGAACATCAGCCACGTTTGTTCTCAACTCTCCATTCCCGTCTTTGATGGCTGTACTTCTTGGGTGGAAGTCTTTAGTGAGATTCCTGGCGTTGGCAAAACAGTCCCTTGAGTTTCCTAGTTCCGCTTGGAAGCTGATGTTTTCGATGCATAATCTCATATGTTCGCGCTTTTTTTGTCGAAGGTATTTAGTCGTGGCTTTCCTAGCGCGGAGATATTCTGCTAGAGTGCTTCTAGTGTTGCGAGCCAACCATTTTTCACGAAGCGTTCGTTTATTTTCGACGACCCTACGGCATTGGTCATCGAACCAATCATTGCGGGCTCTCGGAGGTCTTCTTCCGATGGTATTTTGCGCCGCGGTGGTTATGGCTGACTGTATAGCGTGCCACTGCTCCTCGATGTTAGAGGGAGCTTCTTCGTTGTTGCTGGGCCGCTCTAAATAGTTAGTGACAGCTGATTGGTAACTCTGCAATGACGCTTGGTCTTTTAGAGCATTGATATTCCATCGAACGGTCTTTTGTGCTTGTCTGTTAAACGTAGATGACAGTTTGCACTTATATTTAAATATGACAAGCATATGATCGCTGTCCATGTCTGCCCCCCTGTAAGATCTAACGTCAGATATGCTGGTGGAGTGTCTTTTAGACACCATGACGTGATCGATTTGATTTTCCGTTCTCCCATCATTCGATCTCCACGTTACTTTGTGGATTCTCTTATGTGGGAAAAACGTACTTGATACAACTAAGTTGTACGTTATTGCCAGGTCGGTGACTCGTTGGCCGTTGTTATTACTAGTTAGGTGCAGGCTGTTAGGACCGATGTGCGATGTATTTTCTGCACTCCTACCGATTTTTGCATTAAAGTCGCCCACGATGATTTTGATGTCGTGGTGCGGTATGTTATTGATAACTTCCTCCAGTTCGACAAAGAAAAGATCTTTGATGTCATCTGATTTATCTTCGGTGGGTGCATGCACATTAACGATCGTGATGTTAAATTTCTTAGTGCGAAGTCTGACCGTGCATATCCGCATGTTGATAGGGCGGAAATCGATGATATGATGCTTCACGCGCCGATGGATGAGGAAGCCAACTCCAAATTCTCCTCCGTTCTGATGGCCGCTGTAATGAAGAGTGTAACCATTGGTGGTGTCATGGATCCCACTCCCAGACCATCTAAGCTCTTGTAGTGCAAGTACGTCTAATGTGTAACTCTTTGCTTGGTTCGATAGGTTCTGGAGATCTCCAGGTCTTAAGCGGCTAAGCACGTTCCATGTTCCCATTTTTAAAGCGTTGTCCGTGTACAATATCCGAGGTCAAGTTTGTAATGAATCCGATATGGTTATCCGAGGCCTTTGTTTAGGGTTCATAACTTGGTGAGTTTTTATGAGGGGAGGTTGTTGGCCTTCCGCTCAACCCGCTTGTTACGTGTGTGGGTCACGTACTGGTGAGAATCTTGAGGCATCCAGTCCTACCTTGAACACATTTATATAGCGAGCCGCTTGATACAAGACAGACGCCCGCTTCAGCCGCTCCTAACCTGGAAAACAGACGCTGGTTTGGCATTGGTTTTGAGGCGCCAATGGCTCGCCCTGACATGTAGTGTCCATGACTATAAACAGGATTTAGCTGCGCGTCTCCACTACACCGCCTGATTCATTTAGCGTTACCCAGAGAGCACCGCGAGGAGGTATGAATCTCGGACTTCGCCCGCCGGGCGAAAGTTATATAATTGGTGAAATTACTGCAACTAGAATATCGTGAACCAAATATGGCCAAATTCGCAGGAACACAAATGGAAGTAAATTACTTAGATTGTGATGAGCTTTCGGTTGAGTGTCAAGTAAGAAACATAACGGGAAATATTTCAACAAAACTGTCCAAATTACAGGAGATCTTTGAAAAGGAGAAATCAAAAGAACGTGATCCGCCAACACGAGCGCATGTAGCGGCTTTGAAAAGTCCGAAGCGGGAAATTCAGATATGCAGTGACAAATTACGAAATATCGAAGGTCAACTCCTTACCCTATCTGAAACACAGGATTACGAAGCAGATAAAATAACGGAACTTACTACGGTGGCTCTTCATGTCGGAGATCGACTAGGGCGCAATACCCATTCCAAAACAGTGGCAACAGTTTCGTTAAAACTATTGGACGCCTGTCAAAAATTATTAAGTGTTCTATTAGAGATTCGTACTGAGCAAACCGTATCTCCTAGTATGGAAAATTCGCTTAAGGAGGTTTTTAACGGAATTATAATGGAAGAAGACGAGACAAGCAACGACAGTGATAATAGTGAGGCCTTTGACAAGAGAAAACAGCAAGCTTCAACCTCGCAGCAAGTTATTAATCCTGCCACCGAACCGCCGAAGCAGGCCGCGGAGCTAACAGAAGATGAAAAGATGAAGCTGATCGTTGAAAGGATGTATGCAAAACTAAACCTTAGTGGCACGGCAACAACTAACAGACAGAAGAACGTGTTACATAGGACAGAAAACAACGGAGGAAATCCTTACTTTACAGGAAGTACGAACCAAACCCTTTTAACCCGATGATACCTCCACCCCATTTTGGAGGCCAGCAGGAACAGCATAGTACGTGTTTATTACCACAATTCTCGAACATGAGGTTACCAAAAATATATTTAGATATTCACAATTCTAAGCTGGTGTATCACGGTGATGGGAAGGATGAGTTGCCGATCGAGAGATTCCTGTATCGAGTCCAACGCATGGCAGCTGAGAACGGTTTGGCAAAGGAGAGGCTAACAGCTAATTTTAGTGTGTTACTCAAAGAAGGGGCACTGAATTGGTATTGGGAGTATCAAGAAACCTACGGAGCAGTTAGTTGAGAAATGTTAAAAGACGCCATGATCGAGCGCTTTAAGACCAGGAGAACGGACGACGATGTGAAACAAGAGATGGAACGTAGAAAGCAGAAGTTTAAGGAACCGTTCCTCGATTTTTATCATTCACTCCGGAGCACCGCGCTGTCGTTATTGAAACCAATGTCCGATAATGAAATGATAAATTTGATTTCACGAAATATGCGCGGTGGATTGCAGGCAAACTTTGCAGGGCAACATTTCTCAAATGTCACGGAAATGGTGAGACAGTGTGTCAAGGTAGAAGATACATGGAACAGACTAGGCTGGACTCCGGAAATATTCCATCAAACGAGATCGCGTAATGTCAATGAGCTGGAAGTGATTGGCAAAAATGAGTGCCATGGGACCTTTGGGTTTAATAGTGCTGAGCAGTCCCATCACTTTGATTCTGTTTGTGAAATTTCAGGCCGGAAATACTTCAACACACCGTATGTACCAAACGGGGTACCCTCATCGTTTCAAAAGTCGTCGCCACCTAATGTTTGTTGGAATTGTTTTGCTAAGGATCATTTCTTTAAAGATTGTCCAACATCGATTTTGTTTTGGCTGTGGGGCTCACAATATACTAAAAACTCAATGTAACAACGGTTTACAGAAGGGAAACTTGATGGGGAATTTCAGAAATCCTGGGACTCTGAATTCCCGAACAACTATAAACAGTTCAGCACCCAGACAAGTCCAAGAAGATTTATCGACGAACACCGATCCCGAGCTGTGTCACTATATCCTGAAGAAGGAGACAAACGGGCGAAAGGACAAGTAATAAGTTTCATGCACCAAACCACTCAAACGCCAACTTATACAAAGTCAAGACAAGATCGAGCGCTAGAATACTTTAGCTTTAGGAAACAGGTGCAAAAGATGGTTAATGAGGCTGTTATCGATACCAGTGACGCTAGGCCGTACGCAAAAGTTCTTGTTAACGGAGTACCATACAGAGGGCTGTTAGACAGTGGTGCATATGTGTCGGTTTTGGGATACGGCTCAGAAGAGTTCCTTGAAATCAATAAAATTAAAATAAACTATCTTCCATCAAATTTAGGAACAGCAAGCGGCCAGATGCAACGTGCGATTGGTCACATCATGGTACGGGTATCGTACGGTGGAAAAACCAAGACCCTGCGTATTCACATTTCACCAGGACTGAGCCAGCCATTGTATTTAGGGATCGACTTCTGGGATGAGTTTGGTTTAGTCCCTATGATGGTCAGCGAAATATATGATCTCAGTCCGACTGCACCAGTAGAGCCGCACAAACATGAACTGAACGAGCGTCAGCAAGCCACTCTAACCAGAGTTATCAATCAGTTTCCTTCCTGTGAGAAGTTGGTTTTGGGACGAACACATCTGGTTTCACATAAAATAGATGTCGGTCAAGCAGCACCAGTGAAACAAAGATGTTACGCCATATCACCCGCTGAACAGCAAGAACTCTACACAGAACTGGATCGGATGCTAGCGCTAGGGGTAATTGAGGAAAGCCAGAGTTCCTGGTCATCCCCAGTGAGCCTCGTTAGTAAGTCCAATGGAAAAGTTCGGCCCTGCCTGGACGCTAGAAAGCTAAACGCGGTGACGGTGACTGATGTTTATCCTTTGCCCTTAATCGACGGGTTGCTAAGCCGACTGGATCAGACGCGCTATATAAGTTCAGTCGACTTAAAAGATGCGTTTTGGCAAATACCCTTAGATCAAGAGGCGAAGGATAAGACAGCTTTCACCGTCCCAGGGCGTCCACTCTACCAGTTTGTCGTCATGCCGTTTGGGTTGTGTAATGCAGCCCAAACGATGTGTCGACTTATGCATAAGGTTATCCCTCACCAGCTACATGATCGGGTCTTTGTTTACCTTGATGACCTTTTGAAGATCATATTCATCTGCTGTCTGAAGTAGCGAGATTATTGAGACAAGCAAATCTCACTATAAATGTAGAGAAGAGCAAGTTCTTACTGAAGGAAACAAAGTACCTAGGTTATGTGGTTGGTGACGGATGCCTCAGAGTGGACCCCTCTAATGTCCAGGCAGTTGCTGAATACCCCGCGCCTCGCACTACTCAACAAATTCGCCGGTTCCTGGGGATGACCGGGTGGTACAGAAGGTTCATCTCAAATTACCCTACATTGGCGGCTCCAATCAGTGATTTACTGAAAAAGGGTATGTCAAACCGAAATGGAATGAAAAAGCACAGGACTCGTTCGACTTACTAAAACAATCGTTAATCTCGGCACCGATATTAGTTAATCCCGATTTCAACAAGCACTTTTACGTACAATGTGATGCAAGTACGACCGGAATAGGTAGTGTTTTATTACAGAAGAGTGTGGATGAGCCACTTCATGTAGATTTAGACTCTCCAGCATTCCAGGATCCAGAATATCAGGATAAAGTCACCGCTCTGGTTGAAAATCCAAAAGTTGCTAGTAATTTTAAAGCCTGTGATAAAAATTATTTATTCAAATCAAGGAACTGGGTAAAGTCGACACGGATGTTTCCCCATGGAAATTGGTGATACCGACAATGCTTACGCAAGTCTTAATCGAGAAAGCGCACGATCCACCATCCGCTGCTCACCAAGGGATTTCAACAACACTGGAAATATTAAGACGGCAATTTTATTGGCCGAAAATGGCATGTGAGGTTAGAGACTTCGTGAATAAGTGCGAAATTTGTAAAGGTAGCAAGCCGGTAAATTTCTCAACCCGACCCGAGATGGGCAAACCTTTCGAGACAACCAGACCTTTTCAAAGGATATATATATATCGATTTCTTGGGTCCCTACCCGCGTACTAATAACGGGTTTACGTAAATTCTAATCATATTGGATCATTTTACGTTGTTGTTATTTTATTGTAATTGTTTTATTGTGATTGTTCCGTACATTGGTCTATTTCAGTATATCTCGAATTAAATACACATTCGTAGGAAATTCTTCCATTTGGCGTCAAATCTGTATGACAACGACTATGATAATTCATACTTATTTATACACAATCAACTTCCCAACCACTCCATACTTTTTCTTTCCTTTAACGCTGGATCGCGGATAAATTAGAATTTAATTTGAATTAAAATCAATTTGAAATTAATAATCTCATTAAGTTCGAAACTGATTGTTGCGATTCTTGTAGATCTTCCATTTATAATTCAAATTAAATTCTAATATTGGATCACTATATTCTTGATTTCCTATCCTAGAGCATATGCGTTCCGCTTCGGCAGAGAAAGTTTGCCAATTTTTAGAAAGAAAATGTTTCCATTTGTATGGAGTACCCGACGTTTTAGTTTCGGTTAACGGGCCGCAGTTTAAATCAGTTCTATTGGCTAACTTACTCCAAAAATATGGAGTGAAGCATCAATTTTTTGCAATCTACGCCCCTCAGTCGAACATTTCGGAACGCGTCAACCGATCTATTATAGCTGCAATAAGATCATATATACAGGAAGACCACAAGCGCTGGGACATACATTTGGACGAGATCGCTGGAGCGTTAAGGAACGTAGTCCATAGTTCTACAGAATTTTCACCACATTACTTAGTCTTTGGCCAACACAAAATTAATCACGGCTCTATGTTTGAATTAATTCGTAACCTAAGCGGGGTGGATAGCAATAATGTGGAAGTTTTCTCCCCACCAGATCGGTTATCAATGGCCCAAAACGTCGTATTAAGGAATCTGAAAGCAGCTCACGAACGGCATACGTCGAACTACAATTTACGAAGTAGGCCGCGAACATTTGGTTCAGGGGAAATAGTCTACGTCCGCAACTTTACGCAAAGTTGTGCTCAAAAGAATTTTTCGAGCAAGTTGGCTCAAAAATTTGTGAAAGCGAAGATTCAGAAACACATAGGGACAGTACTTTACGAAATAGTGGATGAGACCGGAAAGAATCTTAGAGTATATCATACGAAGGACATAAGGTGAATGATGATTTCCGCTTGTATTAATTTCAATATTCCCTAGTTGTGATTTGTACGTGTTTCGAATACTATATTGTATTATATATGTAATTATATAACTTTGAATGCCCCGCTTTTAACGGTTGTGACGTTCCAGCGGCCTGAATGGTAATTTTGTATAGGCTAGCAGATGTCGTATAGAAGACAGTACACGATATACTATCATAGAAGCGTAATTGGTATAATATATAATTATTGTGTGTACCTGGGGCGGTATGTTGTACCATCACTACGAATCGAAATTCGAAAAAAGTCGAATGGAGGTATGTTGTATCATTTTCGAAAAGCAAAAAAGATACAACTTTCACTTTTTCGATTCGACTTTTTTCGAATTCGACTTTTTTCGATTCGAAGTGATGGTACAATATACCGCCCCTGGTTGACCTGAATCATTATTGGTATAATTAATTAACTTAGATATCGTTCCATAGAGGGTGATGTTCGTTGGATGACAATGAAGTGTTTTTTTTTTGTATGTTTCATAGACTATATACGACTTCATATTTATTTGTATATGTATTAATAATTAGTATAAATATTTCATAATAGATATGTACTATAATTTTTAAAGGTATAAGCTATATTGAAACAAGTATGACATATTTTTCTTTATATATTAAATAACTCTATATTTACCAATGTTAAATTGTTATATACAGTTTATTTTTGTTTTGCATACTATATTTCTTCTCGTGTAACATTGTGTTGTTTGTGTTCGTACAATAATATTACAATATTATTGATAAAATGGACCGCGGATCCGATTAAAACCTTAATTCATTGATGTCAAGATAAAACTTAAATTAAGTAACCTATAAGTCATATTAATATATACATATATTCTGTTTTCTACTCCTGTTCAATATACAGTTATATTATAACCTTTAAGAAATGTACCAATACCTAATTATTCAGTTTAACGAATTTCGAGAGTTTTTTTTTTGATTATTATTTTTATGTCGAGATCTTAACATTCTACTTCTCTGTTTGCTTGGATATCACAATGCGTGATTAAACCTAACTGCGTGGTATGGGCACTCAACACATAGGGGGGTTTATCAATTTTCTACGCTTGATATTACCATGGGAAGGGAGGTGTGCGCGAGTGGTCCACCATCTTGATCACTCACATCGGAATGACTGTTTTAAAATACTTTAATTCTTTTAATTAATCAATTTAGTTCTCTATATCTATTTAAATTTTGTAGGTCTGTGATAATGTTCCTAACAAATTCCAATTTATGAAGCGTTTCTAATTATTTTTATTTGTTTTCCCACTTTGCATGTAAATCGTAAGTGTAAGTAAAATATAGCAGCACTTCTAATTCTCCGTGGTTGTCGTGACAAGAACTCCGCCCACCTTCTTCACTCGAGCCGGCAAACGTGCTGCAAGTCACACGTATAGAATCACGGAGAAATTCTGCTAATGAAACGATAAATAGGCTACAGGTAAACCTCGCTTAACGAACCCTCGCTTAACAAAACCTCGGATCTACGAATATCAATTTTTGATACAAAAGCTCACTTAACGTATACACACATCGGAATAACGAATAAAAAATTAACAAAAAAAATAAAAAAACGGTCTCTTTTATTTCATTTTTTTATGAAAATACGAGTAGCTACGAGAAAAGTGAAAACATCTCCTGGATTTAAAATATCAAAAGAACGGCTGACAGTTGTGTTTGGTGCAAATGCAACCGGGGATTTTAAATTTAATCCGTTTGTTATTGGCCGTTCTGATAACTCCAGAGTACTTAAAGGTATTGAAAAATCATCATTGCCGGTTATTTACAAATCAAACACGAAGGCTTGGATGACTAGTACACTTTGTGTTGATTACGTAAAGAATTATCTCAGCAAAGAGATTAAAGATTACAATCATTACAAAAAAAAAATAACTTACAATTGATAATTTTTTAAAAAATAATTTAAGCATCAGTGTTTTGTTTTTTATGAGATGCTTTGGATTTTTTATTTTGCGATTTTTATTATTTATTTTATTCTAAATAAAACTGAATTTTTGTACTGAAAACTTTTCTTTTTAAATTTGCACTACAGGAACTAAACTAACAATTTCTCATATAAAACCATATTATTTGATGAGAAATTCATTGTAGACCACCTTGCTCTTAAGATTATGAAATTTTCACTTTGACATTGGTGCCATTGCGAGAACATGGAAATAGTTTCCATATTCAACACTAGTACGAGTAGAATTATACTTTCGTGATGTTTATAATTATTATAATAATTGGATTCATCTGCCATAAATTTTTGTCTAGAGATTATATTATTATTATTATCTATTATATTTATATATTTCATTAGTATTTTATACCGTAAATTATTAATTAATTAAATTATAAGTTTATTTTATACTGTAAATTGTATTGTTATGTTAATTTTTTTTTTGTACGTATCTTATAATTTCAAACATATTCTCGTTAAAAGGGAATCAGTGTACCTGGCCCGTGTTCTTTTGAACCAAAGGTACACTTTTTCTTACCAATGTACATATTTTTATTATTGTATAATTCTTGTAAATAAAAATTGGTAATGAACAAAAAAAAAAAAAAAAAAAAAAAAAAAATACCGGAGTATATATATATATATGAGGAGGCATGCCGGATGGTATCAATTCATATAGAAACTCGACAGAGAAGTTCGGCGGGATGTTCAGAAATGACTGAATATTTCAAGAGCTCGAGCATTGGTTGCAGCGACGATCACTCTGTTTTATAATTGCTCGGCGTTCTGCTCTGCAGGATTTTTTAAATATTTTCGTCAAAATAAGGTGTTCAATCACTCTCAATCATATTCGGTGTAATTTTGATTAGCTCATGATCGCAAAGAGAAGCAATCCTAAGATGAGTTACTTCACCGACTTGTAGAAGCCGATCATTGTGCTCCCCCTAACCTTCTCTTCGTATGATGGCTGACAGTTTTAAGTATTGGAATTGATGCCACTCAACTCGATGCACCTCTTTCAATGATTTTGAAAGATTTAGTCGTACCCTTGAGAAATATTTATCTACGGTTGTGAATATGAATCAGTGCATCGTTCGGGAGCTGATACGTGCTAATAACTCGATACAATCGACACGGGAATTAATGATATCACACACAAACAGCGCGGAAGCTACATCACGGCGATTATCTAGACGTTTCAGTTTTAAAAGATTGCATCGATTCTGATACGATGGAAGAACGTAGTCCACAGCAAACATGGATGATAAACATCGTAGCGCGAACAAAACAAACTGTTTCTGGATACTCTCAATCCTCTCAGAATGACAGTGGTATTAGTGTGACCAAACAGGAAATGCATATGCCAAAATAGATCCAACAAAGCAGACGTATAATGATGTCAAAGTTAACTAAAGTCCTTGCGCAGTTTCGTTTAATGAAATCAAGCATAATGTACGACTTTGGCGTTAACATGTCTGGTAAATGTAGCATCAGATTCAAAGATCACGCCAAGATCCGAAATGAACTCAACCCGATCAATAGTTTCGATGTACAGTTGATATTGATAAAACAACAGGCGAGCGGATACGGAAGAAAGAAAAAGTTTTGTATTTACTCACGTTTAAAGGAAGTATGTTGTTAATTGACCGACTGCAAAAGCGGTTTAAGTCATCTTGTAACAATTTGCAGTCTAACATGGTACAGACCCGGGCGAAAATCTTCATGTAATCCGCGAAGAGGAGGTAGTTGATATATGTACAAGAAACTCTCCAAGAACACGATTAATTCGTTCCGTGTTCTTTAAAACTGTGTTGTTCGAAACTACATAAAAGAAAATTAAAAAAACGTTGCGTTTTAGGTTTTAGTTTTGTTATGATATACAAAAAACAAAATAAAAGAGGATAACGAAAATCGTGTTGTTTGAAAACGTGTAATTTGAGAAAATGGGTGCCCGTGTTCTTCGAAACCGTGTTCTTCAAATGCCGTGTTCTTGGAGGGTTACCGTATATTAGTTATGTATTGAATTTTTGTTTTATATAATTGTTATATACTAATTATACATTTTGTAAATAAGTAAAATTGTTCTGAAAATAAAATTCAAAAAATCATTCTGCTTGCAGTCACAAATGTAAAAGTATAACTTAAAATTTAAAATAAAATTTAATAAATTTATTCCGATCAAAATAAAGTTTTAATATAAAAGTACTTGTGAGTTTTTTTTTTTTTTTTTTGAGTTTAATACGTTGAACAAAAATAAGGCAGAATCAACATTGGCGACTTGCCGACGCTTAAGTTGTGAAATTAAAATTGTGGCCGTGTAAAATCACACCGTGGCCGTGTACAATTATATAAGCACGTTGTGCGTGGCGATTCTTATAAATCAAAAAAAGAAAGGTTTTGTTTTCGTATTGTTGGAAGAGCCTACAGCAATGCCACCAATTATAATTAGATAATCAACGGCGCAAACCAAAGGAGTTAATTCACAATTGTGTGGGTCAACCTATTACAACCGCAGGAACATTTATTCGGAAATTTTAAAGTGAATTAAGTTCCATTTGGAACGACTTGCTGAAGCGGATAGCAGAATTAAATAACAGAGAATCTAACGGAGAATTTGGATTGCAGTATTGTGGCGGTATCAAATTTCGACCTTCTGCAAACGAGATTAGTATAAGATTTCGCGTAATTTAAGTTACGAAAACTATGCATTAACATATAAGCCGATGTTTAAGTTTTGTTTCGTTTTCCTCTATTTTAGACTTCAAAATTTATAACGTAGAGTTTTGGTATATAATAAGATACCGATTTTAATAATTTGTTGGAAACACATGGTCAATTAAACGTTATTGTGAACTTCCTTCGCAAAACTACGGTAATGAAGAATTTCCTAAAACATTCCTAAAACTAAAACGTTTGATAGTATGTATTCGTAAATCATTCAACAATTGATTTTAAATAGGCAGTCAATCAAGTTATTGAAAATGAACATCAATATTGATTTGATAATAAGAGAAACAGGGCAAAAGAAAAAATTAAGTTCAAAACAATAAATAAATAAGAATTTATCAACAAAATATTTTAAGATAAATATTCTATTCGCATCAATTATAAAAAATTTATTTATTAAACAAACGATTCATTTATCATTTTGCCAAATTGCAATTATTATTTATTAACTTAAGCGCGATCAATACTTCAATTCCACAAATCTTATTCAAGGACGGGTCATCCATGTGGCTAATATTTGTATGAAGTAGTAGGTTCATTTAATCCTTAACCAAAGCATTAAAATATTCTATTGGGGCTATCGGGGATAAATGTGACGAGGGAACCAATCATTTGTAACGGAATTTTATCTAATTCTGTTATCAACCTATCCCAATAATACTAATTTCCCAATAACATGACCTCGAAGATAATATCTTCAGTTATTTTTAAAATAATGTGACCGTCATGTTTCGATTTTTACATTTTCAGGCCAACAAATACAAATTTCGGGCCTAATACGATCAGGTCCAATATATTTATATGTAGGCACCACGTTTTCAAGTGGCGCCCAAACTTCGGCAATAGCTCAATTGTTCAATATTTAAATTAAGAAATTTATATTATTCTTGAGAATTGAATTTCCCAAGTTTAAATTCAATTTCACAATTTCAGTAAATTTTAAGTGTGGCCGGAAATCGGTCAAATTATTTTTTTTTTTAAGTGAAAAAACTGATTTGAGTACGGCAGTGGTCATGCTTTTTCGTTATGCCTGACCTAATACTGGGTGGGCCATATACACACAGATGAGTTTCTTCCATTGTCGTTTTTCTGTACCGAATCTCCGAATATTCAGTTCACCTGTGGCAAGTCCCAACCCGCACTCCGGGGAGTGAACTGGTATTTGTGGTGGTATATGTAACTCGGTGATCTATTCTTTTTACAATGGTTGGTTTTATGCACTAACAAAAATTTTGTGCGGTTTTCTAGTACCTGGCAAGGGTTAGTGATGGGACTGCGAAAGTAATGAGCATATCCCTTTCCTGCCAAATGATGATCTTGGGTGATCTAAAGGGCTACTCATTCTAAGGCAAATCGTCCCATCAGTCCGCATCCCAGTCGAAATCGTAAAATCAAAAGTTCCCAAAAATCTTCAGTATGACAAAATTTGACAAAATTTACCACAGGTTAAATTTTGTCATTTTTAAAATCAGAGAAAAATGGAATTTTTTATTACTTTATTTTCAAGTTTTCGCGTGTTGTTGTTCCTAGTTGAATGGACAATTCCACCTGCCACTCACATAGTCATACTCATCCAAGGGGATAATGAATGATGACTATAAGATAAGAGGGCAAAAGGACTGTCTCAGTCGATTAGGTAAATTAGTGAAATGAATGCCTTTGCTGGTTGGGTTGACATTTTCGATTACATTTCCCTTTTCCTATCCTTGTTTGACCCAGGTAGTGGGATTTTAATTGTCACCTTATTGCGACGGTGGGATGGACTGTGGTTGTTTTTGTTTTATTTAAATTTTAAAAGAGTTTTTATTTTTAACTTAGTTTAGATCTTTTAGGATAAGAAATTTTAGTTAACTTATAATGGAGCTGCAACTGTTGTCTATAGACGAACTCAACATAAGGAATTCGCTATGGGGCTCGACGACAAGCGATAATTGTTCTAGAAGAAGCTCTTAAACGAGAGCGATGAGGTTCTCTTTGTGCACCGCTATTTGCGCATATTGCAGCCCAAGAATGCTCAATTCAAGAGGCGAGAGTATGCTTTAAGAAGCTGGGGTACATTAAAAATTTGAGGAGAACTCGGATATGGGGTGGTTTTACCGAGGATGAGCTAAAATTTGTTTTTTTACCAAACTACTTCATGTCTTAGGTCGAATCGACCGTAGCTCTAATTTTGCAATACTTGGTGATGTAATTGTCGAGATGAAACAAAGTTGGGACAAACTAAGGGATATCGGATGATCCATAATATGACACGATATGACACCAAACCAGAGTTTTCTTAAGAATTAGCGATGATGCGCAAGACAAGCAAAGGAATCCGCTGCTCCCACCATGTGACACGTTAACTGAACTCATGCTATTGCGAAAATTGATCAATGACCAATAATCATTTCCAAGCTGCACGCAAGAATTACATAATGATCAGGAAGTTCTAAACAAAGTGAACACTAAACCATCGCCGAAAGCACCACAATTAACATTCCAATCAACGTTAAATTCAAATGACATATGCAGTTCCAGAAGACGATAAAAGTCTTTCAGGTGGTGTAGGTAACCAGGTTAATGAACATAGAAATATACATAAAGTTTCTGATGAACAAGCATTACCAGTTGTCGAAACGATGCCACAAGTTGCCTTAGCTCCAAGTATACCGCCAGATATTAGTTGTGATTATGAAGTAGATCCCAGTTGTGCAGAGCAAGAGAGGCACCTGAGTTGTAGTAAGACAGTAGTTTGTGTTCTGATACGCCACTACCAACAAATAACTCAACAGTTCTAGTATCGCAATCCAGTAACAAGGTTGCCGCGAATGGTGACTCATTACCTATCAATCTAGGAAATGAAGCTATCACAATATCTTACAAAAGCAAGAAGAGCCCACCTCGCAGTAAGAACAAGAGTTGTATCCCGCCAAATCCATTACCATGCAGTTCTCACAAAACGCAATTTAAAACTGCACAAAAATCAAAACAGTTTATAATCCAAAACGTTGATAGTGCAAGAAATTCTTAGAAACCTTTTTATCGCAATCCGTAAGAATTACACAAGGCAAATTGCATGCTATCCACCTAATTTTTAAATTTCTTCACAGGTATTGCACCTTGTGTAGCGATGCTCCTAAATAATGGAATTGGAAGCAACGCCGTAAAAAACGCGTGCTTAATCCATTTTCCCATTGGACAATCTAGGTGCGTTCGGGCATTTACCTAGGTGATGTAATGATAAAATGAATATACCAGCGACATTAGTTAAGACAATAGGGTTAAGAAAGTTTAATATTAAGTATAGCTTAAAGAAAGGATGAGGTTGGCTCAACCCCATTTAGATAAGTTAGCGAAGTGGGATTGAGGTAGTGCCATCAACAATAATAGATATCAGTAAGTTAAGTTAAGGGTTATACATATATTCAATTTTAAAATGGTATACATAGAAGTTTCGAACTTAAAATAAATACGTATTTAAACTAAATTAGTCTAAGTCAATAAAGTTAGTACAGAAATGTTAAAGATGGTGTGGTACAGGGTAAGACAGGATAAAGGAGTGCAATATCAGCAGAAACAACTAAATATACTTTCAATGTTCAGCACGAGTGGGAACAGTTTCGTACGTTACGTTTTGCACGAATCCGAAGTTGTTCAGATATCACCATCAGCACATATAAGCACATATCATATCACCATCAGCACATATCATATAAAGGAAAAAAAATAGACAGAATCTTTATTTAAACTAACATCAACACCTGCCTAATTGTCATTGGATTATTCTGAGATGAAATAAATCCGCACTATGCTTGTCAATCTGGTGCCCGATTATGTAGTATAAAAAAATGATTATGTAGTATAAAAAATGTAGTAAAAATTTTGTTATGTAGTAAAAAAAAGCAAAATATAAATAAAAATAAAAGAAGGAGGGGGAAAAAAATAAGCAATAAAAATTAATCTACGGATCGCGCAGGTAGGCAATGAGTCATAGGTTGAGTAACAAAATTCAAGGTATATTATTGCGTACGTGAGAATAGAAAAGGGCGGGGTCTGTAATTGGTGAGAACCGGATTTCTCTCTGTTCGTTAAGAATATTTTGGTTAAGAAATATTGATTTTCGAATTTCGTAAGATTCTAAGGTATCTAAACGTCTGCCTTTGGGTTGTATATGTAATATGTCTAAATTGTTCAAGCTAGCTGTATGATTTTCTGAAGTTAAATGGTTATGGAAAGTTGATTGATTGCAACCAGATAAATGTTCTTTAGCTCTAACTCCAAAATTGCGCCCAGTCTGGCCAATATAGGAGAAACTACAATCATTGCAATTAATCCTATAAACGCCAGATTTGGAAAGGCGATCAACTCTAGGTTTATTGTTAAAAATCATTTTCTTTATTGTGTTATTATTATAAAAAGCAAAACTAATATTGGTATAATTGAACACGATGTTGCTAATCCGTTGGCTCGTTTTTCCTATAAACTCTAAGCGACGCCAATTTTCCCGCGTTGGACTATCCGGTGGATAAATACCCGTTAGAGTTTTACGCTTTAGCTTTTTATTTAATAACTTTAATAAAGTCTTAGTTGCATATCCGTTATTCATTGCTATTTGAAGAATTATGTTAAGCTCAGTGTTTGTTATAATTTGAATTTGACAGAGGGATGTTTATTAGTCTATCTATGAGTGAGTGGAAAGCTGACATTTTAATATTATGGGGATGGTTTGAAGAACTAGGGATAACAGCGTCTGTATACGTGGGTTTCCGATAAATTTTAAAGTCTAAAGTAGAATTAATCCTGGTTATTGTTATATCTAGAATATTAATACATTTATTTTCTTCTTTTTCTAACGTAAAATCAATGGTGGGATATTGAGAATTTAACCAAGTAAGGAAAGAGTCTAACAGTCTATCAGTTCCATTCCATAGACATAATATGTCATCAACATATCTATACCAAAAGATTATATGACGAAAATAAGGATTGTTATTTGATATGATCATTTGTTCGAAGAAATTCATGAAAATTTCAGCCAACAAAGGTGACAGAGGGGAGCCCATGGGTAGACCATCAGCAAATTTGAAATATTTATTATCAAAACAGAAACAAATTTTGTTTAATACAAGTCTCAAAAACTAACTTCAGTTCACGACGTAAGCTCTCATCTACAACATCCCTATCTAAGTAATTACAAACTATTTGGGACAAAGTATTAATTGGAATAGAAGTGAAAAGACTGGCAACGTCAAATGAAACTAGTTTTGAATGTAACGGAATGTCGACGTCTTGAATTTTGTTAATCAATTCTACCGAGTTCTTAACCGAGTAAGCCGAAAAGAAATTAGTATGACAATTGAAAAAATTTATGAAACCCTTACATAGCTTGTAGGCAGGAGCATTGCAATACGCTACTATTGGTCTAATCGGAATGCCTTCCTTATGGATTTTTGGTAAACCATAAAGGATCGGGGCAGATGGATTCATGACAGAGTATTTCCAACCAGTTCCATCGAATAATTTCTGGCATTGGTTGATACACTTACTAACCGAAGTCTTAAAAGACCTAGTTGGATCTCTGCCAAGCTCTATTGCTTTACTTTCTGTAATAAAATCAGAAATTTTATTGCAGTAATCGACTTTTGTGAGCACGGTAATTGTATTGCCTTTATCCGCTTTACACGCTATAAGGTCATGGTCACGTAGTTTTTTCTTTATCGCACCAATCACTTTGAAGTTAGTATTATTAGAAGCAGCAGAAGAAGAGAATGGTGGAGTAGAAGAGTTATCAATACCTTTCTTTATTTGTAACGCACACACTGATTTTATTTGGGTTATCTGGCCATATAAGGCTGTTTCGGCATCTACAGCTAGATTTTCGAATGATCGAAGGTCGATTTTGTTTGGCGTAGGGGCAAAATTCACTCCGTTGCTAAGCATTTGCACCTCTGTATCACGGAAAACGACTGAGGACAAGTTCTTAAAACGTGGATGAAATTGGAAATCAGACGAACCACTATTACCTCTACGGTTAAATGGATAAGCCTTATCTCGCAACACACCCAGTTTAGCTTTTTGTTTCACATATTGAATATGTGAAATTTCAGCTACCTCTGCACGAACTTTTTTGTCCCGCCAATCGAACTCAACAGAGTGCAAACGAATTGCTAACTCAGTGTGAACAACTTTAAGATGGAGATATAAGTTGTTCCTGGTAGCATACCCTTTACGCAGCTCGTTATCTCTCCAGCTACAACGCGCTAGATTGATAGCTCTTCTTCCCTCCAAAGATTTACTATTGCATTTAATGTTAGTATAGTTAGGAAGCAATTTTAATTTTTTACAACTACTATTAAACCATATTTGATTATTATTATAACAAATTCTTACCAACAAACGACGATAAATTACGGCGAGGGTGGCCAAATCTGCCAACTTAATACTTTTTACGCTATTTGCCGTAGGCACTTGGCGAAACACACTTATACTTAATAAACACATTTTTATTAATCACTTGTTTTTTGTTTCGCAGAATATTTTGAATATTTTTCATCATCAGGAGTATCTACTGATTTGTGAGTTCTTCAAACCATCCCCATAATATTAAAATGTCAGCTTTCCACTCACTCATAGATAGACTAATAAACATCCCTCTGTCAAATTCAAATTATAACACTGAGCTTAACATAATTCTTCAAATAGCAATGAATAACGGATATGCAACTAGGACTATATTAAAGTTATTAAATAAAAAGCTAAAGCGTAAAACTCTAACTATCCACCGGATAGTCCAACGCGGGAAAATTGGCGTCGCTTAGAGTTTATAGGAAAAACGAGCCAACGGATTAGCAACATCGTGTCCAATTATACCAATATTAGTTTTGCTTTTTATAATAATAACACAATAAAGAAAATGATTTTTAACAATAAACCTAGAGTTGATCGCCTTTCCAAGTCTGGCGTTTATAGGATTAATTGCAATGATTGTAGTTTCTCCTATATTGGTCAGACTGGGCGCAATTTTGGAGTTAGAGCTAAAGAACATTTATCTGGTTGCAATCAATCAACTTTCCATAACCATTTAACTTCAGAAAATCATACAGCTAGCTTGAACAATTTAGACATATTACATATACAACCGAAAGGCAGACGTTGAGATACCTTAGAATCTTACGAAATTCGAAAATCAATATTTCTTAACCAAAATATTCTTAACGAACAGAGAGAAATCCGGTTCTCACCAATTACAGACCCCGCCCTTTTCTATTCTCACGTACGCAATAATATACCTTGAATTTTGTTACTCAACCTATGACTCATCGCCTATACCTGCGCGATCCGTAGATTAATTTTTATTGCTTATTTTTTTCCCTCCTTTTATTTTTATTTATATTTTGCTTTTTTCTACTATATAACAAAATTTTTACTAATACAAATCAGTAGATACTCCTGATGATGACCTAACAAGTCGAAATCGATCGAGTGATTTTTTAAACTTTTTGAAAAATATTCAAAATATTCTGCGAAACAAAAAACAAGTGATTAATAAAAATGTGTTTATTAAGTTATTTTATTAAAGAAGGAACAACCATTTATTTGGAATGCGTTTTGCGATGAAGCTTTCATCAAACTAAAAAACTGTTTACTAAATCCTCCGATTCTACAACACCCTGATTTTTCCTTACCCTTCACTATAACCACCGATGCAAGTGATATTGCAATCGATGGAGTGCTCTCTCAAAACATAAACAACTTTGATTTACCAATTGCATTTGCTAGTAGAGTGCTCAATAAAGCTGAACTTAATTATCCAACGATAGAAAAGGAGCTGTTGGCTATAGTATGGGCTTGCGAACATTTTCGGCCATATGTATATGGTCAGCACTTTTCCATAATTACAGATCATATGCCGTTGATATGGCTGTGTAATTTAAGAAACCCTTCTTCTCGGTTAATGAGGTGGCGCATTAGATTGGAAAATTTTGATTATAAGGTTTACCACAAACATAGAAATCACAATCAAAATGCGTATGCTTTAAGCAGAGTAGTAATTGTACCAGATCAACCTCCAGAACTTCCATCAAATACCAAAGAAGTCAATGTCACAACGCGATCAAAAAGCAAACAACTATCTGAAATCACGCCAAATGCCGAAAATCTTCAAAATATTGAAAGTTCTGAAACAAACTTGAGTAATTCCAAAATAATACATCTCACTGACGATTCTGAAATTAAAGTGATTGAACAATTTCATTCTAAACCATTAGGTGGACATCAAGGTGTTTTCCGAACAGCACATCGGATCAAAAGGTATTATTATTTCAATAATATGTATACTCGTATTAGAAAAATAATTAGATCATGTGAATTGTGCCAAAAAAATAAATGCTACAAACTCAACAAAACTCCAATGCAAATAACTTCAACATCGTCTCAAGCATTCGAAAAGGTATTTTTAGACATAGTCGGTCCTCTCCCAGTGTTCTATCAAGAAAACAAATATACCTATACTTACCATTCAGGACGACCTCACTAAGTTTTCTCTCGCATTTCCTCTTAAGAACCAGGAAGCGGAAACCGTAGCTCGAGTCTTTCTAGAACAAATAATATGTGTTTTCGGAACCCCTCAACAAATACTATCCGATCAAGGGACGAACTTTATGAGCGATCTGTTCACAAACGTATGTAAACTTTTAAAAATTAAAAAAATAAACACAACTGCCTACCATCCACAGACGAATGGAGCGTTAGAGCGGTCCCACAGAACATGGACGGAATACCTGAGAAATTACACTCAGTCAGACCCACTCAATTGGGATTCTTGGCTTCCTTATGCTATCTTTACTTTTAATTCGACTTCGCACAGTGCAACCAAATACATGCCTTTTGAATTACTATTTGGTGGGAAACCTGTGATACCTACAGCATTACTGCAGGAACCAGAAATAGTCTATGATGATGATTATATGTTGGAACTTAAAAGCAGAATGCAAATATCATTTCAAAACGCCAAGGAGAATCTTATAAATCAAAAACTTAGATCTAAGGAGTATTACGATAACAACACAAAAATTAAACATTTCCAAGTAGGTGATCTAGTTTTATTAAAAAATGAAGTTCGATATACCAAATTTGCACCTCTTTGGAATGGTCCGTTCGAAGTTAAACAAATTAATTCACAAACTAATACTACAATATTAATAAAAAATAAATTGAAAACAGTTCATAATAATCGATTAAAGCTGTTTGTAAGTTAATGATTCTTGGTTGAGAATTTCGAAACGAATTTAAACTATGTTATATAAAATAAGTCCCATATTGAAATTAAATAAAAATAAAAGTTTTTTCAAATTTATTACAATTATAAAAATTATTATATACTTATTTTTAAATTCATTCATATTTATATACTATATTATTAATTATTAAATTTATTATTATATACAATTTTTTTTAATTTTGAATTATAGCTAGAAAGTTAATTAAAGAAAATATTTATAATTTTGTTTGTATAAAATAATCCTTAGGGTTATTTAAAACTTAGGGGGATGGTGTTATGGATTACTGATACTAAACTGTAGCTCATAGTATATAATTCTTCATGTATATAAGTACATAAGCATGTAATTACTTTATATAACTAAAATACTGATTAGGTACAGCATCTTTGTATATGTATTGTAAGTACCAAAATCTATAAATTACCAACCTTGTCTGATTGCAGCAGTCAGATTTTGGGTATCGATTAATGGACACAAATTATATTATACATAAATAAAATAAAGAATAAAAAATGTCAATAAAATAAATAATCTTAAAAGTGCATAGTTTAGTTTATTTAAAAATTGAAATTGAAATCCTTAAATTTCCACACCGTTCTACAACACTCCCCTTCCTGGATGTTATCTTCAGGGGACGTCTGCAACTGGCCTATATTTCCAGGAAATGGACGGAGATCAGAGTGGTTTTTATCCCGAAATCGGGAAAGAGCTCAGAGGCTTATCCAAATGACCTGAGGCCTATAACTCTATCATCCTTTCTGTTCAAAACCTTGGAAAGGTTGATAGATGTACTTATTCGAACAAAAGTTGAGCCAAGGAATTGGGTAATGTGGCAGCATGGGTACTGTAAGAGGAAGTCGGTGAACACAGCTCTGCACGATCTAGTACGAATGATTGAGAAGTCAATTTACTCGCAAGTCTTGTATGGTAGCATTTCTCGATATTGAGTGTGCCTTTAATAATGTAAAAACGGAGGCGATCATGGAAGGATTGTCATTTATGAAGGTGGATTACCCTATAAGTAGGTTGATAAATCAGATGCTGGTAAGCAGAATTATTACCTCGGAACTGGGGGAGTCCACCATTAGAAGGCGGGTGGTTAGAGGAACTCCGCAGGGAGGTGTAATGTCCCCCTTTCTTTAGAGTGCAGTGGTGAATGGATTGCTGTTGGAACTGGAGAAAGAGGGGATAGGGGTTGTAGCGTATGCAGATGATGTAGCGATAGCTATCTCAGGCAAATATCTGGATACGATTAGGGACGTTATGCAGAATGCACTCCTGATCGTTACGAAATGGGCCGGCAAATGCTGATTAGGGATCAACCCTTCTAAGACACAGCTAGTACTATTTACTAAGAAATATAAAATCCCGGTAGTTAGCCCCTACCGTGAACGGCAGTAGACTAGCTTTTGCTGACAGAGCGAGATTTTTGGGCATAATCTTGGACAGTAAGCTAAGCTGGAAGCCTAACATTGTAGAAAGGGTGAATAAGGCTAACGTAGCCATTTACTCCTGTGGAAAGTAGCAGAAGTAATAATGATTCCGAAACCGGGCAAGCCACCGAATGATAGAAAATCTTATCGGCCAATTTCACTTCTATCAACACTAGCGAAATTGTTTGAGAGGCTGTTGCTCTAAAGATTGAAAAAACCCATAGAACAACGAAACCTTATCCCAGAATATCAGTTTGGTTTCAGAGAGAAACACTCAACTATTGAGCAAGTTCCCAGGCTTACAGATGTCATTAAGAATACATTAGAGAGGAAAAAGGTTTGCTCTGGTATCTTCTTATATGTGGCACAGGCCTTCGATAAGTTATGGCACAGAGGTTTACTCTTCAAACTACATAGAGATTTACCAAAACAATATTACATGATTTTAAAATCATACATAGAGAATCGCCACTTTCGGGTGAAATGTGAAGATGAATATTCCAAGCTAAAATAGATTTCGGCAGAAGTCCCGCAGGGTAGTGTTTTGGGGAATATTCTTTACCTACTCTACACCAGAGATCTACCTCATCTACACCGAGAAAAATAATTGCATATACATAACGAATCCTTGCATTAATTGAAATAAATATTCTTTCGTATTTAGCCCACGAATAATTCATTAATGGTATGTAAGCAAGTTATTTAAGCATCAAAATATGAATTAAATAATTTTTTTTTTATATTAATTAAATTTCGTCAAACTATAATTTAAGATTACATTAACTTTGCTTTATTTTAAAGAATATTATTATTATTAATTTTAATGAAGCGTTCGTTATAATAATAAAAAATTACTTCAGTTTAAATTTAGTATTTAATGAAATTTAATTAATGTAATTATTTCACTTTAGAATTAAAAATTACGCTTAAATAAACTTAATTAATTAAATTAATTAATTATAACTTTCAATTTTTAAAAATTTTGTCAACAACCATCTATGTTTAATTTTTTTTTTTCAAGAAATGAAGGATTGATAATAAAACACCAATAATTCAAAATATTGATTTTTTTATTTCATTAACAACAATTTAATATTTAAAAAAAATTATAAAAATTAAAAATTAAATTCTTGATCTTTGTTCTTCAAACAAATGTTTAAATTCTTTTCATTATCAAAATAAAAATAATTAATAATTTAAAATAAAACCTATTAAATTAATAATTTAATTAAATTTAAATAACGAAAAATATCATCGTTTACTAATTAATTTTGTTTTAGTTAATATTATGTTTTAACTTATTTATTAATAAACTGACCGTCAGGAATGCATCGTCGTATTTGGTCTCTATTTTGTAGAAAAATTGTTGGATAAACTGCCAGACTGGTTTTGATTGGGGTGGATATTCCTAGTCGAACACTTGGAAAAGTTTAAACGAACAGTCCATGACAGCCAATAGGCTAAAACATTTATATGAATCGCATAGTTTACGAAATACTGTATATGTTTACGACGATTAAAAATAAAAATGGTTGTTTGAACTTCAATAAATTTATCGATATCCTGTGCTGTTGGCAAGAGTTTTAAAAACGAGTTTTGAGAGTCTTTAATTATGAATTCCTGTACTGATTATTCAAAGTTTTTTTTGTCGTTAGTTTTATAATCTCATGCAGCAAAATCACAAATGTTCGATCCTCTAAAATTAAACAAAAAAACAAACCTTGAATTTTTTGGAAAATCAAATTTGGTACTATTATTACCTGAAACATTTGTTGTTGCTTATACTCTCAAACAACTTAACAACAAATAAATCTGGATACAAAGTAAGAAAATCCTATCTATAAGTCGACGACTGCATATCACTATGAGTAAGTAAGCCGTTCATCAATAAATGAGTTAATATTTTTGTCGCTAACTTGTTTAATCCAATCCAGTCTATATGCAGGAGATAATGTCAGTTTTTCTTGTATGTCATTCAAATTGTTGTCGTTTCTATTGCACTTCAAATTTTGCCATAACACGGGAACGGTTTCCGCATCTGAGAAATTAAATAATTTTGGTAAGCATTACTATATAATATTAAAATTATCAGCAAGATTAAATATTACCGTTGAAATTGTTTTCAATTGCACATTTATTTGATGAAAGTTTTATAATTATATTGTTATATCTGTCACAAAGTTGTTCTTAAGATTTAATTTTTTGCCGTATTTCGAAGTATATGAACTGAAATATATTTTAAGGAGAGTTAAAACATACATTTTTTAAGAATGTGTTGCTGTTTTTCCAATTACCGTAGTTTCATTAGGGAAATAGTGCTCAACTTGTTTCGAAATTTCTTGGCATTTTGTAACACCCATTAAAGTATTATTATTTATATAATAAGTAGTTATATAGCGTTTAATTTATTTCCTTAAATCGATAGTAGTGCTTTGCTCGGGATAATGTCTTGTAAGATTTCTTTTAGGAAAAATCTGTTTATCTTGCGCGCTGGTAAAACGCTCAGATACTGTATTTGTTAAATTGCACGTATAGGCCAGGTTGTGTTCTTATTTTGCCATTTAATTAAATTTCCTGTGAATTTTATTCGTATACCTAACGATTCATGTTTAAGATGTTCTTTAAAATGTTGTTCCTTCATGCCTTTCAGTGCTGCCACGTCAACTTGTTTTGCTAAAGAATAAAATAGTATTAGCTATATATACAGATGATAACTGGAGGGCAAAAGGGACAACATTGCCATTTTTCTACTAAGGTAAAATACTACGAGTTGCAGACCAACTGATGAGATATTTGAAGTTGAAGGAGTTGAAACATTTATAAATTCTGTCATATAAAATTCGTGATCACCAATTTTTGATTTGAAAATTTTGTTTTAAAAATATTTTATATGAAATTTTGGAGGTGCTTTTTAAGAGTGTGCAGAACACACAGTTAGGCATTCGAGAAGCTTTTGATGTGTTGGATTCAAAACTACGCCGAGAATTTGGCACTGTAAAGAATTTGTTCTTTAATGTGAATCATCTTATTTTGTTTAAAGAATATTATTTAAATTAATTAATGGTTAATAGTTAGCTGACGAATTTTAATACAGGCTATTAAGGTTTTTAAATTTATTAATTTTTAATTATTATAAAGAATATTAATTTATAAACATTTTATGAAATATAATTAATAAAAAGAAAATTAGTTACCCAAATACAGAAGCTAACGTTTTCCGAAATTGGTTACTCACAAAATGAGTGATGAAAAAATAATAATTGCATTAACGAAATATACTTATATAGTAAAAATAATATTCATGAATATTCTTAAATTTTAGAAATAATCTTTGTCGTAACATCATTATTTATTAATGATTTAAATTTAATTTTATTAATTTGATTGTGTTGGAGCAATGTAAAATTCATAAAAAACTAATAAACCATTTAAAGAATATTATAGTGTATTAAATAAATATATCTGTTGTAAAACATTATTCTTAAATATAATGAATTTAATTAAACTTTTTTCAAAGAACATGAGTTCGTTAATAGGATGTAAAAATTTCTCTAGGTGTAAACGATGTTACCGTTGCAATATTTGCTGATGACACTGCAGTTCTCTCAGTAAGAGACACTATCGAGGAATCGATAACGAAACTTCAAGAAGCATGTGACAAAATCATAAAATGGACACAAATGTGGCGTATCGGGCTCAATGAATCGAAATCCACGCATGTGAATTTTACTAATCTAAAAGTCAGTTACAACCTCTAATCATTAATGGTCACCAGATTCCGTATGCAAATAAGGCTAAATATCTAGGGATGACCTTAGATACCAGGTTCAGATGGAAAGAGCACGTTAAAAAGAAAAAAGAAAAACTTAATATCAAATATCGAAAAATGTATTGGCTGCTCGGGAAAAACTCGGAATTGTTAACCGAAAATAAATTGCTATTATATCAACAGGTGCTAAAGCCTGTATGAACTTACGGAATACAGCTCTGGGGCTGTACAAAGGAAGCCAACACTAAAATAATACAAACTTTTCAAAACAAAGTGCTCCGTGGTACATTAGGAATGATGACCTTCATAGGGATCTAAATATCCCGACGGTCCAAGAAGAAATAAAAAAACTTGCAGTAATACATGGACAACGTATTTATCAACACGAAAATAAAGAGCTTCGTGGTATGTTCTACACTTCCAATTGATTTAATGGATTAAGGACACCAAAGCAAAGACTACTTCAGTAAATAACCTATAAATGGATCCGGCCAATGGGCGTCTTCTCATTCACAAGTGACTAAATTAAGAAAGAAAAATTACTAGATGAGTTGTATTCAGTTGTAATAATTTAAATTAAAAATAAAAAATAAAAATAAAAATTTACTCGTGTAGAAACGCCATAGGTAAGAGATGAGGTTTGAAACCAGAGCTGGTACACTGGCTCTATACCGCAGTGGTAAGACCTGTGCTGATGTACGGAGTGGGCGTGTGGTGGTCGGCTCTGGAAAAGGTAACTTACATAAGGATGTTGGAGAAGGTGCAAAGAACGGCCTGTATGCTTATAAGCGAGGCGCTTAACACAACATCTACACGCGCTTTAGAGGTTCTGTTCCACCTTATTCTAATCGAATTTTTTGGTAAACAGATGGCAGCCAAAGTGGGTACGAGGCTCTCGGCTGCCTCTCAGTGGAAGTGTCTTCAGGCGGGACACTCGACGTAAGTTAGATCACTAAGGGAAGAACTGGTGAATCTTAAACCAACGTTGTGCTTCGATAAAGGTTTCCGGATCATCTGTCCTTCGAGGGAATCCTGGAGGAACGGATCAATACTGGAAAACGAGGCACTGAAATTTTTCACGGACGGCTCTAAGCTAGACGGCAAAGTAGGAGCCGGAGTCTTCTGTGAGAAGCTCAATGTTAATATTTCTGTTCGTATCCCCGACTACTGCAGCGTGTACCAGGCTGAAGTGGTGGCGATAGAGGAAGTTGTCACATGGTTCAAGCATAACGTGGTATCCGTGAGGGATATCGCGATTTATGTGGACAGTCAAGCGGCACTCAGGTCACTAGAGGCGGTTTCTCTGAAGTCACGGGTTGCGCTGAATTGCCGATCATCTCTTAATCAGACGAACTAGCTAGGTACGGTACGACTCTCCAGATGCAGCCGGAAAGGGCATGTCTGGGGAGGCCTATAGCAGCGCTCAAATCGGCGCTCAGTGAAAATACAATCGTATTGACAAACTAGAGGTGGACCAACACCCTCACGTGCAGGGTACCAAAACAGGTTCGGCCAAAACTGGGCCTGTGGCGCTCCAAAGCACTACTATTCCTGGGAAAACGAGAGGTAGGATTGGTCGTAGGGATACTGACAGGGCACTGCCATTTTGGGGAACATCCGAGAAGGCTGGTTCTACAGACGAATAACGTTTGCAGAAGTTGTTTGGACGAAGAGGAGGAAGAGACATTAGATCACTTCCTATGCTCGTGTCCGGCACTATCACGCAGAAGGCATAATGTAAGGATTTCTTATGCCAATTTTACTTTGGACCTTCCGATTTTATATCTACCTATACGTTATTATGCTGGTTATATGAAATATACAGCTCACACCTACCTAGCTTGCTAAACATTTATCTAAAATAAAATTCATAAATTCCGACGCGCAACGCATTATAGAAATTACTTTTGTTGCTTACCGTCGTCAATGATCGATTGTTGTAGTGGAAACGATAATGTATTGTTTATGTTGACAGTTGATCATATGGATTTGATTATGGTAGTGTCGGTGATCAAACTTGATTTCGCAAAATTTAGGCGGGATAAAAAGCTATTGTATATAAACAGAAATAAAATGTGAGCCGGGGGTCAGTTGGTTTTTGTTTAGTCTCGAAAAAAAAGACATCGAAAAATTTTGGTTTGAAATTAAAAAGTTGAAAGGAAACTATATAATAAAATTAATAATATGTATATTAATTTTAAGTGCTTGTATAATTGCATATAATTTCATAATTTCTGTGATAAGGTGTACCTAAGAAAAAAAACGGTACTGTGTATATAAACTGTGCATCTGTACAGATTAATTGTTAAATTGTGGCCTAATAAAGATTTTTCTTGGTCAGTTTGTGTGTATTCTAATATTAAATGCTAAACGCCATTCTGTACCTTAAACTTATAAATAAAAATAAAAATCTTGAAGTTGTACAAAAGAAACTGTTTATTAGAATATAAGTGAATAATGTATAAAAATGTTTAATTGTGCACATCAATAATAAAGCAAACAAATACAAATATATTAACAAAAATTTTGTGTAATAAATATCTATATAAAATCCACCAGTGCAGTGTTGTTTAATTAAATCGGCCAGTCTAATCAAAACCTGATATATCGAAGCTATATTCTGTCTCCTGCAATAAGTGGTGAAAAAGCTCAACGTTTTTTCCGTTCATGTAAAACCAGGAACTAAAATTTGTGTTACTTCGGAGTCTTTCTGTAAAGTTGATGAGCTTGCTGAAAAAGAAGTGCTACTTAAAAATTTCGGTGCATATATCCATATAATGCACATGTGCAGCTAAGTTGTATACAGTATACCAATATAACGTTGTACGAAGAAGTTAAACGTTACAAGGAGGTGATACGTTTAAGGTTCCGGATTCATACTGTAAGCGAAACCGGCGTCTAATTTTGGTTCAACGGAGTATGGCAACAAACATCCTCCGCAACAATTCGAGGTATAGAAGTGAGAACAACCAAGGTCGCGGGATCGATCAACTGTATGGTGACGTAGTCATTTTTATTACATTTTTATTTAACTATATTTAACTAACCACTTAATAAATATTCTTAATCATTTCTACTAACCCTTTTAATTAAGTGATTTCATTTACCTATATTTAAATATTTAATCATTGTATTACCATCTGTGAAGTATCGTTTCAACTTCGCGAGGATTTTTTTTTCGAAATTTTGTTGATCATGACGATTACATTTATTTTCTGTCGTTTATAATTATAATTCATAAAATGACCCGGGAAGAATAATAATTTAATATGTCATGAGGAACGGAGTAGTCAGGTGCCGCAACAGGCATGCTTCTGCGTACCATCGTTCAACGGTTGTTGTTACTCCTTACTAACAGTGATGTTGTTTATATAAACGCGAATTTTGAATTTATGGTATATGTCATGTCGTAAATAACCCACCCTCAGACTGACGGCTATCGGATACATCGCGTTCGACATATAGCTGAGCTGAACGAAACAAGTCAAACGTTACAATGGCGCCGAAACAGGGACCTGAGTTTATGCATACTCTACACATATATAGATTATTTAAAATGTTTAATTTGAAATGACGTAGTTTTTCGATATTAAATTTTTGTGTATGGTCGCCCTAAAAAGACATCCAAGTGGCCTTACCACTTAACGGACAAATAGATTACAAAGCCGCTTAAGTATGACCTTGCGGTTAATCTATCTTTTAGTTATTTGCTATTCTAGCCTGCAGCAATCACCTTTTATGTGGTTGTCCACCATTTTCAATGCTTTTCATAGACTATTTGTTTTCAATTAAAAAAATATTTTATAAATTTGCAGTTAACTAAATTTATAATAATATTTTGATGGTCTATGGGAAACGCATTTAATGTTCAATTGATATTCCGTGATTATGGATGTTCTTGTACATTAGTGGGTTGACTCCCCGTTGGAATTATTATAAAATCATTTTAAATGAACTTTTTCCCAAAAAATTTTTTTTCTGAAAAATAAATTTTCAATAATAGATGAGACAACTTGTGGTTGACCGATTAATGGTTCAGTGAATCTGGATTCTTCGGCCAAACTAAGAAAGTCTTCCTTATTGAGGATTTATTGAGCTAAACTAATTTATAGATATTTCAACAATAAGGCATCCGATCGATTGCGCCTAAAGAAAAAATTATTGTTTTACACACCTGATTATTTCGTTCCCACCTATGACATATGTATTTGAAAATCATAAATAATTTAAAAGACACTAACATAATTGAATTATATTTTATTAATATTCGTAGTGAGTTAAATTAAATCAAAATATTTCCTAATCTTGGAAAATTTGTGAGAATACTTGTAATAAATTATCTCAATTATAAATTCGCATATATTATCGTTTCCATTATTATTATCGAATTATTTTCTATAAAGCAATTTATTTCTATAATGGGTATTTATTTCTATAAAGAAATTCAGTACTACGTCCAAAGCTATTGAATCTTGGTGGCTTTACTCGAAAACAGTAATTCTTGATTGTCGCAATACTTCTTAATATTAAATTAGTGTATAGTGTTTTCGTTTTGTTCCGTCGATAATCGACGATAATCTTCCGATTATTCACGGTAATCTTTCGAAGTATCAATAATTTATCAAGTAGCCTGCAAACACCCAGTCTCTCAGAATGGATGTGGCATTAATTTATGACGCACTAAAGCCCGAAGAATTAGGTATTGAATACGAAATCCGGGGCATATCTATAGCTCCCAAGTCGAGGCTGAAAAACTATTTATCGAGACACTTCAGAAAGAAGTGGAAAATGTTCAGTTAAAACCCAATAAAACGCACACGGACGATTTCGACGAAGAGTTAAATCTTATAACCCAAAAATTAAACCAATTGGATGAATATCTAGACAGACCAAAGGATGGATCCACCAAAATTCCCGAGTTAAGAGGAATATTAATACGGGGTGTACATTGGAAGGAAAGAGCAGAACGTTTACAAAATTCCAAACCAGATTTGCCGGGAATCAATATTCAGAGAACTATAAGGTATTTATCGAGGGAAATAAAGCGCATTAACAACTCTCAACAAGAACGTCAAAATTCAGATGCACATCAACAGCCTGGGCCTCCAGGAAAGAAAACCAAACCTCACCCGAATCGAGAACTATATGAAGCAAAAAGAACATCTCCCCCAGAAGCTACTGCACAACTGGTATCCAATCTAGAAAGACGATTCTCTGAAAAGTTGGAAGAAATGACTAACGAATTTAAGAAGAGATTGACTACTTCGCGGTCAACAATTAGAAATAAAAAAGTATCACAACGAACCTCTTCATCAACATCTAATCGTCATCAAACATCTTCAAATAGTTGCTCCGGAAGTGATAATTCATCCCCTCTTTGTAACAGGCGTCGTCAAAATCGAAATAGTCGAACAACAAGTACCCGCAAACCAAACTATTTTCAGAACCCAACGAAGTGGAAAATCAAGTTCTCCGGTCGCGAAGGAAAGGGTGCCGATGAAAACGTCCAAGATTTCATTATGAAATTGAAAGAGCATGCATTGCAAGATGACGTGCCGAGACAGGAGCTAGTCCACCTGATGAGAAATTTCGTATCTGATAAAGCAGAAAAGTGGTACTTTATCTATATTCGGAAACACAAGAATCCAACTTGGCAAGATATGCGGAAAGCTCTTCTGGAACGATTTACTTCGGTGGAAAGCGAAAGTGCCTTAAGAAGAACCATAAGAAGCAGAACTCAATATCCGAAAGAACGCTTCAACTAAATATTCGAGATAGAGAGTATGAACTGTCGCTTGGCTAATCCACTGGCGGATGATGAATTATTGGAATCTATCCTGGACAATATGAACGCAGCTCGCAAAATTGCAACCTGTAGTATGACGTTTGCGAGTATCGAGCAGCTAAGAAAAGTCAGCGATAATTATGAAAAACTCTGGAGCTCGACTGGATACGATCCACGAAAAATGATTGAAACTCGAGCTCGATATGCACCGAGGGTCGAAGAAATCACTGACCAAAAATTCCCAAAAGGAGCGATTGGTAAGGAACAGGATGAGGACGAATACGGAGACGTAACTGAAGAAGCAAATTTACAGGAAGTTAGTGCTATTAATAAACCAATGCACACGTCCATAACAGTTTGCTGGAACTGCAAAGATATTGGGCATCGCTTTAAATGGTGTCCAGTTGAGAAGACCCATGAGTTTTGCGATGGCTGGTGGTTTAGCGAACAATGTACTTTTTGTTCGCGACTGCTACAAATGCCAGAAGAAGCGGTCGGGAAACGAAATTCCGAACGCGATATTTTCTGGGAAAGTACGTTCGGGAAAAATTTACAAGCACAGAATAAATCAGTCCTACCAACCGCAGACGAGACAATCTCCTCCAAAGGAAGAAAAGTAAATGCAGAGACGAATTATAATGTACCTAACGAACATGACCAGTCAGCTCACCTTACAAATTCTACTAAGTCTACCGCCGGAATCTACGAGTGCCCAAGATTACGAAACAAACAACAACAGAGAGTCCAACAATATTGGAAAAATAGAAAAGAGTTTCTTCAAGACTGCGCAGTGTGTTCAATTAGAGAGTACCAAATCCACGATCAACGACCCTATGCCAAAATATTGATCGGTAATCAAGTAAAATTTGGACTACTTGATAGTGGGGCTAGTGTAAGTGTGTTGGGGGAAAACTGCGAAAATCTGGTAAAATCACTCAATATACCGATCAGAAAACTAGAAACCTTCGTACAAACGGCCGATGGAACTTAAAACCCAGTTATTGGGCACGCTTACATTCCAATCACTTACATGGTCAAAACCGAATCCATTAAATTTTGTTTTGTACCATCCCTCAACTCAGAAATTTATTTAGGAATAAATTTTTGGAGAATCTTTCGAATTGCACGAGACATTGTAAGTAAGATTTCTGAAGAAATAAAGCCCTCTAAGTCATCCATGCAGCACGATTTATCCATAGATCATAAAGTTGAACTAGGCGACGTAATTGCTTCCTTTCCCTCATTTGCAACAGAGGGTTTAGGTAAAACTAAATTATTACAGCACGTGATCGACGTTGGCGCCGCGGCGCCTATTAAACAACGCTATTATTCAGTTTCTCCCGCTATACAGGATATCATAAATGTAGAAATAGATCGTATGCTTTCCTTAGGGGTGATTGAGGAAAGTACTAGTCCCTGGAGTTCTCCGATGGTACTCATAAGGAAAGACCCCACCCTCATACTGACGGCTATCCGATATATCGCGTTCGACATATAGCTGAGCTGAACGAAACAAGTCAAACGTTACAATATATAAGTATTTAGGTGTGCACAGTAAGGACAGCCTTTCGGAACTTGCGGGCTGTGAAGTGCAAGATATTTTACGCTACATAAGTAGCTCTGGATGGTTTCAGCGGGAGTAAAGGGGAGATAGGATCCTGTGGTATCACAATGGGCCACTATTGGCCTAAGTGTGCGATAGCAGCCACTCTAACTTAACCTAACCGTATATTATACAATCCTAAGTTTTTATATTGTTAAATCAAATAACTATGTGCGTACTATATACGACTTTCTTTTTTGATTATATTGTATTTATTATTATTTAAAGAATTTTATTTTTAATTCCATTATCATTATCATTATTTTTACTTTTATTATTATTTTTATCTTCAATTAAGAATTCGCTGTATTATTTTTTAGTCCTACGAACTTTTATAAGAAACCCTTGCTGTTGCGCAAGTTCGTGATATTGAGTAAATAAATAAATAAATAAATAATAAATCATATAGCGAAGCTCTCGAAGCACTAGCATAACAGTAATAACTGACATTTTGAAATATTTAAATGGCGGCGTGAAATTTAACTTGTAATAGATACAATTTTATTCGTGACTTACCTAACATTATCCAATAAATTCAGCATAATATGCACATAAAACTTAATTACATTCATTAATATTGCAACTGTTGCACACTAAATTAATATACATATTATGTATATTAACATTAAACACTGCATAAATAAAATATATTAACGCACGATAATTTCTTAAACCACCCAATTCCAAAACACTTTGTAACTAACTTGTACCGCCATCTTGACTGAGAAATACTAATTATTATGTGAAATACATTTTTAATATCTGGTGTATCACCTATACGATAATAGCCAAACTAATTTATTTTAGACATATTTTAAATGTAATTTCGCTAATAACTTTAATAATAATATTCACATTAATATATAATATATTAGTTTATAATTTGTTTTTTAGTGCCATATAATAAATAATATAGCGAAGCTCTCGAAGCACTAGTATAATAGTAACGGACATATCGAAATATTTAAATGGCGGCGGGAAATTTAACTTTATAACATACAATTTTTTTCGTGACCAATAAATTCAGCATAAGTAATTTTATAACATGCACATAAAAAAACTTAACTACATTCAATAATATTGCAATTGTTGCACACTAACTTAATATACATTAACATTAAACACTGCATAAATAAAATATATTAACGCACGAAAATTTCTAAACCACACAATTTCAGTTGACTTTGTAACTAACGTGTACTGCCATCTTGACTGGGAAATACTAAATATTATGTAAATAGCATTTTTCATTACTAGTGTGTTATCTACACGATAATAGCCAAACTAATTTATTTTACACATATTTATATGTAATTTCGCTAATAACTTTAATAATAATATTCACAGTAATAATTAATGTATTAGTATATAGTTTGCTACCAACAATTACGTAAATGTACACTATTTTATGATAAAAATAGCTTTAATATATTTTTGCTGCCATCTACGTTCTATTACCCGAACAGATTTTTTTCGTTCTACCAACAGCAGAACATTAAAAACTTATATGAGTTTTTATGATTGGTGTTTTCTTTTGGGCTTGTTATTTTTTTTTTTGTTAGTTAGTTCTCATTCTCTTCTCAGAATGGCGTAATAGATTGTTAGATTGTGTAGTGAACAAAAAATTAATAATTTAGTTTTTGTTATTTGTGTTTTCGTTAATTAAGGAAATCAGTAAAAGTATGTTTTGGTAGTTCCTATTATCTTTTATTTAATTAATAAGCTCGAGGTCCTTAACCAAAATTTTGCACACGCAAAATTTCACTCACTCGGAATACAAATGGCGCACACACAGCTTTTGTGATGGTTTGGGGGCATAAATTGATTGATACCACTTCTGTGTGTGGATGATTTTTGTGTACTGCCTAGTACGCCACATCTTCGAGTTTACCGGTATCAAATTTTAATTAGCAAATTGAGTATTTAATGGCAATTAGTTTAGGCAAAACTTTAGGTATTCTAGACTGCCTAGGGTCCCCTGACATACCAGGATTTTTGTTGCAAAACTACTGTAATGTATACAAATCACAATTAGTTAATGTACCTTAAATTGTTGTGCAGAAAATGTTTTAACAGAATACAGTGAATTACCGAAATAGATTTGGCGCCATAATTTTGTTTACTGTTTACTTTTCATCTAGGTACATTTTAACCGATGTACATTTTCCAACTACGATTAAATATATTACTTATATGATTTTCTTTTACAGGGCAAAATGTCTGAAGTGAACAATTCGCCATCATCGTCATCCGCATCATCATCAAAAAATACCGGTGATTCATTATTTGAACCATCGGTGGAAATGATGGTGGATGACTTCGATGATGAGCGAACTCTAGAAGAAGAAGAGGCTTTAGCGGCCGCCGAGGCAGACGACCCTAACGCGGAGCTATCAAATTTACAAAAGGTTTGTACCTTGTTTTTAATGTTTTTAAAAAAATATTTATGGCTCCAATTTTTCACGGTTGTGCCCAATATTAGTGCCAGAAAATATCGCACAAATCGGATACAGTAGGAAAATAATAAACAGGTTAAATATCGGATGGGTACTGACCCATATTAAAATTTAGCTTAAACAATTGGAAATAAATTTCAAGGCAGGCATCAAACTTTAATAACTCTCGATTAACATTTTTTTTTTAAATAGATTTCTGGGTGAAGTGCAATACGGAAAGATGTTTATAAAAGGTTTTATTAAAATGTGGTTGAGCACTGGAGGTACAGGACTAACGTACTTCAATTAATGTTTACCCACAAGAAGTTGAAATTTTCTTTTTAATCTTTTCAATTTTACAAAAATTATCTTTCTTAATTAATTATTTTCAACTTATACCAACAATCAGATTTAAATATCGATTAATTAAAAGTTTAATAAAGCTGCAAAATTGTACTCAAATTTGATTTTTTAGATGCTACCGCTTAGCATGAAAACCTCCTCCCATTTCTTAAATTCTATATATGGATATGCTGTATCGATTTAAGAGCCCACGATATATGGATGGTTTGATTTTTGAGCCTAAGCGCAAGAAACGAGTTCCAATTTCTTAAGTATGACAGATCAATTCTTGACAAAAATCACAGCTTTTTTTTCCTACCCGTTTATGTCGACACCCTTACCTGGGTAAGAAAGACATTAGATTATCTTTGTATAAAATAGGGATTGCAGATAATTGAACGGCAGAAACGAGAAATTAATTTTAAAACCACAAAAATTGCTGATTGTTAGAACATTTAGAACACACCCGTCAATATTTTGTGCGATATTTACACAATTAATTGGCTGCACGGGGAAATCAGTGGAACGAAAAACGAAAGAGAAAATACTTTCAACCAATTAATTGTTATTAATAATATAAATACCTCCTCTTTTGCACGGGCACGTACTTAGTGCAATGCAGGTCATTACTTTTATTCAGGCGTCAACCAAAAAAACAAAACAATTTTTTTCTTGTCAAATGTCATGTATGGTGGATACATTTATATGTGGATGTGGAATAGATAAGATTGATAACGGAAGATGACAAGCTTCCGTTGCAATACGTTTGCTTTTCACGTTTGCTTTTAACTCCATAGCACGAATATCACTCCAAATTACTCAATTCCAGGATAGATTCTTTCAAAATTACAAAATTTAAATATTTCGATGTCGGATACATACATACAGATTGATTTTTGAGGGGGGGTCGGCCTAAAATCCCGAATCACAAAAGATCGAATTATCAAAATCCCAATTTTCAAATTCCCGATTTTCGAAATCCCGATTTTTCTGAAACCTTAAAAATCTCGACAAAAGTCCGAAATTTTTTTAAAAAATTAAATTTTGATAGCTAAAACATCAAAATTTAATATTTTTTATAACTACCTACTAAAGTAGGATGCATTAATAGATTCTATATAATCCGTCCCTACGTGCGGCACGCGGGTTTTGCTCATTTTCCCGACTTCAAAAGCCCGATTTTTTAAATGTAATGATGGCTGTAGAGGCTAACGGCTTCGATAACTCTCACAGGCACACGGGAGGTCCCCCCGCTCCGAGGGCTTTAGATTTGAACTTCGGGGGACGTAGGATCCGAGATCAGCTAACATGTCGCACTGCGTGCCGCACGTAGGAGCGGATTATATAGAATCTATTAGTGACACCTACTCTAGTAAGTAGTTATAAAAAATATTAAATTTTGATGTTTTAGCTATCAAAATTTAATATTTTTAAAAAAATTCTGACTTTTGTCGGGATTTTTAAGGTTTTAGCTAAATCGGGATTTCGAAACTTGGGATTTGAAAGTCGGGATTTTAAAAGTGGTAATTTTAAAAGCCGGGATTTTTATAATTCGGTCTTTAGTGATTCGGGATTTTGAGCCGATCCCGCGGCACGATACGTCCCCGTAGTTCAAATCTAAAGCCCCTCGGAGGGCCTAGTGTCCGTGAGAGTTATCGAAGCCGTTAGCCTCTACAATCATTTCAAAATGTCGGCCCGCGGGCGCACAAATTCATAAAAATAAATTTAAAAATCAGGCTTTCGTAGAAAGTCAGTAATTTAAAAGCCTGGATTTTGAAAGTCGGGAAAACGAACCCAACCCATTTTTGAGCTGCTTACTCTTACCACGAAAACCAAACTCGTATAGATTTGCCAAAACTAAACTGGCGCCTAAAATTTACCAACAAAATAGTTCACCAAATATGTAGATCCAAACAGAGTATAACTTAAGGTTTTCATTGTTCGATGGGCAAAATTGCAAAAATGTAATATTTCAATGTTGAGATGCTGCGTATTCATTTAAGAGCTGTTGCAGTTTTGAAATGGATGAATTAAAACGTGAATTAATCTTAACGTCAACCGGAAATCTAAGAACATCAGAGAAACACATTACGATGACAGAAGATAAATATTGGATCTTTGAAGGCCATTGCATTATTTACCAAAATTTATTTTGAAATTATTTAGAAAAAGATATTTAAAAAATAAAATATTTATAAATAAAATCCTTGGTTGTTTGATTGAGAGATCATAAACGCCGCACGGAAATTTAAGACGGTACTCAAATTTTATATGGAAAGGCAGCAACAATGTAGATGGTTATTAGGAAATTGGTAATTTTTTTGATTGATCTTGGTATTTTAAAATGAATTTTCCAAAAATGTATGGAATTTGGAACTAATAATTATATGGTACGCAGAATTGTATTTGAATTCTTAATTAAATTTTGAACGAATAGTTCTGGAATTCAGCGTAACTAGGCCTTTGGTATGTACATCCGAGTCAACATCAAATTTAGATTTTAGAGCTGGGGGCTATTATGAATTTTTTTTTCGATTTCGTAAAATACGAAATCGTAAATTCGATCCGCCGCGAATATTCCTATTAAGAAACTTTTTTTTGATCGTAAAATTTAAGACCATGAAGTTTGCAGTTTTTGTAAACATCAACATTGTTTTCGTAAATGCGATATCGTAAAATTCGATTTCGATTTTTTTTGTTTTGTTTTTTTATCGCTTCATATATAGCGGTTGATTCCAGTGCTTTTATGGATACTTCTTCTTTTATCTTATAGCTTGAAACCTCTTCTGTGTACATGTTATATATCCCGATCCCTCTATTGTTCTCCGCGATGGTGCCATCTGTGAAGGCCTTGTTCCTTGCTTTAAATTTGTCCATGAATTCTTTAACGTTGCTGTCCTTTTGTAAGTTATTAGAATCTTCTTTTGTTGTTCACTATTTCGTGCAGACCTGTGTCTACCTTTATGTAATCACTGGTTTCTCCTGTTTGAGTATTCCTGGTTTTATGTTGCTTTGGGATTTTGTTTATTAGCGTTTCATGTTTGGTTATAATCTCGTTCAGATTTTTGGTGGAATTTTTCTTTTGAATTGTTTTCCCCGTATCCTCGTTCTGATAAATTTTTTTCGTTATATTATTGAATTTATATGTATAACTCTGTTTTTAAAATCGCTCGGTAAATCCCCTGCTTCTGCGATGATGGCCGATACGGGGGTGGTGTTTGTTAAGCCTAGACATATTCTTAAACTTCTGTTGATAGTTTTTTGTAAGTTTTTTGATGCTTGTCCCTCTTTCACTAAAATTGAACTGTACCGAATTCTGCTTTCTATTAGACTTTTGTGGAGGTTTAATAGCGTCGATGGGTGGGCTCCCCCTTTTTTGTTAGCTGCTATTTTTATTATGTTTATCGCAGTTAAACATTCCATTCTTAGTTTGTTGATGTGTTTGTTGAAGTTTAGCTTGTTATCTATTATATAACCCAGGATTCTCAGTTCTTTGGTTTCCCTTATGTTGCAATTGTTGATGGTTATCTCTTCGTTTATTAGTTTTTTGTTTCCGCCCATTACCATATATGAGGTTTTGTTAACGTTTATTTTTAGTTTTAAATTTTCTAGTTTTTTTTTGAAGTTATCTATTCCCTCTTTTATATTCGCGACCGCCTCATCCTGGTTGTTGCCTTTTGCCATTATTATAAAGTCGTCTGCGTATTGTAATACTTTAACATTCTCAGATGTGATTTGGTGTAGCTCGCTCGAATATATGTTGAAGAGATCGGGGCTTAGAGGTTCCCCCTGTGGTAACTCTTGGCTGGTTGTTTTTGAGATTGTTTTTTCTCCCGAAGAAGATCCCGAATGAAATTACCAGATGGATATACAACGCGCTGGTCAACAGAAAGATAACGATACAATGCGTTATCTTTCTGTTGACCAGCGCGTTGTATATCCATCTGGTAATTTCATTCGGGATCTTCTTGTTTAGCAGTATCTCAACTAGTTTTTCGGTATTGACGTTATCAAAGGCCTTTTCAATATCTAGTGATATGATTACTGTGTTATTCTTATCTTCTTTATTCTTTTCAATGAATGTGATTAGTTTGGTAATCATATCTATGGTCGTTCTGTTTTTTCTGAAGCCAAATGAGTTTTCCGGGATTATTTTTGCGTCATCCATAAATTTGTTCAGCCTCGTTTTGATCATTTTGCTGGTTATTTTTGCCATTGTCGGGTATAAGTGAATGCCTCTTTCAATCTTTTTGCTATCTTTGTTGGCTTTTGGTATCGCAACAATTTTTATTTCTTTCCATCTCTCTGGAAATGCTTGTTCCTTTCACGCTTTGTTGATTAATTTTCCTATCTTTGTTAGGTGATGTTTAGGGATCGACTTTAATAGATATGACATCTTGTTCATTCCTGCTGGTGCAGGAATCCATCTTGCTGGTGCTGAGTTGTTGCTGTTTTTGATTATCTCGTGTATCCTTAAATTCGTTGTCTCCTATATCTAGTGTCGGCCAATGTATTTGTTCAACTCATGGTTGAACAGTATAAAGTTATCTCCGGTATTTGCTTACATCGCGCTAAAAACTAAATTTATAACTCAAAACTAATCGACACTAGTTTTGCTAACAATGCATTTGTGCATGAATATACATAATTTTATTTTATCTATATGTCGCGCTACAATGTAATAAGACACCTATTTTTCCTATCGTTGCACTTTATGTGAATATAATTAAGTAAATTTTTGTTATTAGTGTAATCAATGTAAATTGTTGTTAGTACATATAATCTACGACAAAAATTGTATAAAATCAGGAAATTTTTCTAAATAAATTCATTCTGTTCAGTTCACTTAAACAGTTCAGTTTCGTTCTTAGAGTATTTGAGGCCTCACCAGTGGTAACCTCAAATACTCTTCAATAATTAAATCCAAATTATAATTGGATTTAACAGTATTATTGTTTGATGTGGAGTCGATTCTTTGATGTTTGTGTTCATAAAGCTCTCCATACTGGTCTCGTTATTTAGTACGTTGGTTGTTTCTTTTGGATTTTTGAAGCTTTTAATTTTGCCCCAGACTTCTCTATTTGACATGCTGGGGTTGATACTCTCAATTAACTCTTTCCAACTTTTCCTTTTAGCGTAATTTATTTCCCTTTTATGTATCCCGGTGGCTTTTTTTAGCTCCATCTCCGCATATTTGTTGAATCTGTGCTGGTTATATATTTTTAGTTTTTCTTTTTTTATTTTCCACATCTTTTTTATCTTATCGTTCCACCAGTTTCTGTGTGAATGGTTATCTCTCGGGAAGAGGGAGACGGAATTCTCGTCAATTATGCTTTTTACAGTATCTTCGTACTCTTCAATATTATTGATCATTTCTATGTTAAGTTTTTCGATTTCTTTTAGAACTTTTTTATTGTCCGTCTTTGTAATCATCCTACTGTTGCCCATTCTAGTATTTTCAATTGATATAATTATTGGAAGATGGTCGGTGTTGCCAACTTTTGTTGGCTCTACTTTCCACTCTGTTTTATTAGCTATGTCACTTGAGCTCAGTGTAATATCAATTGCGGATTGTTTACCGTTTGCTCCCATCCAGGTATTGTCTCCGTTGTTCATGATGATTAGTTGTGAGTTATTTATTGTTTCTGCAATTTTCCTTCCTCTATAATCTGCTCTGCTCACAGGGTCCCAAAGTGGATGATGCGCGTTGATGTCTCCCATAATTAATGTATTCTTTTCGCTGTTTTCTCGGAGTGTTATGTTTTTCCAATTTATCCATTATGTATTTATTATATATGTTGGGAGGAATGTATAGGTTTATTATTTCGAACTCTATGCCCTCTTCATCTATTATTATTGCACTGATCGTTTCTATTGGTTTATATTTGTTATCCGTTATTATTCTTTTTATGTTTATTCTCTTATGTATAATCATTCCTACACCGCCATAATTATCTGCTCTATTGCTCAGGTAGATGTTGTAGTCGTTGATTTTTATATGGTCGGTGTCTTTGGTCCATGTCTCAGCTAGGCAGGCTATATCAATTTTTTCATTTGTTAAATATTTTACAAGTTCATCTTTGTTAGCCTTGAGGCTCCTAATGTTGATCTGTAGTAGTTTTAGGCTGTTCATGCTGTTCCTCATCATTGGCAATTTTATAATTTTTTGTGATCAATCTATCCATTGTTAGCAGCTGATCTATTATCTCAGTCAATATTAGGTCATTGGCTGGTTCGTAGATTCCCGTTTTTAAGTAACCCTGGGTGGTTGTTTGTAGGCTCCGGTTGATTTTACTTATTTCGATCATGTGCATCCTCATCGTTGTAATTTGGTTCTCAATGGCTTTATATTCCGCCTTCCGCTTTTCTTCTGATTCCCTTATTAGCTCCCTCATCTTTCCGATTTCTTTGTGCACTTTGCTTTCCATGTAAGCTTGGGAATTCGTCCTCTTTTAGTGTGAATTCCTGTGGGGTTATTTTCTTCCTTGCTTCGTTGTACGATATTTTTTGGTTGTCATTAAATATCTTATTTTTTTCTGTTTTTGGAACTCCTCACATATACATACTACTACATGATGAGTGTTTTTCTCCACAATAATAACATTTAAGCTCATTTTTGCAGTCTAGTTTGATATGATCTAATTCTGAGCATTTATTGCACCTTTCCTTTCCTCGGCAATACTTAGCTATGTGGCCATAGATAAGGCATTTCTTGCACATGAGTGGTTTTGGGATGAAGTAGGTGACCTTTCTTTTTACTTCGAATATTGCAATCTCAGTTGGTAGTGTATTTGATCTGAATGTGGTTTTAATTGATTGTGTGGGTTCCACCGTTTCCTCCTGATGGTTCCATCTGTTTATCCTTCCGATTTTCAAAACTTTTGCGTTCGCTTTTGTATTGTTTAAGATCTTGTTCAAATCGCTGTTCGTTTGGATTTTGTTTACGTATCCTATAGTTTCGAGCATGTAATTCGTAAAGCATTGTAAACACTGTTTAATATTTTATTGGCTGTTTCCATTTTTCGTGTCTGCATCTTTACCCTGTTCTTGCCTATTTGTCTCACATAGATGATGGTTCCGAAATTTAATGAATTTAATTTTTCCGCTATCTCTAGGTCTTCAATTCCTTTTTTTTCGATGATTAACATGTATGGGCCCTTGTCCCCTGGTACGTATCTGTTGTTCTTATACCTGTCCATCTCTTCTTTATTATTATTTGTAGTACTCGTGTTTGTCGAGTCCATGGCTGCTTCTTTTGTCTTTTCAGGATTATCGTGGCTTGCTTTATATGTATTTGTTTCATGTCCCTCTTCCGTTTTTGTGACATTGTTCTGTTGAATGTTATTCCGGTGAGCACCGTTCGCGTTTAATGTTTTGCTGTCCACAATCGAATCGAAGCCGTTGAAGTTTGAGTTTTCATCTGACATTGGTTCGTCATCTGAGTCTTTCTCACTTTCCTTTCTCGTTTTCATCTTGTTTGTTGAGTTCTCGAACTTAATATTTGATTTTAATTGTATTTTTTTCTTTTTATTTTTTGTTATATTACTGGTTAGTTTATAAATTTAGCCTCCGCGTCCGCCACGACGCCTTTTTTCCGTTTGGTTTTTATTTTGACCTCCAAATGTATTTGGTATTATTTATTCTTCTCACTTATATTCTTTATCTTTACTTCACTTAAACTATTAAAATTGTACTTATAATTCTAGAACAAACACACTAAAATTACACAAAATCGACAATGCGTTTTAACTTCTCAAAATCACAAAATGGAATGATATATCAGGATGGAATTAAGAATTTTGAACGCATTTAAGGAATTTGACTTAATTGAACCTAATTAGTACATTTCCTTTTCATATTGAATAGAGTTTCGAAATTTCTTGACTACAAGAGTTTGGAGTATTTTCTGGAATTAATCCATGATGTATGGAACTTGGCCATATTTTATCGAATTAATATAAGAGCTGGATTTCACATAAATTTTAGATGCAGAATTAAGCATCCACTTTATATTGGATTATATTTAAATTTTTTATTTGATTCTTACATTATACGTATTGTATTTTTATGGTTGTCTAGTCCATATCAGTTATTTTTTTTTTATGAAATATGAAACGAAAATTGTTAAGATATGACGTAGTTTAATTGGCTATTCAAAATTTAATTATAATCCAGCTAGTAAAAGATTATCTAAGTACCCCTTTTGAAATTCCGCATTTTGAAAAGCGTGATTTTGAAGGCAAACGACCCCAACCCAATTTGGATATCGTGTCATGACTATTCAATACATGCGGTTGTATTATAAAAAAAATCTTAATATTAACATTCCAATCACAAGAAATTTTCTAAACAGTAATTTTATTATACGGTACCAAATTGCGATATGTATAATGTATACAATTATACACCAATTTTACGCTTAATATTCGCGTTTTCAAAGCGTAACAAAAATTAATTTCGAAATAATCACCGGAACATTCATTAATAATCAGAATGCAGTTACACGGTGGATTCGTTCCATATAAGCATCGTGTTATAAAAGAAAACGTGCAAAAAGAATTGGCAACCAAACGCATGTCTAGGGTATTTCTTTAAATGTGACATTTTTTATTAAATAAATATGAAAAAGATATGTAAGATATATCTATATGAGATTGTGTATGACCGTTCTACAGTGTAAGAAAATGGTTACTTAATTTATTAGCTAGCTGCATTATTTCCTTGAGCATAGAACTGGCAGTTAATAAATCTCATCTTATTACTTTTTATTCCATGATAGCCTCCAAAATATTTAAAACCGGATTAGCTGCTAACGTTTCGATTTCCCTACATCCGTTATCGTAAATGATTTCAAGTGATCTTGGTCTAGAGTGTAACAATTGTTGGGTCCCATTTGAAACGCGATATGGTACAAAACGCGATATTTAAAAAATTGAAAATTTACAAAACGATAGGAGCGGTAGTTGAGAATCGGGTTATATCATGCGGATGAAGGGGAAATTTAATTTCAGTTTATAGGAATTTAAAAATCGATAGGAGCGATTTTTTTTCAGTTTATAGGCAAAAATCGATAGGAGAGGGAGTATTAGCCTGGTCGCTTCGCTCCTTAGTTAAAATAAAAATTTTAGTTTCACTGAGAAAAATTTTGGTTTGTAAAATTAAAAAACGAAGTTTTTAATTTCTAAAAGTTATAAATTTTTTTGAATTTAAAATGTATTTTGTTGAAATTAAATGAGATGTTTATAAACTAATAAATAGTTTTTTTTTATTGTAATAACTTATTTTGTAAAATGATTTATAAAATACCTTTTAAATTTAAAAAGTTTATTTATTTATATACAGCCCACACCCGCAAAAATCGATCATATTGCATCAAACTTCCATCGTACGCAAGAAATATGCAACCATGAATTTATTACAACAGACCACACCCACAAAAATTGATCAAAAAATATCGAACTTCTTTCCTATGCAAGAAATAGGTACCCATGAATTTATTACAACAGCCCACACACACTAAAATCGATCATAGGTACCCATGAATTTATTACAACAGCCCACACACACTAAAATCGATCATAGGTACCCATGAATTTATTACAACAGCCCACACACACTAAAATCGATCATAGGTACCCATGAATTTATTACAACAGCCCACACCCGCAAAAATCGATCATAATGCATCAAACTTCCTTCGTACGCAAGAAATAGGCACCCATGAATTTATTACAACAGCCCACACACACTAAAATCGATCATAGGTACCCATGAATTTATTACAACAGCCCACACCCGCAAAAATCGATCATAATGCATCAAACTTCCTTCGTACGCAAGAAATAGGCACTCATGAATTAATTACAACAGCCCACACCCACAAAAATTGATCAAAATGCATCGAACTTCATTTATATGCGAGAAATAGGCACCCATAAATTTATTACAACAGCCCACACCCACAAAAATTGATCAAAAAATATCGAACTTCTTTCCTATGCCAGAAATAGGTACCCATGAATTTATTACAACAGCCCCCACACCCACAAAAATTGATCAAAAAGCATCAAACTTCATTTATATGCAAGAAATAGGCACCAATGAATTTATTACAACAGCCCACACCCATAAAAATTGATCAAAAAATATCAATCTTCATTCCTATGCAAGAAATAGGCATCCATGAATTTATTACAACAGCCCACACCCACAAAAATTGATCAAAAAGCATCGAACTTCATTTATATGCAAGAAATAGGCACCCATGAATTTATTACAACAGCCCACACCCGCAAAAATCGATCATAATGCATCAAATTTCCTTCGTACGCAAGAAATATGCAACCATGAATTTATTACAACAGACCACACCCACAAAAATTGATCAAAAAATATCGAACTTCTTTCCTATGCAAGAAATAGGTACCCATGAATTTATAACAACAGCCCACACCCACAAAAATCGATCATAATGCATCAAACTTCCTTCGTACGCAAGAAATAGGCACTCATGAATTAATTACAACAGCCCACACCCACAAAAATTGATCAAAATGCATCGAACTTCATTTATATGCGAGAAATAGGCACCTATAAATTTATTACAACAGCCCTCACCTACAAAAATTGATCAAAAAATATCGAACTTCTTTCATATGCAAGAAATAGATACAAATGAATTTATTACAACAGCCCACACCCGCAAAAATCGATCATAATGCATCAAACTTCCTTCGTACGCAAGAAATAGGCACCCATGAATTTATTACAACAGCCGAATTTTGCGAGTGTGGGCTGTTGCAATAAATTCATGGGTACCAATTTCTTGCATAGGATCGAAGTTCGATGCTTTTTGATCAATTTTTGTGGGTGTGGGCTATTGTAATAAATTCATGGGTGCCTATTTCTTGCGTACGAAGGAAGTTTGATGCATTATGATTGTTTTTTGTGGGTGTGGGCTGTTGTAATAAATTCATGGGTACCTATGATCGAATTTTGTGGGTGTGGGCCGTTGTCATAAATTCAGGTTACCCGAATTAAGAAAAGTTGAATTAAGAAAAGTGTTTTTTCTGAATTTAAATAAGTGTTTTTAATTCTTTATGAAAATGATTTAAGAAAAGTTGATAGAAATGAAATAATAAAAGTTGATTTAATATGTGCACTTATTGATTCATTTTCAAAATATTTTAAGAAAAGTAAAAAAAAACTGAAATAAAATATGTTTTTTTTTTAAATTATTTAGGTAATGATTTTAGAAAAGTAATCAAAAAATTTTTACCGGAAAATATTCAAATTTTTTCAACTTTTTTTTCCTTAGTTTAAAATTATAAATAAGTCATTTTGAAAATGAAATAAAATGTGTATTTAAAATCGAAATAAAACGTAAAAATGCACTACAGTAAAAACCCGATTATCCGGCATACAATTAACCGGAACACTTAATCGGAATTTTAATTTTGAGGAAGTTTTTTTTTTGTTTTTTTCTCTTTCATATTCATTTTTTAAATTAGCAATTGTTTTTTGCACATTTTCTGAAAGCATGTTGAAAATTTTGAATGGCTTTAATTTTCATGTTACAGTTACCTATAGTTACCTATTATCCGGCATCCAATTATCCGGAACATTAGTTAACCGGGATTTTAATTTTGAGGAAGTTTTTTTTTCTTTTTTCTGTTTCATTTGCATTTTTTAATTAATTTTCAAATTTGAAATTATGTTTTGCACATTTTCATTAATAAAAGGAATAGTTGAAAATTATGCATGGGTTTAATTTTCATATTTCAGTAAAAGCCCGATTATCCTGCATCCAATTAACCGGAACACTCAGTTAACTGGAATTTTAATTTTGAGGAAGTTTTTTTTTGCTTTTTCTCTTTCATATGCATTTATTAATTCATTTTCAAATTTGCAATTGCTTTTTGCACATTTTCATTGATGAAAGCATTAGTTGAAAATTTTAAATGGCTTTAATTTTAATATTACAGGAAAAGCCCGATTAACCGGAAAACCCTGTTAACCGAAATTTTAATTTTTAGGATTTTTTTTTGCTTTTTCTCTTTCACAAGCGAAATTATTTTTGTTATTATTCGGGGATTCACAGAAAATATACTTCACTTTATTTTATTTTTTCTATTTTATGCTTTATTCTATTTGAATTGAATGTGTAAAGTCGTATTACAGGTTAATGAAATATTGAGTATATTATTAAATTCGGGTACTCGTATGGGTGTACTCATATACATATTATGTATGTATTTATTATTTGCCATAAATTCAATGAATTGATGTATAAAAGAATGTTTTCTGGTACATAATTTGAAAATAAAAAAACGAAAACCCCAAAAAATCAAAAAATAATGAAATCAAGCGAAATTCTTATAAAATTTCTAGTTTTAATGAAACATTCAATTATCCGGAATATACTCTCATCCCCAAGCATTCCGAATCAGACCTTTTAGTAAAGTATATTTTCTGTGAATCCCCTAATAATAAAAAAAATTATTTCCCTTGTGAAACAAAATTTTCCCTTGCAAAAAATTTCCTTTAAATTAAAATTCCGGTTAACTGAGTGGTCCGGTTAATTGGATGCCGGATAATCGGCCTTTTACTGTAATATTAAAATTAAAACTGTTCTAAAATTTCAACTTATGCTTTCAATAGTGAAAATGTGCAAAAAATAATTGCAAATTTGAAAATGAATTAAAAAATGCATATGAAAGACAAAAGAAAGAGAGAAAAGCAAAAAATTCCTAAAAATTAAAATTCCGGTTAACTGAGTATTCCGATTAATTATATGCCGCGGATAGTCGGGTTTTTACTGTAATATGAAAATTAAAGCCATTCAAAATTTTTAAGGGTTTTCATTAATAAAATGTGCAAAAACGCATATTTCTAAATGAATTAAAAAATGTAATTTTAATTCACAATTAATACACAAATAATAATTCACAAATGAATTTTGTTAGATTCATGTTTTTTATCTTTCTCTACAATACAACAAAAAAACTGTAAGAAGAAACATTTTCTTAAAAACATTAAATTTCGCATGCATTTCTTTGTTATTAAAAATAACTGTAAATTTTATGTTTATAATGTGAAATAAAATACACCCAAATCTTTTTTTACACGGTGATACGTGCCAACTGTGCAAAAAAAATCAACGTTCATACAAATATGTACCACTTTTTTTAATTCTCTTTTCTTAATTAATCTTCTCTTAATTTAGGGGAGCCTGATGACGCAAATATTATTAATAAAAATAAATAAAACAAAAAAAAAATATTGAAAAATTAAAATTCTAAAAATTTTCCGGAAAATCAAAAAATTTTTGGTTTTCCCTCCTAATAACTATTAATAAACAATCCTGTATTTAAAAATGTATACTTCTTACCTGATTTTATCGATGCTTGCGTAAAGTAAACTTTAGCCTAATAATCTTCCATTCATTTTGAAAATGAATTAAAAAAGTGGGCAAAACATGAAATAAAATAAACGTATTTTAACTCAATTTGAAAATGAATTAAGATAAATTTTCTAAAAAATGAAATAAGATGTGCATTTTTAAATTCACTTTGAATCGAGTTGTTTTTGTTGTAATTACTTTTTTAAATTCAGGAAATTTGTTCAAAATACGAATTAAAATAAGTGGAATTTTTTCATACAAATACCACTTTTTATAATTAACTTTTCTTAATTCAACTTTTCTTAATTCGGGTAGCCATAAATTCATGGATACCTATTTAGGAAGGAAATTCGATGCATTATGACCAATTTTTGCGGGTGTGGGCTGTTGTAATAAATTCATGGGTACCTATTTCTTACATATAAATGAAGTTCGATACTGTTTTTGAAGAATTGCACCCCTTAGGGGTAGTTTTTTGGGGGTTGAACTATACCGATATGTTGTAATTAATTTGTAAAAAATTCCAGTACTACCCCCAGTACGATACAACAAATATTAACAAAAAGTACGAAAAGTGTGGTGTAGCTTTGTCTAACGCCAGCCCACACACGAATTGCAAGATAACGGGACCTGTAAATAATTTTCTAACTGTGTAACAAATTTGTAATTAATTTGTAAAAAATTCCAGTACCATTTTCATTGGATTGTGCTACAAGTGCTGGTGCAGTATTAGGGTCATGACTTTTCGCCTAAAAATATATGAATATTGTTTTGATATGTATACATTTTTACTGTTTTTTCTCAGTGTAGGGATTTAAAATCGATAGGAGCGGGAGTATAAGACCGGGTTATATCAGGCGAGTTATTGCGCTTCCGTCGCTTGGCAAGGCGTATTCTATACCGAAGAACCTATACTTGTTTTGTACCATATCGCATTTTGAAATATCGCTTTCGAGCGGATCCCGCAATTTTTACTTGATCCAGCGGCTGAATCAAAGTGGTCGTTTTCGTCTCGTCGGTTTGATATTAATATAAGAAACCTTATGTTTGATAGAGAAAATAATTTTTCCAGTGAACAAACACCTTTACGAAAATTTTTGAAAGTAGTAGGTAAGTCCGTATTAGGTGACAATGAATTACATTAGCAATGAATCCCTGTGGTATAAATCATTGTATATTTTATGTGTAATTATAGTCAAATAAATATGGGAGCTCGTCTTGTGAAAGGTAATATGGGGCCCCTTGCCAAAAATCAGGGCATATTTTAAGTAATAGGGATTGGTTGAAAATTCCTAGGCATCACAATGAGCATTTTGCACGTTTTACAGTTGAGCAACATCTATTATTTCAACCAGAATCACTAGAATGTCAGCTGGAGCATAACCCGATTTATCAAAAGGCGCATAAAATTTTGCATTCGTAGTATCGGACATTCGTTAAATCGAATATTTTTGAAAGGGTTTTTGAATCTTAAATTTCTAAGAATTTCTAAGTATATAAAAAAAATAGACAACGAATTTAACATATGAATGCCGTCGCGAAAGAAATTTGCAGTCTTCATTAACCGGAACAAATGGTAGTCTTATGGGGTCAAATCTGGTGAATATGCCGCATGTGGGACAACTTCCCATTCCAAGTTCAACAGAGTCTTTTGAGTCACATGAGCAACATGAGGTCGAGCGTTATCATGCAGCAGTATGATTTGCCTAATTCCATGCCCAGTAAATGGCCTTTTCTGACACAAGTTCCTCGTTCAGTTTTTTCAATGGGGTCGGCTGTAGCGTTCCACAGTCACCGTCTGACCAGTTTCCAGGAGTTCGTAATAAAGCACACTCTTCATGTAGCACCAGATACATAGGAGAACCTTCTTTAAGTGGATGTTCTGTTTCGCTGTCGATGTACTGGGCTGGCCGTGATCTATGCACAACTTTATACTTTTCATCATCAGGCACAATTTTCCACAAGAAGTCCTTTTTTTATTGTCGAGTAAGCAGTGAAAGTCATGTCAACATACGCACGCTGACCTAGGTTAGGCCAGAACGTCGGCACCAACAACACTACAAATTGATTCCCGTGCTTTAGAAGCATTTTTTCCTTGTTGGAGTTTATTTTAATGTATCATTAACTTTGCTATTCTGTATTCTGAGGTGTTATATAACTCATTCATGGTTGGCTTGGTTCCGGCTGACATTGTAGTGGTTGAGGCTTAAATTGTTATCGTTCCGGGTGAATATTGCTCATTCTCGTTCCGAATGGCACAATATTGGTTCTATCTGAAAAATCCAGGGGAAATTTGCTTTTATTACAGCAGAACACCTCCGATTCATTCAATTTGATAAATTTTTCAAAGTCGTAGGAGGCATGGATTCCCAAATCGTCATCAACAAATTTTTTAAAGCTTGAATCGATTCTGGGCGCTTTCTTACTACTTCTAGCTTCATTATAGACCAAATATTTTCAATGGGATTTAAGTCTGGACTATACGGGGGCCAGCTCAACACATCGATATTTGTTTCTTCGAAATACTTTTTTACGTTTAAATGAAGAGATAAGAAAAGAAAACAAGTTTTTAACAAATTATTTATCTTTATCTGAAAGCCTTGAATTGTAGATAGAAATACAATTCAAAATTAATAACTCACAACTTTGGCGGTATGGCACGGAGCGTTGTCCTGTTGAAAAATAAATTTGCAAGTCTCGCCAAAACAGCTTTAACAGGGAAGGCTCAAATTCGTTGTGTTGGATCTGCAGATAAACAGCTGCTGTAATGCTGGAGCTAAAGAAGCACAATCGATCGGTTTCATTTCCAGAAAAACATCCCCTGACCATAACCCCTTCTTTTTTCGGTAAAAGTCTTAAAAGACATTCGTTGCTTAAAAAAAGTCTTGAAAGACATTGGTTTTCTTCTAACGAGAATTCTTCCATCTCCAACATGCAGTTTGTATTTTGATTCATCGGACAAAACCACATCATTCCACATCTCTGGAGTCCAAGAAACATGCTCCTGGGCCCATATCAAACGTTTTTACTAGTAATGTGAACTCAGGCTTCTGGACTGGTTTAAGTGATCTCAAACTAGCTCTAGCAATTCTTTTTCTCACTAAGCTGGCTGAAATTTGTTTTCCCGTTGCTCGCTCAACATCCCGTCTTATGCCCGATGAAGTTTTAAAACGGTTCCGACGACATTGTAATATTATGAAACGATCTTCCACTGGCGTTGTCTTGCTGGGCCTTCCAGAGCCTTTCTTTCTTTGTGTACTGCCCATCTCTCGCATTTTTTCAATATTCCACGCGACCGTACTTTTAGGAATGTTTAATCTTTCTGCTATTTCACGCTTGGTTAAATTTTCTCGCGCCAAAATCAACATATTGCTTTTATACTGCTCATTAACTTTTTCCATTTTTTTAACTAAAATTGCACTATATTTTTTAGTTGACTAGGATAACTTACAGAGTAATTTAATCTTATAAAATATGCACTATTTATAATCAAAAAAAAAAAAAAAATTACAGACAATAAAACATCAGCACCCTAATGACGGGTCACGGCCAAGAACGGTAGGCGTAAAATAAAATAATTGCTTGACCAATTTTTTTGTATATCAGTTGCGGGGTTGTACACCGGTGTAATAAAAACAAAAGGCGGTCCTATAAAATATTAATATTAAAAATAGAACTGCTATAAATCAATAAAAAATAGGTATTTAATTTATTACATTACTTTAACTCCAATCAACGTATTTTGAATATTTTGACATTTTTCGGGGTTTGGCTTCTAAATTTCAGCCAATTGTTTTCAAAAGTTTTGTAATTTTAACAAAAAAAGACTCCAATTTGCAATAAAATGTGTTTGCCCAATTTTTTTCCCAGCACTGTATATGGTATCGGCTGAAAAATCGAGGCGCTGGTATGCTTCCAGTTGAGAACTCCTGGTTCCGGCTGACGTGGTAGACTCGCAAAATGATTTACTTTTTTGATTAATTTGACATTGGCCTAAAATTAGTTTGTTGACATGGGTAATGCTTTACGATTCTCTGGGGTATTTATGGTTTTATATTTGATATATACATCCGGCTCATTCGCATTATCTTGAAGCGATAGCTTGGAGACAGTGATCGGAGGCCCTTTTGGCTTACCGTTATTTGTGTCGTATACCCTCTCTTTTTCATATCAATGTCAACCGGAAACCTACCAGCCTGAACCAAACTTACTATAAACACAAATATCACAATGCATTGTGCTATATAAAGCACCAAGCGTTCATTGTGCTAGCTTAAAGTGGTTCCGGCTAGTAAAACTCTGATTAACGATGGCCTTAAATGGTTCAGGCTGGTCTAATACTGATTCCAGTTGAAAAATCAGATAGCGCATAATGTTGCTCAATTCAGTTTGCTGCTATTGTCGTGGTTGGTTTGGTTTTTCCGGCTGGCTATGGTTCCGTCTGAAAATTCATATAGTGCACAAAGATGCAAAATATCCCCGGCTTTTAATTGCGTGCAGAGCGAACTTTTAGCCTGTCCCAGCTCCTTGTCAGAGCTCCACACCCAACGCGCGATCCTGCAAGTAAAGGTTGATAGCTGCGATAATTTATGCATTTTATAGTCCAACAAAAATTTAAAACCGTTTAGCTAATTCCACTTTCATTATTCCAATCTCGTTATTAAACCTTTTCGTTATGTAATCCCTTTTATGTAAATTTATTTGGTTACAGGAAGGTGAAATGCCGATCGAGGAACTTCTAGCATTATATAATTGTAGCGCTCCCATTGCTTTGATACCCATCTCAAAGCCAAAACAGCACAAATCTAAAAAACTGTCAGAATTGGAGGAGGAACATATTAGCGCAGGCGGTGATCAAATGAATGATATAGTTGATTCAGATGAAAATGATGACGATGATTCTCCATCAAAATTACGTAAATTATATCCCGAAACCTATACACTTCATCATCACGGCGATCAGAGACTACTGAGAACATCATTATCACGTCCACCGAGTGATGATGAAGATGATGGGGATTATAGTTTGGATGAAGATGATTATAAAAAAACGATTATGGTAGGAAGCGAATTTCAAGCTGCAATACCAGAAGGTTTATGTCGTTACGACGATGCTCTACCTTATGAGAATGACGATAAACTGCTGTGGGATCCGACGAAGGTTAACGAACATCAAATTGAAGAGTATTTAATGAAATCTTATGTAGCTGGTAATAACAATTCGTCTGGAACCTCACAAAATACAACGTCTAGCGGGCCAGGTACTAATAATTCGTATATGGTAAATTTGACAGGGCCCGGAGGAAAACATCTGAAGGACGATGAACAAGTAAGTTTATATACAAAAAAAAACCTCTTGCGAAGTATCTAATTTTTTTTTTTTACATTTTTTTTATGTACAGGCCCTTTATCTACTTCTTCAGTGTGGACATAACATCGACGAAGCGCTTCGCCGACGCCGCATAAATTCATCAATGTCTTCACAGACAACTAGTGACGGCATGAGCTTATGGTCGGAGGAAGAATGCCGAAACTTTGAAAATGGTCTACGTACGTTTGGAAAGGATTTTCATTCCATACAAAAATTCAAAGTAAGTTTTATTTAATTATTTTTTTAAATCTTGTGATAGGCGACAAATTTATTTTATTAGTTAAATTTCCTTTCTATAAAATATAATGTTGTTATATATATTAAAAAAAAATGCATGTGAATATATTTTGGATTGATTATATGTATTATTTTGATAAGCACCAGTAAAGTAAGATCGTGAGCTAAAAGCAATTTCTGTATGGAACCTTTTTTGTATTTTTCGCTTTTCACCTATGATGCAACGTATAACCAAAGATGGATGATCAATACACATTGATAGAAACCTGCGAACAAAATTCATTTTTGATACAAATCAGCAAACTCACGCACATCGTAAACAGAAAATCATGCGAAGAAAAATTTTGTAAAATAAAAATATTTTTATTCTTTGTTGTCTATTCTCGCTCTTCATATTTTTTTTTTTATTATCGTGACGATCGATGCCGATGATCATGTTGTGTGTTTGTTATTTATTTAGTAGAGATATAGAAATGGGAATAGAAGGAAAACGAAGAAATATATAAAAAATATTTTTTTATTTTTAGTTTTTAGATGAATGGCCCGTTCCATACACGGCTTCAAAAGACCGGCTTCACTGCAAATCGATGTTAACTGCGACATTAAATTTTTCGGTGAAGCCGAACTAGCACAAATAGAAATGAAAATAAAAAAATTTAAGGCCATTTTTGAGATGTAGATTTTTGGTTAAATTTTATTTTCGAGAGAGCAGAATAAAACAATATAGAAAAACTTGCTGTTTTAATAAAAAATAAGGATGTAAATTAGCAATAAATAAAAAATCTATTACGACTTAGTTTGAAGCCAGAAGCTGAATACAATATAAATGAAACGGGTGTGTAACGAAATCCCGGTTTGTCAAAATCCAGGTTTTTAAAATCCCGGTTTCGTATAAAAAAAAAATCCCGAGTTAGGAAATCCCGCTTTGAATTTTTAAAATATGGCATGTGGGAAAATGGCACTTTTAAATGTTTTTTTGACAAATTTCAAAAATGAGTTTGCGATAAAGTTCTACAAAATGGCTAATAGGTATGGAATTTGGTCATTTCTTAACAGATTTTGTTGAAATATATGATATGTGCGATGGAAATGTTATTCTAAAATTATTTTTCGATAAAGCGATCAATAGAGGTGGCTAGGCTATTTCGTAACAGTTTTTGTTGAAATTATACACGTGCGATGGAAATGGATTTCTAAAATTATTTTTTGATAAAGTTCTGAAATATAGCCAGCACTATGGAACTAGGCCATTTTTTACCGATTTAGTTGAAATTCGACATGTGGTGCCTAAATGGGATTAAAAAATGCGTCTTTGATAAAGTTCTGGAATAAGGCGGATAAGGATGATATCTGCAGCCTTATTCCTGAATACGATACGAAAACGAAAGTATAAGATTCCTATTCGATTTTAAATAAGAATCGTACGAATCTGATTCAATTCAAATATGATTTTTGCATTTTCGTTTTCGTATCGTATTCAGGAATAGGGGGCCTGGTCATTTCTTAATCGAGTATGTTGAATTTCGAAAAATAGTCAATAGAGATTGAATTTGGCCATTTGTTAGCCGACTATGTTTAAATTTGATACGATGTAAATCGGATTATTTTTTGATAAAGCTCTGCGTATCTGAACAAAGAGGGCGATATATTTCATAACTTAGTCAAAAAATCATTTTAGAATCTTATTTACAGCATACATGTTGAATTTTATCATAATCTGTTAAGAAACAGCCAAATCCTTTCACTGTAATGGCCATATTCTAGAGCTTTAGCAAAAAATTATTTTAGACAGAACCGAGGAGTATTTTCCACCAACTTATGCAGTTTGTCGGAGAGACAGACATGTACAGCAGGACACTTATGCCGTGGGGGGTGGTATTATAATAGCCGTCTCTAACAAATACTCATCTATGCCGATAACATTAACCAACTGTGGTACTGAAATTGTTGCTGTGCGCTTACGGTTTTATTCATATTCGCTGATCATCTGTGTCACATATATACCATGTCATTCAAACGTTGCGGTTTATAATATGTTTTTGGACACCGTGAAACTTAATATTAGTGCACTCCTTCAACCTGAGGACCGCTTATTTATCTTCGGTGATTTTAACTTGTCAGGTAATAATACACATTGTTTTAACTTGCCAGGTAATAATGACATTGATACATTGTTTCAGTCCCAACGAAAATATTTCAGATATGAACTTTCCCACATCATCATTCATGTTAATGGGAGTTAAATTGTTATCCATGTACTCCCATATAAATGGGAGTACATGGATAACAATTTAACTCCCATAAACATGAATGATGATGTGGGAAAGTTCATATCTGAAATATTTTCGTTGGGACTGAAACAATGTATCAATGTCAAGAATAGCAGTAACAACGTGTTAGACCTAGCCTTTGTGCCAATTAATCATGAGATGACCGTCACAACCTGCGATGATTTAGCTGGATCTTCAAGTATTTATCATTTGCCGCTGAATATTTCAGTCTTGTTTGAATACAGTGAACTAATCGAAAATAATACCGACTCTGTCATCTATAACTATAAAATGGGCGATTATGTTTCTTTAAATGCATTTCTTGATGGGTATAATTGGTCTTCATTTTATAATTGTAATAATATAGACGATATGTTGAACGAATTTTATAAAATTGTTCAAATGGGCATTGAAACATTCATTCCTAGATTGGTTGTTTCAGGCGCCAAGAAGGAACCGTGGTATAACAATGAATTGATAAATTTAAAAAGTAGAAAGGATAAGGCTCATAAACTTTATAAACTATCTCCGAATACAGTAAATTACAACTCATTTAAGGTCTTACGTAAAAAGTATATATTTCTTAACCGATTTCTTTACAGTAATTATGTTTTGGAGGTGGAATCACAAATTAAATCGAAACCCAATCACTTTTGGCATTCTGATAACTATAAAAGAAAATCTGATGGTTTCCCTTCCACAATGTATTTGAAAGACAGGTTCTGTGATAACAATCTAGATAAGGTTAATTTGTTTGCTGATTTCTTTGAGAGCGTTTATAATCCAAATTCAGGTTCAAATTTCTGCAGCTTGAATAATGTCACGAGTAATTTTCAATGTTTCGTTTGGAAATTGATACAATCTTATCGGAGTTGTCAAATCTTAACATTAACCATAGTGCCGGCTTTGATTCGATACCGCCTTTATTTTTAAAATTGATCGGTAACGCAATTGCCGCCTCGATGTGCTTTCTATTCAATAGAAGTGTAAGAGATGGATATTTCCCTACTCTTTGGAAGCGATCGCTTATTAAACCTATTTTCAAATCCGGGATTCGTGGTAATATTGAGAACTATAGGGGTATTTGTATAATTTCAGTCTTACCTAAGTTGTTTGAGAAACTTGTTAAAGATCAATTATTCTTTCACCTGAAAACTTTTATCACTCCAAAACAGCATGGTTTTTTTCCAGGCAGATCAACTGTTACTAACTTACTCTTGCTTACAAATGGTGTTTCTAATGCCTTACATAGGGGTAAAATTGTTCAGGTTGTGTACACTGATTTCTGTAAGGCCTTTGATAAGATTGATCATGACATGTTGTTGAAGAAACTTGATTACTTGCATTGTAGTTTTCTCCCACTGGACTGGATCAGATCTTATCTTGATTCCAGAACTCAGATAGTAAAGATTGGTGGTTTCACGTCCAGAATTATTAATGTCACTTCGGGTGTGCCTCAAGGTAGTCATTTGGGTCCTATGCTCTTCATATTATTCATCAATGACGTAGTGGATTGTTTGAGTTATTCCGACATTCTCGTCTATGCGGACGACATTAAAATTTTTAAAACCATTTCATGCACCAATGACGCAAGGGACTTCCAATGTGACTTAAATAATTTCAGTATGTGGTGCACAGCTCAGAATTTGACCCTAAATATTTCCAAATGTAAAACAATCCGTTTTACCCGTACAAGCACGCCCGCTAGTTTTGATTTTTTCCTGGATGGCCATATTGTTGATAATGTTGATACGTTTATGGATCTAGGTATAACATTTACGTCCAACTTATCGTTCAATAAGTACATAGATATTTGCATTTCTAAAGCGAATTCCATGCTTGGGTTTATTAAAAGGTTTTCGAGGGATTTTCAAGATCCTTATTCTCTTAAAATATTATATATTTCGTTTGTGCGTTCGTTGTTGGAATATGGTGCAGTAATTTGGAATCCGTTTTATGGTAACTGTTCAGACCGAATAGAAAGTGTTCAAAAGCGCTTTTTAAGGTTTTCTCTGCGAATGTTGCCCAGCGATCGGAACCTACCCGCTTTTGGTGTCTAAAATTGACTGTCCCGAGATTTTGGTGTTGTACGATATATATACTCCGTTACGGACCCTTCGCGTTAGAGATTTCGAAATTAAGCTGCCTTATATTAGGCATAACTACGGTAAATATGAACCTGTTTATCAATCTAGTGTTTCTTTTAATAAAGTTCGATCGGCTTTCGACTTTAATCTATCCAGGGATGCATTTAAGAATTTAATGTCTAATGTTCTTTTAAATTTTTGGTAATTTTTCATGTTTGTTTAATTTTACTTTTTTTTTTTTGTTATTTTTTTTAATTAAATTTTTAGTATACTATATTAATGTATTTTTAAAATTGTAACCAGATTGTATATAAGTATAGAGTTGGTAAATAAATAAATAAATAAATAAATAGAATCTCATTTAGACCTTACTTGTAGAGTTTTAACATAATCAGTATAGAAATAGTCAAGTTCCATCCATTTCGATCGTATTCAAAACTAGTAAAACTGATCCTTTATTCCCAACATGTTTTTGAACCACGCTCGTCTGGATTTTTTTTCTAAAGGCCCTCGGAGGGCTAAACGGAGGGGGGGGGGGCGATGCGACTTCGCGCGTCCCCACGAGAATTATTGAAACCTCTACAATTCGGTATGATGTCAAAGGGAAAAATTACGAAAAGCCAAATGTGTCGAAGGGCCGAATGTCTGGAAGGGTCGCATGTTTCGAAGGGCCAAATGTGTCAGAGGAGTTACTTTTCGTTTTTATATTCTACGCATTTATAAATGACAAATATAGGCATACCAGTTTGATCTTTATAGTCAGCCGTTCCTTTCAGTTCCTACACATATCGTGTCAGACATGTTGTTGTAATTTGGAAAAAAATGGGAGTTCAGTGAAACCGACTCCCGCCTCTGACTTCGCCGCTTTGGTTTTTTATAGTAAATTTTTTGGACAAGATACACATCTTATTTTTATGTTAAAATACTATTTGGTCCAGCCGGCCCGAAGTAATTAAAAATACTTTTTTTTCAAAATCAAGACTTTAGAACTAGAAGAAAAGAAATCCGGGACTTCGAAAACCAAGATTTTAAAAACCGTGATTTCGTATTACACAGAAATTAAAGATTATGCTCTTGTTTAATTCAGGTTTAAACCAGTCTTTAAATATTGCAGCTGTCATCCACGCGGTTTTTAAATGCTTATAGTATACAGGACAATTAACATTTTTAAATGATTGTGGATTTTTAGCTTTTCCAATTACCAATAGTCGTAATTTATGGAGTCCCTTTGCATTAGTACATGCTAGAAAATTAATGCGTTGTTTTTCCTTTTTTCCTTCCAGGCACGTTCTTTTCTAATGACGAAACAAAAGTCTTTTCTGGTTAAAGTTTCCAGTGCAAGCTTGTGTCATCTGCATTATAAATTTGGTTTACAGACAGACTAAGTTCAATTATTTTGGCTTGCAATTTTCTTTTAAATTTTGGGGTTGGGAGGACAACTTCTCCAGTAATTTTAAGCAAGCGCTCACCAAAACGAATTTTAAAACGTAGCCACTTGCATGGAAAGTGCTTTTATTTTCTACTTCCATGTAAAAGCTTAGGCTTTAAGCAAATTGCCACTTACAGGGACATTTTTATCGCGCTGTCCAAGAAACCAACGGTATAATTTCTTCTCCATTTTAGGATATCCTGACATTTAAGGGTTCTTCCTTACCAGGCCCCATAAAGGTGTTGTTGTTCGCCGCGTTTGAAATTTCACCACTTTTTTTGTTGATTGCACAAATATTGTTTACATATATTAAAAAAAAATATTGTTTTAATATTGCGATTTTTTCCTTGGAGTTATTTTTTTTTTATTTGCCCATTTACAATGCTTCTGGAGAAGTAGAAGGACCATAATATGATCTACCATTTTTAAATGATGCTCCTTCAATCAATTCGAGACATTTTTTTATAATAAAATTTTTAATATTATTCCTCTGTTGGAGGATTTAGTTTTCGAAAATCTGAAGTTGCTGTATAATTTTTTAGTAAATAAAATATTCACTATTTGTTGTCATCTTTTCATTAGATTTAATTAACAACCCTTAACAATCAACACTTCATATTTATTAATGGTATATGGAATATATAATCCATAAAATATTTTAGTGACACATCATCATTATATTTGCTGTCGCCATATGCAAATTGGTTTTTCAAAACTGTGGTTGTTCATTCCGCTCATGCGCCTAATTTAAGAAAATTGTTGTTATACATATATCGGATTGTTGTGCTAGAGATCTTCAACGACCATTAATAATCCGTCTTCATCATCAAAACAATTTGATAAGTTTGTGTTTTTTAATAATTTTATACACGATATTTGTGCAAAAATCCTGCTAAATTCTAGGATTGATTTCTATAAAAGCCTCCTCTTCCTCTGGTAACTGCGAATGTATTTTCTAAGGCGTCCTGATCCAATATTTTCGTCAAAATATATGTTACCGAAGAATAATCTTTAAAAAGTTCACCAGCTAAATTTAATATTCCATTTAATGTCATTATCAACCGGTCAACACAAAAATCTTTTGATTTTTTATTAAATTGAATTTTTTTAAAAATATTTTGCGTTTTCTCTAATATTTAAATAAACGGCATTGTTTTGTCTTAGAGGCTTATTACAAAAATTCGGACAACAGTGCTAATCGTCATTGTTTGCATGGTTGTTGGGTAAATGTGTTTCTCCTGCAATTTTGGACAAAGCTTGGTGCTGTCATAGCATTCCAACTTGCGTTGCCATCAGGTGTTTTTATATCGGCGTTATCATATTGACTTAAATAAGTGTGGAACATCATAAAATGCTAACACATTTTTACCTTCGACACTGAAGGAAGGTTTATTAGATGTTTTATTCCAAAAGTTTTGTATGCCTACCGATTGTTTGATCCTTGGTCGCATATGGTGGTTCTTAGATCAAAACCCATTTTGCGGAACGTTTCAATATTTTTTCGTAATTAACTCGATTAAATCTGTTCCAGATATCCAATTCTCGGTAGCATAATATGATATGGGATATTTGTATTTGGCAAATATTCCTCGAACTATGAACGTCAGGACATGAGTGGCAACATTCGATTGTCTTCGATTTCCCAAATCGACAAAACCATGAATCATGCCGTTACGTTTGTCGTACTCCAGATCGCTTCGTATTTTCATCTCGTCATACAGTAGTACGGCACATCTCTGTTCTGGTGGCAGGGATACATTTTTTTTGAAATGTGGAAAATTATGTTTTTATTTTCACCAAGAAATACATTTTTTATTGTCACTAATTTCAAAATTGAATTCCACGATGGTAACTAGAAATTCAACGCGCAGGAGATGTAAAGTATATCCCTTGGGCCAAATCTCTTTCACCAGTTGAAAATCCTGTATATTTGTTGTTCCGTATCGTTTGAAAATCAAAAATTGTTTGTTAAGTCTCTCGGAGGAGAACTCTTGGCGTGCGAGTATGTTCTAATATTTTTGTAGCGATCGCGCTTGTTAGAATCATCAATATTTATTTCTGTAGTTTCATTTTGTGACCGATTTTCATGATTATCGCTATTTATTAACAATTCGGTGGAAGAAGTGCTAGGTGAAGGCAAACATAGGTCAGGAAGAACATTTTTTTTAATCAACCTTTACCTTTAGATTCAGACCTGAAAATGCACTTCGATATAATCATTTATTAAATTCCATTTGGTTTGAACTTATTAATTTAAAACAAAAAATCATAGATTCTATTTCTTGCCAATCAAATTAGATTTTCCATTTTGAAATAACTGTCCTAATACCTTTCGAGTCTATCTGACCCGATGGTGATTTTAGTTGTTGTTTAGTTATAAAATGTTCTTTTTGATCGAGTACGAGTAACTATTAGTGACTTTTTATCAAATACTTTATTTTACATGTTGAATTAAAAAAAGGATTACTTTGGTTTTGTAGAACTAATATAAATTCCACATAAGTTCAACATTTCTAAAGTACATACAATACATAATACATATTTATTTATTTGTAATGTATAAATATGTTCAATCCCAATAATCTAATGTTTTACAAAAATTCGATCTTTACACAATTCAGTCTGTGGTGAATTGTAACAGTGAGTGGAACTATAATATACTACGAACGGCAAGTACATTCCTTTGAAAATGGATAGTGATTTAGTCTTGAGTTTATTACTGACGAAGAATTCTATCACGATGAATCAAATAATCATACATCAGAAGTACCAGTAGATGAGGAGTTTGTGTTGTCCAAAAATATTCCTTGGAAAACAATTTCTCCTAATCATCAAAAGCGAGTTTCAAGCGCCAATATAATAAATATAAAACCAGGTGTTACAAGGTATGCAACTTCCAGAATCACGGAAATAAAGACAAGCTTCTTTATACATTTTGAGCGAAATATACTGTCTTAAATAATAGAAATGACAAACAAAGAAGTTCCAGGATTACAAGAAGAATGGAAAAAAATATCAACACAGGAATTTTTGACAAACATCGGTATTTTATTATTGGCTGGTGTGTGTATAGCTCTCGCAACAAATCAACTCAAAGCTTGTGGAATTCTTCAACTGGTCGCCCTATATGCAAAGCTACCATGTGTTTGAAAAGATTTCATGATATATCACGTGTTGTAAGATTTGATGACAAAGATACCAGAACTGAATTGCGCCAAAAAAACAAACTTGCGCCTATTGAGGAAATATGGGATAAATGTGTAGCTGCCATTTCGCGGGCGTTGTCTCATCCAACAATATATTCCAAGCAAGCCTGCTAAATACGGCATAAAAATATAGGCATTGTGTAACTTCAAAAATGTTTATGCCTGCAATTTGCAAGTTTATACTGGGAAAGCACCGGGAGGTCTACCAGAAAAAAATCAAGCTTTGAGAGTGGTATTGTACCTTGCCACTGGACTAACTTAAGAGCACAACTGTTACTAAAGAGACATTTGACAATGCACCATCAGAAAAAATATGTACTTGAATTAACCAATAAATTTTACGGATATTCAAAAAAATATCTTCAATGAAAATGAAGCATTTAATGATTTTTTCATTGTGCAAAATGTTTAAATTGGTTCAACGACATTAATAAAAGTTCGGGTCATATTGACCCGAAAGACAAAAAGTCTAAGTATAAACAATTTGTGGAAAATAGGAAGGTTAATCCAATTCGAGGTTGATAAAGTAGAAATCTGTATACCGACATCTGTCAAAGATAAACGTCAAGTACGCTGTCATTTATTTAGTTGACATTCTGCCATTTAAGAATATGGAGCATTTAACAATCGCAAATTGGGTGTTGGAAAAACAGGCCGTCGATGCTGATTTTTCGAACAAAATTATCTTCAGTGATGAAGCTCATTTTTCGCTTGGTGGATACGTTAATAAGCAAAACTGTAGAATTTGGGGCTCTGAAAATCCACAATTGATTGTAGAGAAGCCATTACACCCGGAAAAAGTCACTGTTTGGTGCGCATTGTGGTCTGGTGGTGTGATTGGGCCGTATTTTTTTGAGAACAACCATGGACGAACCGTTACCGTCAATTCTGAGCGCTATGGCCGCATGTTAACCGATTATTTTTTTACGAAAATCGAAGATTATGATCTTGACGATATGTGGTTCCAGCAGGATGGAGCAACCAGTCACGTAACACGAGCAAATCGAGATCTTTTGCAAGAGAAATTTCCTGGACGTTTGATTTCGCGATTGGCTGATGTCAATTGGCCTCCAAGATCCTGTGATTTAACGCCTTTGGATTTCTTTTTGTGGGGCTACGCGAAAGATCGTGTTTACGCAAACAATCCTCAAACTCTTGACGAATTGAAAACTAATATTCGTAAGGTAATGGCCGAGATACCGCCCGAAATGTGCCGAAAAGTCATTGAAAATTACCTCAAAAGAATCAAGGCCTGTAAGAAGTCCCGTGGAGGACATTTGAATGATATCTTGTTTAACTAAAAATTTTTAAAGTTTACTTTATCAACCTCGAATTGGATAACCCTTTATTAATGAACTATTTCCATGTTCAAGCAAATCGCTTAAATAAGTGAAATAATCCCACCTAAACCAACTACATTGAAATTATTCATTCGTCAAGGTATTTGTAATCAGCAATAATTTTAAAGATCCAATTTAGATATCAAATTTTCATTACATAAATCAATCATCTGTTCAACTGCTAAGAAATATTAAAAATTTATTTAATTTGCCCGTATTTCAGTTCATACTTAAATCGTAAAATAATTGGGTAACTGAAAATAATGAAGAAACCAAATATGAATTTAAAATTCCGTTTTTCTAGGAAAAATAATTTTGTAGAAAGAACAACACATCATAATTATATTCTACTTTTACGCCATTTTCAAAACAAAAAATATTTGTGTGTGTATGTATTAAATGAAAGTTTATTATAGCACATACATTCATAGCAACCAATAAAAAATTATTTTGTATATTCATATTTGCTCGCCTTCCTTCTATTTCCATTTCCATATTTCTACTAAAAAAATAAATAACAAACCAACATGATCATCGCCCATCGGCATCGTTCGCCACGGTCAGGAGATGGATTATGGGTTTCAGACGATATAGACGTATTTTGTATCGCTCGTCAACTTAAAATTAAATAAAATTTGTTTTTAGTGAAACTGTACTCAAATAATAAATTAAAGTCAGTGATAAATTAATTTTGTAAATAAACAAATTATAACTACAGTTAATAGTGGAAATATCTAGTTACTCGCCTCGGAGAGTAACACAAACATGTCGGAAACAAATGTGTTAACACAAAATAGTGAAATCGTAAAAGTATCAATAAATGATATAAATATGGGAGCATCCGAACCTGAAATAGAATTAGTATCCAGCGCTAACGATGAACCGCCAAAAGCGGTAGCTAAAATGGATAGTAAACAAACAACTACAAAACGAAAAAAGTGTGATAATGCCATATTAATCGAAAATAGGGAATTGAAAGGCAAACTTCAACAGCTCGAAGAAATGTTGGAACATTTATATACACAAATAAATAATACAAATATGGTCAAATCCAGTAAGAGATTAGAAACCTTTGATATGCGACGAAAATTACCAACACTAACACCAGCGAATTTAAGAAATAGTGATAATAATATTAAGCAAATTAATAATATTAATAACAATGAAAATAATAATACCAGTGATAATAATAATATACAACAGGATTTATTTACAACAATAAAAAATAAAAATAAATCTAAGAAAAAATCAGTGCATATATCTAATAATATAACATCTGACGAAGTATCTCTATCATCAACGATACAAACAGTCTCCAGTCACAAACGTAATATATTACAGACGAATCATTGCGAAAGAAATTTTGGTCAAATACTGTGGCTCCACTTTTCAGGATACATTATTTTTTGTAATCTAATCGAGGAACCCAATATTATTCCCATCTATATATATACATAGCAGAAACTGCCTAGAAAACACGTTCGTATTTTTTTACACAATTAAACCACATACACTCAAAAAAAATTTCTGTAAATATACAGCACACAAAATAATTTGTAACTTATAAAAATAAATTGTAAAAATAACAAATTTTTTTTAATAAATTCAATAAAATTTTCATAAAATTGAAAATATTGAAAAAAATACAATAAAATTTGTAAATTTAATAAAAATTTCGTCAAATATACAAAATTTTAACAATAAAATTGAAAGGGACTTTGTTAAATTTACAAATTATTTTGTGTGCTGTATATTTACAAAAATTTTGTAATTTTTTATTTCAGTGTATGTAGTAAAAAAAACATTTATGAATGAAGGAAACAATAAGAAAACAATACGATGATCATACTGTCGGTCGGCTTATTAAAAACGAACTCTCTTATTCACGATATAGTTGTTTTTGTGTGTATGTATATCGTATAATGAATATTTATAAAAAACAAAATATGTATTATATATGTATATCACACACGGGTTGTGAAGCACGTGGAGCTTGGCCATGTGCGCTATACATGTACAGATAAAACCGATTTTAAATAAATTTCGTACAATGTATACATAATACTGAATCCATAATTCTTTTTTCTATATGCTGCTGCATATATGTAGTTTTTTTGTTTCTATACTATAATTTTATTTTTATTTTGCTGGCACTATACATCTCAAGGGAGGAGGTAGGGATTTAGCCGCCTTATTTCTAAGGTACAAAAAAAAATTTATTTCGTATTAATGAGCGAATAATTAGTCGATTGAAACTCTGACAGCTTCCACGGCAGCTGAAAGAGGCATATTGCTGCTGGATGCGGCATATTGGCATGCTGGTGGATGACCTTATTTCCTTCCATTTACTAACCCGAACAACGATTGTTTGATTTTGTTCGGGTAGTTATTGTTAAATTGTTTCTCTCTGCCACGCGCCAACTAAACATTGAAGTTATCCTAAAGCCTAAAGTCGCAGCCACATGAAATCAAACCAAAATTGACATAATGTTCCAAATAACAAATCGTTTAACCAGAAAACATATGTCAAATTCAAATCAAGGTTACATTTGTCCAACATTGTCGCATATTCGCTCAATAGGCGGTTTTTCAAAAAAGATCAAAGGAAAAAACAAATACTGCAAATCGTGTAGACAGTAGAGTTTGTCAATTGTCACATTTTACCAATATTTGCCATACATAAAATACACCAACGTTGGTCGATATTTGCATTCGTGTGGCTGTTGCTTAAGTCTTGAGGATTTTACAATTCACTTGAATTTTTGTTTTATATGAATGCTGTGTGCCTTAATCGACTACATTGACTAAACTAAATTAAAAGCAGAAGTCCGTGAAATATAAAGACATATATCACTAAAATAAAATGTTGTTTCTGTGTAGTTTATTTGTTAATTTACATGTACAGAAATTTTAAAATCATCCGGAGTACAACATAATAAAATCATGACAATTCTTATCTAATGGAATCTAATCGAAAAGTAACCACCTAAATTGAATTGTATCAGTCGCGTGCTGACCAATAGCAGAAGATTCAACATTTGTTTAGTCATGGCAAACAGCATAAGTGGTTCATTTTAACCACTTTTGAATTCATAAACCACCATGGTCACGATATTTTCTAAATATATAAACGATTTGTAAAAATAAGAATTTTTTCCACAAATTAATGTAGGTTCAACTTTCTGAACAATAAATCTTCTTTTGCAGTATGCCTACATTAACTTGCAATTTATTATATCGCGCCTACTTGCAGTTTATTATATCGCCAATGAGGAGTAATTAAAATAGAAGCGCTTGCTAAGGGGACATCATGTTCCAGATTTCCTAATGCCATTCTTGTGTTATTCACTTTTACTTGGCAACAAACGAAAAAATTTGCACAACTTACATACAATAGACACTTTAATTTTGCTTTGAATTTAAAATATTACAATTTTTGTTCGGGTTGAATTAACATAGTTAATAATAGTCCTTACGATCATTGCGTTATATTGATTTAATTTTATTTTTTATTTAATAAATTATTAATCATTCGATTATGTTGTTATTCGAAATAGTAGATAAATAGTTGAGGATGATAATTTGTTGAAACTTATATAATAAATGTTGAAGCTGAAATGTTGAATAAATGTTGCTAGCATAAAGTAACCGATTTACATTCTATTTCATTGAACTAACAACTTAGTAACTATTGACTAGTTAGATGTCTGCCGGACAAGTGGTGTAGTGGTTAAAACTTCGGTATTAGACCGGGCGGTACTGGGTTCTCGAAACTCATCAGAGGCTAGATGCAAACCGAATTTTCATAATCGACTACAATCGGTGGTAATAATAAATACAACTAAGACCCTCTGACGGAGTGTAGAATTCAGCGCCGACCCATCGTCCACGTCAATGTACAGATTGACATGAAGCTTTCAATGTGCAGGTGGTATACTGTAGTTGTGTGAGTAGGTGAATGGGTTAATGATGTGGCGTGAATGCGTGGTATGACACTGGGCCAAAATTGGCCTAAGTGTCAACCACTGAAACCTAACCTAGATGTCTGAAACAGGGTCCATTCCAGAATAATTAACTTATATATAAAAGGGTGTGCGGATGGCTCGGCGTCCACGTTTTTGGTTTGGTCGCACACTCCAATCAATCTATCAATTAAAAAATTTGCAACATTACAACTTGTTTAATATATAAAATTTCACTAGCTTTTGACAACAACTAGATGTGAACCCTAATTTAATTAAATCATACGTTGATCGATTAATAAGTATACTAAGCTATTACAACTGAGGGTCAAACTTGCAGATTGAAGAATAAAATCTCGAAAAAATGTCTGCTGTTTACTTTTTTCCTCACCCGTAATAGTTATGAATTAGAAAATTTATCCTTGTGCATTAATTGGACTTTGAAATAAAAAGCGAATGGACATTAGAAATAATTATGTACACGTATACAATGTGAGTTCTAATTCTTCGTTATTTCGATTGAAAAATACACCTTGAAGTGATTATCTTTAAAAAATGCATTGTACAAAAATTTACATACGTTTGGTCTTTTTGATAAGATTTTTAATAATTTTCTTACAAGTACATGGACCAATCAACGCCATTACCGAAACGTCCCCATGCATATGTTTGATGTACATTTTCTTCTAGGAATTAAAAATACAAATTTAATGTCATCTAACCTCACTCTCTTGAGTAACCTCTTCGCTATTCATTTTCAATGTCTTACCTGTTTAACCCTTTGCCTGTCCACCATTAATATTCAAACTTACTAGTCAGACGTTCTGTGCATATGGTTCACAATTTTTCTCGTTATCAAGCATCAAATCAAAATAGTTGAAATGTATGTAATAAGACTAAATACAAAATATATCAAAGCATATGTTGTTATTAATTCTGTACAAAATTTATAACTGTTTTTACAGTTAGTAAATATAGATAAATTAATTATTTTTATCAGTTGAGTAATATTCTCAGTCTCAAACAAAATTTTGTAATAAAAAAATAAAACAAAGTGTATCATCATACTAAAGAAAAAATTGTTTAACATTAGAATTAAAACGAATTTCAAGAAAAACAACGTGCATACCATGCATGTGTCACACAATCCTCATTATTGTGTCATTTTTTTGTGTGTATGTGTGTCGAACTAACTGTGTGTCGAGCTGATATTATTTTGTTCGATTCATTGTTTTTATTTTTCGTATAATACTAATTGCAATTTTTTATCAAAGAATTTTCTTATTGATCATGGTAGGTACCTTGGAATACCGAAAATAAAAACAAATAAAAAAAGTAATTTATAGTTAACACTTATAAAATTATTTTTCAATTTTTCGTGTGTCTGCATACGTAAAAATTGTGATGACGACGACTATGTTGATGGTAGTGCCATCTACTAGTAAGTAGATGTCAAATGCATATCAAAATAGCTAATTGGGTTCCTCGATGTAGTTTAAATTTTTCTCACCACAATTGGCACAATTATCAGTCATTTTGATAAAACCATGTCTTCATTCGCCAATAATTCGTCTGGATATATTGAGTTTGTGCTCCAAACCAAATCGACGGATGTAGAAGTAAAAAAAAATTCGAGCTAACAAACACGTAATATACAGTAAATCTATGGACAGTTACACAAGCATGATTGATGCATTAAATAAAATTGAAACTGAATATTACACATATACAATTAAAGAAAATAAAAACAAAACAATGATAATGAAGGGATTATCGCCGAACAAAGACACCAAGCAAATATTAGAAGAATTCAACCAAGTGTATCAAACCGATAAACTAAAGTTTGTGAACGTCACGCAATTAGTCACACCTAGTTCGAAACGACAGAAAAAAAAATTACCTATATATATAGTGTTCATATAACACCCGATAGTCAATTAACAGAATTAACTAAAATTCGAAGTATCTTTTACCAACGAATATTCTGGTATCCAATCAAACGCCAAAAATTAATTCAATGTCACAATTGTCAACGATATGGCCACGTAGCAGCGAACTGTAGATTGGAGTATAGATGTGTTAAATGCAGTATTAAATACATGCCAGGACAATGTACCATTTTAAATCACACAAATTATGTCAGTGACCAAGCAACGGAAATGAGTGCAGAAAATACGTTCTGTATTAATTGTAAAAACAAGGGGCATCCAGCATCGTACAAGGGCTGTCCAATCTACATGTCTTTGATACAAAAATTAAATTTAAAGAAAAACGAACTAACAGAGAGAAGGAATAATAACCACCAACATAACGGTAGAAAACCTACTTAATTCAACAAGGAAAGAAGGGATAACATATGCAGATCGCGTAAAAGGAAGTAAAGACACCAACAATATCAATGGTAATATTTTAAATACTAACTATACTAACTAAATAGAAGGATTGACTTAATTATGTTTTTAGAATTACATAAACCTGATATATTAATGATATCAGAAACCAAACTCAGTACATAAAATGACAATAGATAATTATTATATAATTCGCAAAGATCGACGGAGTGATAATAAGACGGGTGGTGGAACTGCTATTATTATCAAAAATAAATTTTAATATAGAGCATTAAATATTATTAAACCATTAAAAGTTATTGAAATAACAGCAATAGAAATACAACTAGACAATCATCAAAACAAACTAATAATAGCCTCCTGTTACGCTCCAAACAGTCCTAATAATAATTTCGCAGCGGATTGGGAAGTTTTATGCCATCAATTCAACTTACAATTTATGAATAATTATTTCATACTGGCAGGCGATTTCAACGCAAAACACTCAGCATAGAGAAATTCAATAGAAAATCCCCGTGGGGCTATGATGAAAAAATGGTTAGATTTGAATTCAAACATCTATAAAATGCAGCTAAAATACTCGACAAAACCAACATATATTCCAAGTGGGTCATATTTAGATATAGTTCTTCACGATAGTACGCTAAAAATTTCAAATACATTAACCACACTCCGATACGAGAGTGATTATAAGGCCATACAATGGTATCTGGATTTAACAAATTTCACTAATGACGCAAATGACATAGCATTTATCGATCGCAAGTAATAATGGTATTGGAAATAATTCTATAAATAACACTAATTGGCCAGAGTACCAAAAACAAATAATATTAAGCTACTACAGCCATTTAAATCAGAATAATGAACCAAGAATAGTCACAAACAATAAGAATTTATCAAACATAGAAATAGACACTCACCTTAAGCAAATAAACCATTTAATTTTAGAAGCCATTGAATCATCAACACCAGAAAACAAAGGACAGAAAACCTTAAAACAAACATATATGTAGTAACAAAATAATTTTGAAATTATACAAAACAAAAAGTGAGTACATTACTAAATTTAAAAATGTAAAACGGCAACATTTTTATGACTTAAGCAATCCAACAATTATACAAAAACTAAACCAACTATAATCAGTAATAAAAAATATAAAAATATTAATAACACAAAATATTAAAATAGAAGTGAATAAATACTGGAAAAGAAAAATTGAAAATATTAAGATAAATGACGGAAAAAGAAATGTTTTTTAAAAAATTAACACGTTATTTAGACCAAAACAGCAAATTGAAATTGCTGAGCTGATGATGGATACATTTAGTGTGAAGTCAATGAGAAATACAGAAATAAGAAATATTAATTTAGATAATAGTGTGAATATTAGCGTAAATATAGTACACATAGTTGACGAACACGACAAACTAAAATTAATTGGTGCATTCAATGAAAATGAATCAAAAATAATACTAGCTTCACCATTAGAAAAAGAAATCGAAGCTACTACTCAAAAATTTAGAGCGATGAAAAACCTACACACCCACAAAGTGATATTCAGCGACGATTGTCTGGCAAATGCGGAAAATATGAATGATACTCATAATAATAACATGTATATAGAATGTAAAGAACTAGAAGAGATATTTAAATGTCTTAATAATAAAACATCATCAGGTATTGATAAAATCCCAAACGTTGCTCTTAAATTAATTCCAATGGAAATTATTCAAGAATACTGTACTATATTTAACAACATAATAAACAACCTTTACATTCCCAGTGCTTGGAAAATAGCTAAAATAATACCAATTATGAAACAGAAAAAAAAATCCAAACAAATGTGAAAACTACAGGCCAATAAATCTATTAGTAAAATATTTGAAATAATTATATACAATCGAATAAAAGCACACGTAACAGAAAATCAAATTCTTACAGATAATCAATTTGGCTTTCGGCATGGGCACTCGGCGATCCACGCAATAAACAAATTAACATCTGATATTATAAAAGATTTTAACCATAATAAAGTTACAGGAGCCGCCTTAATAGATGTTAAAAGAGCGTTTGATTCAGTATGGTTGGATGGACTTATTTATACACTAGAAAAAATGAAATTTAGTAATAACTTAATACTCATAATAATCGAATTGTTATTTTAAAGAAAATTCTGTGTAACAAATGGAAAAATCGTAACCGATTGTTTATTTACACTACATAATGGATTACAGCAAGGCACAATCTTAGCACCGATATTATTTAATTTATATATACATATATATCGAAATTATTAGAAGCCCCGAACTTAAATTCTTCAGATTGCCAGACTTTAGCTTACGCTGACGACCTAATAATATATTCGGCCGGCAACAATATTTCACGTATTCGGGAAAAATTACAAACAGGATTAAATTATATAAACAAATATTTCACGGAATGGAAAATAAGAATAAATACCACAAAATGTGAGACGATCTTATTTCGACCGCCACTTGCTAAACTAAACAGGAATATTCGAAAAAACTGGCGAAATTTAAATCTAAAAATAAATAACATCGAATTAAACCAAAGCACAACGGTTAAATATTTAGGGTTATATATGGATCAATATTTATACTTCAACAAACATCTCAAAATACAGATAAGCAAAACAAATGGCGCGTTTAAAGCACTGCAACCATTATTTTTTTCTAGATATCTTGATAAAAAAGTGAAAATATTGGCTTATAAGACACTTATACTTAATAATACGGCGCAAACATGGAAAAATTACGAAAGTTGGAGCGGAAATGTCTACGAGCATGTACGGCTAGATACAGGAAACTACACAACCTAAAAGAATATTATTCAAATAAAAATTTGTACAACTATTCAGACATAATGAGAATTGATTCTTTTATCATCAAATTAATAAGGCAACATATAAACCGCTGCTCAATCAGTCAAGAAAATTCTTTAATATCAGGGCCATATCTGATGGATACGGAGACATACAAAGACTACATTGAACCCACCACCCGAAAGCTTTGTTTATTTGGATGCCAAAAAATTCATTCAAAATGAATTTGGTATTCCAATAATATATCATATTTTTAGACGTACCAACATCAAATATTTTAAGCAAACTAATTTTAGCAACAGAGAATCACAACGATTTAGCACCAGCATTTCAAACAGAGATATTAAAGAGCTTCAAAAGGCAAAAGCAAAATATTGGTGGTTGCAAAGTTAAGTTAACTACAAAAAAAATGAAATTAGTCATTTATGTAATTTATTAGGTTGATCAGTAAACCCGGGCGCTTAGCAGAAGCAAGAAAACTCTAGTCATATGATACAAAAATGTATACATAATCATAAGGATTGATCAATTTTTTACAGCATTTTTATTAATCAATAAAAAAAATCACATACTTTTAGAAATATTTTCTATTATAAATTAATGGATAAACAACCTGAGTAATCAAGTTTTTAACCCTGACGGGTGTAGTATTAGTAATTTAAGGAAAATGTTTATGTCTTGAGAGCTAGGAAACTTGGAAAATGAGGACAATTAACTAAAAAAAACAAAGGAATATATTGAATGTAACGTTTTTATTATTTCTCTTACAAGTAATAATAATAAATGTAAAAAAAAAAATCGTTCGCCACAGTAATACAAAAAATATGAAGAGCGAGAACAGACAACAAAGACAATAAAAATATTTTTATTTTACAAATTTTTTCTTTGCACGATTTTCTCTTTACGATGTGGGTGAGTTGGCTGATTTGTATCAAAAATGCATTTTGTTCGTAGGTTTCTATCTATGTATATTGGTCATCTTTAGTATAAACCAATTTTAACAGATTATGAATACGGAAAGCGGTCTCTAGCTTTGCTTCTTTCTTCCAGGGATCTAACTAATGAACAGGAGTAAGTTTTAATTAATGGTAAAATAGTGTTAAGAACTTTTTTTTGTTTATACTTATCGATTAAATTATATAAATAATCAATCCAATCAATATTTAAATGTATATAATAATAAAAATAACTAAATAAATAAATATTTAATTTAATTGTTAATTTGCGATAGAATTGAACAAACAAAAAAAAACTCAAATTTTCAAGGTGCGGACAAGGTCGGTAGGCGAACTAGTACAGTTTTATTATTTATGGAAGAAAACTGAACGTCATGATGTGTTTGCAAATAAAGCGCGATTGGAAAAGAAAAAATATAATTTGCATCCGGGCGTAACTGACTATATGGATCGTTTTTTAGAAGAGCAGGAGGGTAGTGGCGCCAATAGTAATAGTAGTACGATTATGAATCAAGTAAATTCGTCGTCTTCATCATCTGTATCGAGCAATGAGCGGAATAATCCATTTAGTGTCACCGGTGGAGGTATAAATAGCGGAAATACATATCGCGATCGTAGCTCATCACCTGGTATCAATTGTTTTTTATATTCTGATACAAAACATAATAGTAGCCATAGTATTCATCGTATGCGTAATAATAATAATAGTAGTAATATTAATGAAAATGTTAATAGTAATATAGCAATAAATAATGATCCATTAGCTGGTGGGGGCGGTGTCGATGGCACAATTGATGGCCATTGCCCAGATAATTCTATTAATCGAAATTTTATTTATAACTCGGAAAATAATACAAATATATTGAATAGTAGTGGTGGTAAAACTACTTTATTAAATTTAAGTAATAATTCAAAAATTAGTGATAGTAATTTAACGGAAAATAGTAAATTTCTATGATTTTTTATAGCATAGGGCCCGATATATTTACACGATACATATATAAATATACATAATTTAGGATGGAGCGAAATCATTTTCCACCCAATTTTTTAAATAGGCATGGTTAGAAAATGTTTTCAGTGAAAAAGCTCAGAATAATTTTTCATTACCCTAATAAGGATCTTTGATTAAAGAAACAAGGTAAGATTAACAACCTGACGATTATTATTATTCTTAATCAGTTCAATGGTCAACCAATATTAAACTAAACAAAACTGTTTTATCCGTTTTCTTCTATAACACAATAATATCATACTGAAAAAAAAGATCACTAATTTCTTGAAATATGATTTTTTTTAATCATTAATGGCCGAGATTTATGTAAGGATGATTTCACTTTAAATTATCTAAAAATATCACAGCTATTACAAATAGGAACCCGCTATAATTACTATGGGGGTCATGGAAAGCCTGCAACAAATCGATGTTTTGTTTTTTTGGTACGATGCATAAGTTGAAAACTTAAAATAAAAGCAATTTATTTTAAAATTTATATTTTATACTTCTCTCGGTGATTTCCAAAAATTGGGAAGGTAGTTGGTTTCAAGAGAGAATTAGAATGTTTCAATGAAATTAATTTCTCGTCACTGCAGTGACGCAACTACAAAAATAATATTTAACACCATGATTATGCATAAAGTGTACACCCAATCCTGGGGGTCTATTATAAAACATATTCGATTTCGGAAAATTCGATTCGCGGCGTATTTTGGTATTATGATTTTTTTTTCTCTATCGAATAATTCGAAATCGACAAATTCGCCAAATTATAAAACAAAAAAAAACACGAATTGAATTAATCGAAAATATGACGTCAAAATCCGACTGGTCTTTAGGTGGTGAATGTCGTATTGTGTCAATGTTTTGAAATAACATTTTTTTTTTTTTTTGTAAATAAATTAAATTCGGTCGTGTAAATATCAATAGATATATTTACCAAGATGTAAGTTGTAAAATAATTTTCTACAAATTACGTATGTATTTTAATAATATCTAAAATTGATTTGTTTCTAATAGCAATATTCGAAGCGTCTCATGATTCATAATAGACCCCCTGTTTTTACACGGTACAAAAAATGATTTAAATTTCTTTGGTGATTATTCTTTTGGGTTAAGATAAGGTTTTTGTCGATATCCCATTGTGAAAGAAGTAGAAGTAGCTCCCCGGTGAATTATACTCCTATTATGAATCTCGTCACTGGCTGAAGAGGCGTCATCATAATACAATTTTGATATTATGATTCTCACTGAGTGAGAATCTCACATATTTTCAGCTACAATTTATACGCGACACCAAGTGGAAGTTTGAGCATTTTTATCAAAATAAGTTAAAATATATTTTTAAAAAAATCAATGTTATGTCAAAAAAATGTTAAATTCTCATTTGGTGTTGTCACCAAGAAATTGTAGGTGAGGATATGTGAGATTCTCATTCACAGTGAGAATCATAATACCAAAATTGAATTAGGGTTACGTCTCTTCATGCGGTGACGAGTAAGTGAGTTTAAAAATAAGCGTATTAATTAAACAGGGTGGCAGGGAAGGAAGGGAATTAGTGCGCCTACCGTGGGTCAGAGCTAGTCACTCATTTAAAATGAGTGAGACAGTGTATAGTACACAATTATTTCTTTGTATTTGTATTTTCTTTTCGTATTTGTGTCATTTGTACCAAAATAACGCGATCCAAGCGAATCAGTTTAATTGTCATTGTGCTTATTTCCTTTTCTCAGTACATTACGTCTGCTCTCGAGCTGTGGAGTGTCATTATTTAACATGTTAATATATTTTACTTAATTTTTTTTTATCATAAATTATAAGTTTTAATAAAATTTTATAAATAAATTTATTTTAAATTTCATGAATTTTAAAAATACAATGTTAACTATAAAAAAAATCGAAAATACATAACACAAAAATATGGCGTTTACAATGGTTAACCCTTTGAGTGTCAAGAAGCGCGATAGTGCTCCTCAATACACTAACCGAAATTACGCACGAAACTACCACAAACACAAATGCTACTACTATATCTTTCCGGTTACACTCATTTCGTTTCGCACATTTCGAGACAAAATCGATACACTGATTCTTTATTCAAAATATTAAGGTCTATATACAAAAATTATTACATTTATTACAACAATAAAACGTAAAATGTCTTCTTGCATTTTACCTAAAGTATGTAAAGCAAGTTTGTTTACTGGCTCTTCCAATTTCGTCAAAAAAGATCCCTGGTTGGAATTGAAAAGTAGTTGGCGAGGTTTCTATTGGGTTGACCATCCCTCTCATCTAGTCGTGAGTTGGTGTTTTTGCACTTCTTTCTACTGTTTGAATATTATTTTCACGTTTTCCTAAAATTCTTGTTGGAGGTGCGAACCTGTTTGTGGGTCGTTTGCTTCCGTATGGATTGGCAAAGGAGATGATTTAGATATTGGTCTCTTAAAGAGAGCACCGCACGGCCCTCGCACTGTGGCTATGCGGATCTTATTATCATTGCCTGGATATTCTTCAGTAATCCGTGCCATTTGCCATGTGGTTGGATTAAATCTTTCATCTCTAATTAGTAATAGCTGGCCTGATTGTAGGTTTTGTTGTGGATCTTTCCATTTTGTTACTTGACCTTCTGGAGGTATTATTGCAGGATGTTTTTCTTCGAACGAGCTATTGGAATTTTTTAGCCTGCCTCGTACTCTTAATATCCCTGTTTTGTCTATGAATGGGTTGAGTGAGAGTATTTTACTTTTTGAAGATATTTTGTCGCCTTTTCTGAGACATATTGTTTCTTCCTTGTATTTTGTTGTTTGTACGTTTTTTATAACAAATAACAGAGCTAGTGCTCTGTAATCACGAATCATTGAATGAACGCTATTGTTTTCAGTATTTTGTTAATTGATGAAAACCTTTGCAGGAGATGTTGGATGATGGATGAATCACAATTAATGGTTAATGCTTTTATTTAATTTGTTTTTTGTTCTGGAGGATCATTTAACAGGAGAGGTTGTTCTGGGTTTGGAATTGCAAATCATTATTTGTAGTTGTTCATGGCTCACTCCTCTACTCGCACAATCTGCTGGATTCTCGATTGATTTGACGTAAGACCATTGCGCCGGCTGCTGTGTAATTGTCTGGATTTGTGCCACTCATAGCCAAGCGTAAGTAGGTGCCTCCTTGAAACCCATGTTTTCTTTAATTGAATGTAAAAGTTTTGAGAGTAGCAAAGCCCCGCATAATAATAGTTTTGGTAGCGATATCTTCGTTTTTATTGTGGCTAGTTACATAATAAACTACAGCAGCGTAGGCCTTCTCTGAAGCATCACAAAATCCATGAATTCGTCCAATTTTGTGACTTTTGTGCTTGTTCTAACGTGGTATACGGATTTTTTCTATGCATGGCAGTGCTGTCTTGTACTTCGTCCATTTTTCTTCTATTTCTTTTGATAATTCTTCGTCCCATGATACTCCTGCGAGCCATAATTCTTGCATTAATAATTTTACTTGAATAACTGTTGGTGATAGCCAGCCCAGTAGATCAAATAATTTAGATCGTTCTGATAATAGTTGCCTCTTGGTGGTTTTAGTGCTGTTATTGTTGATGTTGACGTATTATCTGACTGGATTGGTAGCTTTTCATTATGCTGCACGTTTTTTGGTGTGTTTGACAAAAGGTGGGAATTGTTGCTGGCCAATTTATGTAACTTAAAACCACTGCCCTTCAATATTTATTTGAATCAGTTCCTGTTATGTTTTTAGGACTTCTTCTCAATTATCACTGCCTGAAATGAGGTCGTCAACATAAAAATCTTTTAATATTACATATTTTAGCCGCCCTAGGATATTTTTCATGATCGTCTTCGGCTAATTGTCTTAAAATTCTTATTGCTAGGTATGGCGCCGAATCCATACCAAATGTCACTGTTGTTAATTGAATTACGCCATAGGATTTTTTGATAATGTTGATCTTTCTCATGTATTTTTATTTGCCGGTACATTTTTTCAATATCGGCTGTAATTGCATATTTATAGTTCTTAAATCGGATTAGAATTGACATTAAATCATCTTGAATAGTAGGACCCACGAGTTGATTGTCATTACGACGTATTCCATTTAATGTTTTGGCGGACGCGTCGAACACAATTCTTAGTTAACTGCATGGTGAGGGATGTATAGGGTGTCCCAACAAGAGTGCAGGAAGAACATATTTATTTTTTAATTAAGCAAACATTTTTATTTCAACATAAAGAAAAATAGTTCCGATTAAACGTGAAATACAACATCAGGCAAATGGCCACCACGAAACCGCTGGCACAGGGTTATTCTTTTGTTGAAATTTTCAATAACGTTTTCGCATAAATGTGGCTTTATTTCACCAATACCGCGCTGTATCTCCTCTTTAAGATATTCAACTGTTTAAGGCTTATTCGCATACACCTTTTCATTCACATAGCCCCAAAGAAGTCCATCGGTGTTAGGTCGTACGATTTTGGTGGCCAATGTTGATCGCCAAATCGAGAAATGACACGGCCTGGAAACTTAGTCTGCAGTAACACCATTGTTTCACGTGCTGTGTGGCAGGTCGCACCATCTTGTTGATAAAACATGTCCACATCAATTACATCCAATTCAAGCCATAAAAATTCCGTTAACATTTTGCAATACCACACTCCATTAACAGTTAGGGCATTTTCAAAGAAATACGGCCCAATTACTCCGCCAGCCGTAAATGAACATCGAACAGTTACTCGCGGTGGATGCATTGGTTGTTTAAGTATCACACGAGGATTTTCAGCACTCCAAATCCGACAGTTTTGCTTATTTACGTATCCGTCGAGTTGAAAATGTGCTTCATTTGAGAAAATGATTTTCTTTGAAAAATCCGTATTAATTTGTGATGTTCCAACACCCAATCAGCAAATTCACGGCGCTGCGCATGGTCCCTTGGCTTGATTTCTTGCACCAATTGAACCTTGTACGCGTGCAAATGCAGATCTTTTACCAAAATTCGTTGCATAGTGCTTCTAGAAATGTTTAATTCGTAACCACGATACCGAATGGAAGTTCCTGGATTCTCGACCACAGATCCCCTTACTGTGGCTATATTTTCGACCGACATGGATGACGACGAACAATGATCTTCTGTTCCATCAGCGTAAATTTGGCCTCAGATTTTGTAATTAAATAAACGCTTCGATTCATTTGGCGCATTATTGCGACCGAAAACTTGACGTAATTGTCGAACTGTTTTCGCAAAACTCACCATTTTAGGAATGTGTTTTTACAATAATTAAACGTTGTTGGTTTGAATACTTCTCCATATTCTTAAATCGTGTGGCCTGTAAAAAAAATCACCGTACAACTTGTATTATGGCGGTAAATTTAAATCCGACGCTCTTGTTGGGACACCCTTTAATAGTCTTCTTTGTGTTCTGATGGTTTTTTATTACAAATTTTCATATGTCCAAAGTCTACATATTCCTGGATGCATTGTTTACCGCCATTGAATTTCTGATAAGGCTTTATTTGTTCCTCCGAAAAGTATTAACATTCTAAGATATTCATGTCCGTTTTTTCCCGCCTGGATTTATACTGGATTTATAAGGCTGTACTTAAAATTGTATGATCGTGCATTGATGGATATTCCTCATTATCTATTTTCATTTTATTGGTAGCTAATTGAGTTATTATAGTTATTGGTCTATTGTTTACCGTTGTGGAGTTGTTGTTGGTATGGCCCTGGTGACTAATAAAGGATGATGCCGTCCCTTGCAGGTGGAACATTTGTTGTTTTTTCTGCAATTTATTGTAGGATGGTTTTGTAAAAGGCAGTTCCTACACAGTTTATGCAGCATAATGATTTGATTTCTTTCAGTAAGGATTAATTCCTTGAATCGTGGACATGCATCCAGTTTGTGGTTCTTTTGACAGCATATGCAAATGGTTGTTGGTCGTTGCTGATTTGTTATAGACGTGAATTCCTGTCTTTGTGGTTGGGTTACCTCCAATTGATTCCAATGATTGAAATCGCTTTTCTAATAATTTTAGGTATTGGTTTGAGGTTTGAAATTCTTTTGGATTCTCCAGCGAACTTTCATATAGGCGTCTTCATTCATTAACAAATTTTTTCGGTAATGTAAAAATGTTTAATGGATTCCATGTGTTGTTAAATCTATTTTATAAGATTTCTCAGGCTATGGTGTAATTTCCTCCAGCGGGTTCTATGTGACTTAACAATTTTTGTGCTGGGCCTCATATGTGGTGTTTCCATAGGTTTTATGTGGTAAGTTTTCTGTAGTTATTGTTATGGATATCGTCGTATTGCTGTTTTATAATATCATAGTGATTTTCTATGAAATATATTTCTTGTGCGACGATGAATCTTCTGAAGATTCCATGCAAATTTTTTCATGAAGTTCCATCAGTTGCATCATCATCCTGTCTATGTTTCTGAGTTATAAGTTTAAAGTTGCTCTTGATCTGTTGTTTGTGGCCATAATTTCTTCAGCTGAACGTATTTCTTGATATAACCCCCGTATTCGGATGTTCTATTGTTTAAGTATTTGTTGGCAGTTGCCCATTTGGCTTTTCATATCCTCCATGAATTTGTTGAACGTCACCACGATGTTTATTCTTTCTTGAAAATGCTCGTGTGTAGATTCGATTTCTGGAGTACAGGCCTTAATTTTCTCGTAATTTTCGGAATAGTTGTAGTATAGGCCTTGTAGTTCAATAATTTTTGACTGAAGGTATTTCTTTGTTTTGCGAACCTTTCCGTCTTTCTTGTAATTGATGAAGAGGCGTGCTAGATTTTCAGCTATAACTTGTTGTCCATGCAACAGATTATCCATTATATTCGTCAATGAATTTACCCGACTTGACAAATTTAACTTTGCTGGTTGTTGTACAGTTTTTTTTGTTTTTCTTGTATTTCAACGTTAGTGCTTTAATTCAACGTTGATTAGGTCGCCGGTTGTTGCTTGGCTTCAAAGGACCAATGTCTGTTTAGGAATTAGTGCGCGTACCGTGGGTCGTAGTTAGTCAACTAATTCTAAACAACTAGTTGAGAAGTTAAAGGTTATTTTAATTTTGGTTCTTTATTTAAAACTTGCGACTCATGCAAGCATGGGTCGGAATTTATGATTTCATTAGAAATAAAACATGAATTAAAATAAAATTGAAAAAAAAATATGCGAAATAAAGAAATTAGTATACTCTAAACATTGTAATAAGTAGTATTTTTATGTTGCAAAATTTGAAAATATCAATTTTTGAATCCTATATATTTTCAATGGCAAGTTTCTGAAATTTTGATCCGCTACAGCTCAGCCCAGGAAGAACCTATCGGTGTAATTCCAACAGCTATGAACTTTTCTCACCGAACCCTAAAAGCATGCCAAATAACTATCTTCCTATTACCATTCTCGAATTGAAAAAAGCTACGGACATTTGTTCATTATTAATGAGATATTAAGGTTTATGTATAAAATTAGTACATTGATCACAACAATGAAACGAAAAATAAATTCAATACATTATTTTAACATACTACTAAATTATGTTTAACCGGTTGGCGGTCAGGTTCATGGTTTAACCGATTGGTAGTCAGGTTCATGGAAGAGTTGCCGAAGATTTGGAAACCGTTTAAAATGTGAAAACATCGATGACTAGCTTTATTGAACACTTGAGTACAAAGTTTTAGCATTGTTGTATTTTATCAGACTCGTTCTTCTCGCCGAAAACATCATTGGCAACTATAAGTTTGGGTTTTTTCCCCAACAGGCCCATCACTAGCCGGGGCTTAAGCAAACAAATAAGCAAACAATGTCCTGGATGTCGAAAAAACTTAGATTTCTTTGAAATGACTTTGCTGTTCAATTTGGCGCTCGAGTGCGTAGCAAGAAAAAGCAACATGGGAACTTCGCGCATCATATTTAATAAGTCTTGCCGAATTCTGAAAAATGTAGATGATAACAATCTTCTTGGCTGAAGACCTAACGATACCAAGGACCGCTTCTCTATGGCAAATATCGGAATTTGCTAAAATAATTTTGATAGAATCAAACATTTCAAATGCCTTGGGTCAGTGATAGCATCTTCAAATTATATGCCGAATTGGTGTCTGAGTTTTCTACGCTCCAGTCAAGCTTAGTTTGATCTTTCGCTGTCGTGCACTTTTATAAAGAACTCACACGAACATTACTGGGGGTCTATTATGAAATATTTTCGATCGCGTTTTTTTCGACGTTGTGGAATTTTTGTATTATGAAATACTCGGCTCGTTTTTTTTTAGATAACTTCGGCTATTTTACGACAGCTCTTGACGTGTCGAGTACATAAAAGAAAAATGTTAAGTGTTGAGAAATAAAAAAAGTTTGTTAGTAAAAATAAATTAATAATTTAAAATTATAAAATTTTAATTAATAAGAATTATTTAATTTAAATTTAATATTTTTGATAATTTCCAATAATAAATATTAAATTTAATAATAAATTATATTTTTTTATCAAAATTTAAGTATGATTTAAATTTTGTAAATTTGTATATTAGTCTTTTGCGAATTGTCGACATCGCCGAAAAAAAAATTATAATGGCGATTTTCAACGGTGTCGAAAAAAATACGCGCATCGAAAATTTCATAATAGACCCCCTGGTGTTCGGAAGCGAAAACGTTGGATCCGGATCTCTAACGACTGTAGCATGTTACCTATACGTTTGAAAATAAATAAGGTCATTCATTCCATCTTTGGTTCAATCAAAGTTTGGACGTCGAACAAGGCCTCGATTATTGTTGCCATCACGATGTAAATTTCTAAAGAAAAAAGTTTTTTGGAACAATAGGATTTGGTAGATAATTCTTTTAATCTTCCATTGTAAGCCAGCTATCTTACCATTTTATGGACAATCCCACCTCCTCACTTTTTATTGTCGTGTTGACTGTGCCATGTTTTTCATTAATCTTATGTGTATTGTATACCTAAAACCAGATTCCCATCTCTTAATTGTGTAAATCACAAGAAACCGTGTTATAAAAGATAGTAAGAAATGTAAATACCATGGAGAGCACGTTTGGGAACTTGCTGTTATTTTACGGTTAGTTTTGCTAGGTTTTGCAGTTACGGATGGGAATCAGGTTTTGGATGCATGCGAATATATTAAATCAGTGGAAAATATGGGTGTGTAGCGAAATCTCAGTTAGTCAAAATCTCGTTTTTTTTTCAAAATCCCGGTTTTGTATTAAAAAAAAACCCGGTTTGAATTTTTAAAATTTGCCATGTGGAAAAATGAGACTAAATGATTTTTTGACAAAATTCAAAAATGAGTTTGCTATAAAGTTTTAGAAAATGGCTAATAGGGATGAATTTGGATGGCGGGCTAAGTGCTGTGAGAGTTATCGGAGCCGTCAGCCTCTACAATTATTGCATTCCAAATGTTGCATTAACAAAATATTGTTTTTTTTATTAATCTTGCAACTACAAAATGTTACAAGAACCAAATCTTGCAATTAATATTAATTATTTTATGCAATTAGAACTAGAAGAAGAGAAAACCGGGATTTTGAAAACTGGAGGGTCTATTATGAAACTTATTCGATTTCGGAAAATTCGATTCGCGGCGTATTTTGTTATTATGATTTTGTTTTTCTAAAAAATACGAATCGAATTAAACGAAAATATGACGTCAAAATCCAACTGGTCTTTTAGGTAGCGAATGTCGTATTGTATCAATGTTGTTTTAAAATAATATTTTTTTTATCGTGTAAATAAATTCGGTCGTGTATTTTTATATTTTTTAATTAAGGCAATTATAATTATTGTTTTTAAATATCAATAGATATATTTTCCAAGATATAAGTTGTAAAATAATTTACTACAAATAACGTATGCATATTTGACAGACCCACAACAAATGGACGATTCGCTTTGTTTCATAATAGCAATATTAGAAGCGTATCGAATTTTTCGAAAGCGAATTATGATTCATAATCGAACCCCAAACAAGAACTACTGTCCAAACTTTTGATTCTGATTAGTTCTCTGGCACATGGTCGTTTTAGGTATGCAAAACATTAAGAATTATCCCAGCAGTTCAGGATTTTTAATTTATCCATTCTGTGCGTAATCAAATTGAATTCCTTGATATTGTTTATGCTTATTCTATTAATGTGGAATTTTACGCCAGTCAACATTCGATATGTTTGTAGTTGCCTTTTCCGATGGAGCTGTTTAAGTCGATGTCGTGTCATTAGCTCTCAATATTAGGCCGCAACATCATTCAGTCACCTGAACCCTAAATCTTATGTTGTAAAGTCCACGATCGATGGCAGCTTCTTTAGATATAAGGATAACAGTATCTTTTTCATTAGTTTTATTGAAAAAGGAATTTGAAAAAATCTTAAGTCCGCTGCAACCTAAAAACACTTTTATACCAAAAAAAAGAGATGAATTTTTATCCTTATTTTGTTGTTTTTTTGTTTCGATTCTAAACTATTATTATTATTATTATTACAGTTACACACAGACACACACACATCCATATAATTTTCAACCGTCACAACATAAAAAATCTGCTAGGCCATAATCATTTTTATTTTATTATTTTTGATGTTGTGATGAGTTTGTAGATTAAAACAAGTTGTCCGCACCGTCGTTGTCATAAAGGCAGCACCAAACCAAACCGCGTACCTGAATCACTAAAGCTATAAATGCACAGTGTGCTCAAAATTTCAAACGAGATAACGATGCACGCGGAATACTTTGCAACTCGCGACAACTTATTTTAAACTACACAACTTGGGTCGCGCCCCAGGTGTTGCATACTTTATACTCTATCATTATATGATCATCATCACATCAAAGTTTTATTTGCATTCAATTCATTTTCTTCACAGTGAATCGTGGTATCTACCAACATTTGAGGTCAAAATCCAAATCACTTGATTGTGCAAAACGTAGTAAATGGCAAATTAGTTATGCGGCGGAAATACGACACTACACACAAATTTTATATCCAGGAGAAATATCGTAATTCTATTACGAAAATTTACGAAAATCATGTTTTGTTGTTAATGAAATCTTGTGATATTTGATTTTGATTATATATCCAGTTATCAAGCATACAACCCTATATGCCTCTGATTAAAACGTGTGTTGTATATTTTACATTTTTATGTTTTTATTTCATATAGGTGATGAACATCGACGTCGCCCTACTATTGCGCAAAAAAACGGTTGGGCTTCATATTTTTGATGTAAAAAAAAAATTAATAAATGTTAATTGAGGGGACGGTCTAAATTGGAGCCTAAATTAGAATATAATATTTTCTATAAATATAAAAGGTCCTATGTTCCTCTATACTGTGTGATAATTATACATGGTCATCCCACCTAATTATTATATAAGTTATTCATTTTTTATGATTTTGTAAATATGTAATAATAATAAATTCATTAGCTACGAAAGCAATGTGTTGTTAGTGTAAAACTACCTCCAAATTTACAAAACCTGCCCTAAACATCAGCAATAGGCATTGCAATCCAAAAACTTATAATAACTACCGGAAATTACAGAATTTTACCAGTAATTTTTATAATTTTTAGTCCTCCCTTGTATTTTATTGTTAAATTTTCCTATGATGTTTCTGCCCGAAATCGTATCAGCTGATGGGTTTTGAGAGTGGTTCTATTATAAGTGTTTTAAAATTTGAATTTCGTGATCTCTGGAACATAAATGGGATATTATGATCATATTCAATAAAACGAAAGAAAAAAAATGAATAACACAAATTACTATTACTAGTTGTAAGCAATATCGTTAAATTATCATTTTATATTATTAAAAGAAAATCGCTAATTTCCCTTTTATTATTTGTATTTTGTTATATTATTATAATGCGCGAATTTTAAAGTTCAGAATTTGTTTACCAATAAGTTCTTTGTTTTGTTTTTGTTCAAAATGAACATGAAAATACAATTTAGCAATAAGTGTTTGTTACAAGACAAAAAATTTGTAAAATTTACTGTATAAAATTAAATGTTCATTCCAGAATTAATAAAATGGAAGACTCGAGTTATTTTTAATAGAATTGTGTTAGAAAAATAAAAATGATAAATCGAGATCTCTAAAAAATAACTCAAAATGTAATTTAAACAAACAAATTACAAACATAATTAAAATGGATTTACTAATAAAACAAATTGAAATTATTTATATTTTTAATACTAATCTTAAGTGTTTTATTAGCCGAAGGAACAAAAATAAATATATTTAAGGTAAGTTCGGGGTTGGTCCATTTATCAAATATTCAACAATTACGATATACGAACTTCCGCATTCACGAAATTATACTTGGTCGCTCGTTTGTACGTTCCCTCAAAGGAAGGCGTAACGCAAGCGTAACAAAAAATTAATAAATGTCATATGCAAGACTTCGCAAACGTAGCGCTTTTGCTGTAGGAAAACGAATCGTATGCGTACATTTTGGACTATGAATTTTAAAATGAAAAGCGTACCGCTTAACCACGCCGCATTCGTCGTAACACTTAAGGCGAACTTATTTTATAACGTCAAAACGAAATGTTTCTATAACGACAATGCAGAATGTTGCTATAACATGTGGCAAGGCGCACAAGTTTATAATGGATTAAACTTAGTACCATCCTGTGTTTCCCTAGTTACCAAATTAATTAGACTGTATTTAATGATATACCTCTGGCAATATTAATTACAAGATACCAACTTGAGAAAAAAGACGAAAAGGGGAAAGAAAAATTTTGGATGATGCCGGAAATGCAAGGATCGGAAAGATGGAAAAAGTATTCCGTGCGAGGCAGATCGCGTGTTTAATATTATAAGTAAAAATGAATATTAATGAAAAATTTAAAAAGAATAAAAGTGTTAATAATTGGGACCATTTAAAGAGTGCGTAAGCATAAATAATAAATAAAAAGGACAAGTCGTTTTCGTAAATTAACAATAAGTTTTGTGTAAATAATAATATTAAATGGACGTTTTGTGCAAAATTGAAATATGTGAAATTAAATAACTCGCTATTACGGATTATGAACTGAAAAAAAAACTGTAATAATGTTTAACATACGATTTAAAATTAAATAAATAAACATAGTTGAGATAAAAAAAAAAACGAAACGAAATCTTAATCGACGTAAGCCGTATTAATTCTAAACAGTGATAAAAATAATACGAACATAAAAGACGTTATCATCAATAGTATAAACGTAATAATAATATTAAAGTGAATTTACGTTAATAAAAATAACAATTATTCTTCATTCATCGTAAATCCTCGAAAATTCTATTGCGAAAATCAACGTCGGCATTTTGGATTAACGCGTGGCCACGTCTTCGAAAGCTACGGATTTGCAAACGGTATCATGATAATTTGTTTTACCTTAATAGTTTAAAAATTATATTTTTTTTAGTTTCAAATAAGAATAAAAAAGAATTCTCTTTGCTCTTAGAATAGGTAAAACTGTAAATAATAAAATTTTATTTTTGGGTTATGGTGTCAGAATTTTTTTTTTTCATTTTTTTTATAAATTTTTTTGATTAAAATATTTTCATTAATAATGAATTGTCTGACTTTTATTTTTAGTAGTATGAGTACTTCGTAATTTATTGTAAAATTCAATTGGTGATGGATCAATATCTCTGAATCTTAAGCGGCGGCCTTGGACCACCTCTATTTTCTTTTCACAGCAAAAATTCTAGCTCTGAGGGTCCAGAAAAGAACTCCCCCCAACGACTGCAACCTAGCCGGCTGCAAAATGCTGTTCTGAAACAACCATTAGAGAGTCTGTGGCAAATTTCCAGATTTGTTATTCTAATAAGAAAAAAAACGAATCTCGAGATTTGTTACAAACATTAAGGTGGAAAAAAGTCTTTTTACCCAAAAAAGAAACAGGATTAATTAATTTTAAAATATAATGTATATTTTTGTAACTAATAAAAAAAATTTGTATAAAAATAGATTATTTGCGATTTCCTAACAAAAGAAAGGGCATGAATTGAATTCCACAATAATTACATATATTATTTAAGATTCTTAAACTATATTTAATGTCCGTTTATCACAAAAAATCCATGCCTTATAAATTGAAAATTCAGCTGGTTATATTATACATAAACTATAAAATAAATTTAATTCAGGTATCACATTACATTATATTTAAAAATAATTCATTTGTCATTTCATATTAACGTAAAAATTCATTTTCGATATTTCAATATTAACATACAACTTAGAAACTAATTAAAAACTATTGAAATTAATAAATTCTTGTTCTTCATCGTGCAGAACTCCCGCTACCCCAACCACGACCAGTCCAACCACCACCAGCGATAGAACTTGAACTTCCAGAAAATGGAGGATATAATCAACAAGCTCAGCTCGACGACCCTGTCCGCGACGAACCAATTATTGTTCAGGACCCCAATCCTGCCATTGGAGCGATTCCCATTGCTCCGGAAATCATTCAACCGAACCGATAGCATCTTCACGCGCCGACCGTTCACCGTAGACATCGCCAATCAGGTGACCTTGTTCACACGCGTTTACCAAACGCTGTGTAAAGAGATAGGTTTTGCACCATTACACTTGCTCAATTTATCCGTATGTATCGAACTCTGTTACTTAAAAGAGTTCAAGACATAAATGAACAGGCAAGACGAAGCAGACCAGAGAATTATGTTTTGTTTTTTTTTTTTAGTTCTATATACAATTTTAACTGCTCGTTTTTTCGTGTAAGTAAAAGTTTTTTTTCCTTAATTATGAATACAATAATTGTGTGCTGTTATTGTGGCTCCGTGTTTGATCACTCATCGAAATTTTCATTCATCTGTATTGAATGCAAAGATAAAAACAATATGTGCGCAACAACTCCGTGTTTGAGTGAATCCATTACTGCAATTGCAAATCGATTGGAGGACTTTAAAACAGACTTTGACGTAAACTGCAACCGCCTTTTCAATATGGAAAAGAGACTAAATTTATTGTGCGCTAGTGTTGACGACATGTCGGGTTCGTTTGATCGCATTGATGACAATATTGCAAGTAATACTAAATCGATCGCACTTAATAACTTTAGTCATGATAAATACTTTGGTAAAATTTTGAAATTTATTGATAATTTCGACATGATGTTTTGCAACAAATTTGATATAATTTCGTCGGACGTGTGTACGAATACGTCACAAGTTAAGCAACTCAACAATCAACTTACTTGTGAATTTAGGAACCATAGCCAGCTCATTAATGAATATCTATTATCACACTCGAAAGTTACAGCAGAACTTTCCCGTAAAGTCGATGATTTTAGCTTCGCTCTCAGTGATGGTTTTAAGAAAAACACTATCAACATCTCCGAACAATTACACTCATCTATCTCCTGCTTTGAGAATGGACTTAAAACCATGAAGGACATCTGTAATGAGCGGATGAATTGCGTGATAACCAACCAACCTATGGTAACAGAAGCTCTTCCAAACACCATCTCTCTTCAACATGAACTTCTATCAACGAATTCTCAGTCTATCAACAGCCATCTAACACCTACTACATCAGCAATCCCTCCAAATGCCATCTCTATTCAACATGAACTTCTATCAACGAATACTCAGTCAATCAACAGCCTTCTTACATCTACAACATCAGCAGTTAGTCTCTCACGCTAAAACAATTAGTAATGTTACACCTCCAATACAAATTATCCCTATATCCGATAATTACTCAGCTAACCCTGATTATATTAGTAACATTAGATCTCCCTGCCGACTCAGAGTAGCTCCAAAGCATAAGAATATATTCGTCTCAAGGCTAAGTATCTCGACGACAAACGCAGATATTATTGCGCACATTAACTCCATTTTGAATCTGCATGATACTAGAGTTGGCACGAACCAAGTACAATGTAAAAATATAACTCGCTACAATGGTCATGTCTCCTCCTTCAAAGTCACGGTCCCGGATTCTATGTTCGACTTACTAATGTCCCCAGCATCATGGTCTGAATCAACGTACCTGCAAGAATTTGTCCATCTCCGTGCTAATAACAATTATACCAATGCAAATCAAAAAAAATGAATTATTGGTCAGTTTATTACCAAAATGTAAGGGGACTACGAACAAAATCCCGTGAAGTATTTTTTCAAACTCAAGCCCTTTTTTATGACATTTTTGCACTCACTGAAACAAATTTAACTAATGACTTTAACAGTAACGAATACTTTACGTCAGATTATAACGATTTCCGCAAAGATTGTTCGGTTTCTGATGGTGTACTTAATGGAAGAGGCGTACTTATTGCGGTGCATGTTAAGTTTGATTGCTCAGTGGTTATAATCCCAAATACTGACAATATTGAGCTGATTTGTGTTAAAATCAACACGGGTTATACGAATAAACACATTTATATCCTGTGTTGCTATATACGCAATAATAGCCACGCGGACATCTACCAGCTTCTCGTTGATGCTGTCGATTTCCTTTTTGATAACACTGCTATTTCAGATGACCTATTTGTCGTTGGTGATTTCAACCTCCCTGACCTTATATGGACGCAATTCGAGGACAACACCTATTACGTTGCTGAGAATGCACGATCTGCAATTGAGATTTTGATGCATATCAGTAACGTCAAGAATAATCTTAATAGGCAACTTGACTTAGTATTCTCTTCCGGCACTAATGATTGTAGAATCTTAGAAACAAATCTGGTTCTCAGTACAATTGACTTGTATCATCCGCCTCTTTTAATTTCATTTTCCAGTGAACTATGTAGAGCTAACATTAATTACGAAACTTTACCCAGTTTTAATTTCGGTAAGGCCGATTTTAAGAAGCTTAATGAATTATTAGCTAACGTCGATTTTAACTTCATTCTCGATAATAATTACAACCTGGAAGCCCAAACTCTCAATTTTTATGCCGCGATGGTTGAATGCTTTCAACAGTCCATTCCCTATAATGTACGAAGACACAAACTAGTAGTTCCACCCTGGTACAACAGAGAATTGCGATCACTGCGCAATCAACGAAACAAAAACTGGAAAAAATTCATAAAGACTGGACTGGACTCGGATTATTCAAATTATGTGAACGTTTACAATGCATTTTCGAATATGTCTCATGAACTCTGATGATTACATCACTAGTATGCATTCAGAAATAATTGCTGAGCCAAAGCGCTTTTGGCAATTTATTAATTATAAGAAGAAATCAGATGGATATCGTTCCACGATGAAGTTCGGCGATCATTGTTCTGGTGACCCCAAGACCATTGCTGGCTTTTTCGCAATTTTTTTTAATAGCGCCCACTCCAATAATAATGATATTGAGCCTGATGCGGCCTACTTCACTTACATGAATAACAGCGCTCTAGCCTCTCCGGTCTCCATTCTAATTGATCTTGAAACTGTGGTAAGGAGCATTAACAAGCTAAAAGATGATTTTTCCGCTGGTCCCGATGGATTGCCTTCTATTATTTTAAAAAATTGTGTTGGTAACTTAGCGCAGCCACTTACAATGCTGTTCCAAAAGTCGATCTCCTACGGAATATTTCCATCAATTTGGAAAGACTCTTTTATAACTCCAACCCATAAGAAGGGATGTAAATCTGACGTCTCTAACTATAGGCCAATTGCAAAATTATCCTGTATCCCCAAGTTATTCGAGAGTATTGTGTACGACTCCCTTTACTTTCAATGTAAAACATTGTTTTCAATGAATCAGCATGGCTTCCTCAGAGGACGATCTACTACAACCAATCTAACCGTTTTTGCTTCTGATACTTCGAACGTTATGGAAGTTGGAAAGGAAGTTGACGTTATTACCACGGATTTCAGCAAGGCGTTTGACAGAGTTTCCCATAAGATAATTTTGTTTAAACTCCGGGCTCTTGGTTTTGGACCTCAATTCTTATCTTAGAGAACGTAGGTATCAAGTGATCTTCAGTTCATCCATATCTGCTCCTTTTACAGCCACTTCCGGGGTACCACAAGGCAGTCATCTTGGGCCTATTTTTTTCATCTTGTTCATCAATGATGTCGATTTCATGATTAAAAACTCGTCAATTTCTATTTATGCAGACGATATGAAAATTTATAGACAAATCTCATGTCCCACCGATGTCAAACTATTGCAGAATGACCTCAATAACTTTATGACTTGGTGCACTAAAAATAATCTCGATCTGAACGTGAATAAATGCCAATGCATAACATACTCACGAAAACGCACAAATTCCATTAGTCGTGAGTATACCATCAATAGCGCTATTGTCGTAAAAGTTTTAACCATACGGGACCTAGGGGTAATTTGTGATCGCGAACTTAACTTTAGAGATCACATTGATTCTATTGTCAACAGAGCAAACTCTTCGCTTGAATTTGTGAAACGCTGGTCTAAAGAATTTTTTCACCCTTATGTCACCAGGGCTCTATATGACATTTGTTTGGCCCCTGCTCGAGTATGCTAGTCAGGTTTGGTCCCCATACCATGAAGTGCACATACGAAGAATTGAAGCGGTACAACGTAGATTCTTGCGCTTTGCTCTGCGTGGATTGCCATTGGTGGACGTATACAATTTGCCTCCTTATCTAGACCGCTTGGAGCTTGTTAACTTAAAGCCACTAAGCAAGCGACGATCTGTTGCAGACATCGTCTTCATTCATCAATTTTTAAATGGCGGTGTTGATTCTGCAGCTTTACTCGAAAAGGTAAATCTTAACGTAAATGCTCGTGGATTGAGAACGATACCAGCTTACAGAATTGCTCCTCATAGAACGACCTACGGCGAGAACGAGCCTGTTACAAGAATGCTGCGCGAGACTAATAAATATTTCAAGCTATTTGTTCAACAGAACATGACACCTGTGTATAATTTGTATAATTCAAGGGCATAAAGGGTTGTGACCTAAACATGTGCATAATATGTAAATTCGCACATAATTCATTTTTTTTGCATGTTAATGCAAAAATACATTTTTTATATATTCGACACCTAGTTGAATATTGCTTCATACTCGCTGAGTTAGCATTTAAGTCAATAGTTTAAGCTATAATGTAAAATGTATAAATACCATGAATATTGTTAGAATAAAACAGAATTAAGTAAACCATTCATCACGTTAGTTCTCACTCGATAGTTATTTGGACCTCACCCGCGGTAATCCAAATAATCAAATCTCACCAACATTAAGAAATCTGGATAGAGGGTAGATTTACGACCTACTATTAACGCTGTCCAGATTTACATGGTCCTTCGAGCCATTCGAACACGAATTGGCATAAATTTATAAGGCGTCTGTCTAGGCCAAAACATAGACAGAGTATAATATTATACAAAGCGACATGAACAACATCAACATCTTTGGATCATGGACGCACTAATTGAAAGTCAGTCGTGCGTTAGGGAAGAGCTGCTTCAACTCATCACGAAAATAAAGCGTGATGACGGCCGACCGGTAACCAGAGGTTTCTACGACACAATTAAGAGAAACATGGAAGTTCAATATAAAAAATATCACGACATCGACAAACAAATTGTTGAACTTGGATTACCCAAAACCCATCCCTATTTAAGCGAGCGTCAGGGGATAAAACGGGCGTACGAAAAGGCGATGGACGACATTCGCGAGCTTGAGGAGAACATTCTCAAGATTGAAAAGGGCATACACAAGCTCATCCCAACATCAGGCATCTCTGGGATAAAATCAACAGTCACCAGCGGTGCAGAAACACTAGTTCCAGGAACCGACGGAGAATCAAAAAGAAGCCCTACACCGTCGAAGAAATCGAAAATCCCCATTAACATCGTTAAAGCTGCCAAAGGTGGAAATACCAACATTCAACGAGGAATACGAAAATTGGCATGCATTTATCGACATCTTTACAAGGCTCGTCCATCAAAATGGTCAATTATCAAATACATTAAAGATGACATACCTAAAATTTCATCTACAGAAGGGAGCCGCGCAATTAATCAGCCATTTATCAACCATTGGAGACAACTATGAGAGGGCATGGGAAATCCTACAGGCTAGATATAACAACGAGCGGCTATTAGCATCATCATACTTCAATGCAATATTATCCTTGCATAATATACAACACGCAACAGCAGCCAGTATCAGAACACTACACGATACTGTGGTGGAAATGTTGCACAATATCAAAAATTTGAAGTTAGAAAATCCATTTGAAGCCCTCATCGCACACCTCGTAATGAAAAAGGTGGACGCAGATACATTGGAGAAATATGAAAGCAGCCTTGTCCGCCCTCGCAAAATTCCTAATATGGACTATTGCCTGGAATTTTTGACGAGAAGATTCCAATCACTGGAAGCATTTGGAGGACAAAAACCGAACATCGCACGGTTAGCAAAGCCAGAAATCTCCGTACCGCGAAAAACATTCGTAAATGCTAAGAGCTTTAGCAAGCCGGCTGCGGAAAATTACAATGATACCAATTGCAGGTATTGTGAGGAACGACATCATTCTCTCAATGATTGCAGTCATTTTAAAAACATTTCCATCAAACGAAGAATCGATTTCGTGAATCGTGCTGAAATCTGCACGAACTGTCTCGCTCATAGTCGAAAGATACCATGCAGCAAAAAACCCGGTTGCAACAGCTGCGGTAATCGACATCACCAGTTGTTGCATGAACCCGATCCAAGGCCTCCAAAAAACGTATCTGTCAGCACATCGGACGGCAATCAAACAACGTTGTTAGCCACGGCCATTGTAAAAATCAACTCGATTTGCGGAACGCCGGTCAATGTACGAGCATTTTTAGACCAAGGGTCACAGGTTTCTTTAATTACGGAAGAAGCAGTTCAACAGCTAGGCCTACCAATAAGGCATACAAAGATTAGGACTTCAGGAGTTGGAGCCAATACCACCAACAAGGCAAATGCTAGTGTCCAGATTTGCCTTCAACCTCATTTTAAGTCCTCATACAGATTAATTTTCAACGCATACGTATTGCCGAGAATCACTACATATATTCCGGAATAACCGATCGTCAGAAAGCATGACGACAGATGGAGTAAACTACGTTTAGCGGATCCAAATTATGATCACCCTGCGCCAATTAACATACTGTTAGGTGCGGACGTGTACAGCGATTTCATCGGGAACCAAATAATTAGAGGTAAACCAAGCGCGATAAGCACCAGTCTGGAATTGATAATCTTCGGCCCCTCACAAACCACAATTCAACAACAGGCCGTAGCAGCTCATACGATCGGCGTGTCGGAAGGAAACATGGAGAGATTCTGGGAATTGGAAGAAATTTCAAAAGATAACAGTGACTGGTCAGTAGACGACTCTTCATGCGAGGCGCTCTTCCAACAAACCACCAGACGGGGTAAAGATGGGCGATATATTGTACATCTACCTTTCAAGGAAAACCAATTGGATCTGCTCGGAAGTTCTCGACAGCGAGCACTACAACGGTTACTACACCTGGAAGCAAAATTCTGTAAAAATCCAGAGCTAAGGTCACTATACGTAAATTTCATGCGAGAGTACATCCAGATGGGTCACATGAAACAGGTTGATCAAGGCAGAGGCAAATTTTATCTACCGCATCATGCAGTGGTTAAGGAAACCATGGACGCTACCAAAATTCGGGTAATATTTGATGCGTCGATGAGAGCATCCACAGGCATCAGCCTAAATGAAGTTTTATTCACTGGCCCTCCATTACAGAATGATCTATGGACGGTTCTCCTTAGATGGAGAAAAGACCAGATAGTGTTCTCTGCTGACATCAAAAAGATGTACCGTCAAATACTGGTACACGCAGAACATCAGAACTATCAACGGATTTTATGGAGAGAAAGTACACGTCATCCAATAAGTGAATACCAACTAACCACAGTAACCTACGGAACATCGGCAGCACCCTATTTGGCGATTCGCACGTTACATCAACTCGCCGAAGATGAACATCAAGAGTACTCCAAAGCACGCCATATTTTGAAGCACGACTTTTACGTTGACGACGTGTTGACTGGCGCAGACAGTATGGAAGAAGCGGAGCAAGTGAAAGCACAGCTTATCGAGCTACTGCATCAAGGGGGAATGAAATTGAGTAAGTGGTCAAGCAATCATTCTGACCTATTAAAGAGATTACCCCAGGAAGAGGTCTTGAGTGACAACCTTACTATCGCGGATGAACAGTCAATCAAAACCTTAGGGATAGGTTATAGTCCATCTGCCGACTGCTTCGTATTCCAAGTACAGTTACCACCGAATGACAATAAAATAACGAAACGCCAATTTTTGTCCGAAATGTCAAAAATCTTTGATCCTTTGGGATGGCTGGCACCATTAATCATTGGATGCAAAATAATGTACCAAAGACTATGGAGTCTCAATCTGGGTTGGGACGAAGAGTTACCAGCAGAAACAGCTAAACGCTGGGATCAACTCAAGCTCGAGTTGAGTGCCGCTCGGCAAATTAAAATACCTCGCTATATCAATCACTCTGAAGATAACTGTACGTTTGAACTTCATGGATTCTGTGACGCATCCGAGCACGCCTACGCGGCTGTGCTGTACAGCAGAAGTACCATCAATGGACAAAGTACAATCCGTCTTTTGACTGCGAAAACCAGGGTAGCACCAGTAAAATCGAAATTGACGATTCCCCGACTCGAGTTATGCGGCGCAGTATTATTAGGCCGTCTAGTGCAACAGGTCAAAAAGAGCCTAGAGGTTAACATAAGCTCAACAACCTTATGGTGCGATTCCATGATTACATTGGCCTGGATTCAAAAACCATCATCAACTTGGAAACCATTCGTCGCACATCGAGTGGCAGAGATTCACCAAAATACCAGCATCCAGTCATGGCATTATATCCGTTCAGAACACAATCCAGCTGATTGCGCTTCCCGCGGTGTAACCTCAAAGCAGTTAGCGGCACTCCAAAGCTGGTGGAACGGTCCGACGTTTTTGCACCATGCACCCATACTAAACGAAGAGGCGGAATACGAAACAGCTGAGGAAAGGAAAAATATAGTTACAACACATATGCAAGTGGGAAACGTAGAATCTCCAATTCAAGCCTTAATCAACAGGCAATCATCACTCAGGACGCTTATACGGATAACAGTTCAAATACTAAGGTGGCGAACCAAACGGAGGGGACTAATCGAACAACAAGAGTGGGATCTAGCTTTGTCACTGAATTTGCAGAAGAACATTCGCTACTGACACAAGGAAAACACATCAACAAACGCAGCAGAATCATTTCGCTCAACCCATTTCTCGATAAGAGAAACACAATTCGGGTTGGTGGAAGATTAGAAAATTCATCCCTGCCCTACGATGAAAAACATCCTGTCATCCTACCGTACAAAGGGTCATTCACCAAGTTAGTATTGGAGTGGGCACATAAAAAAACATTGCACGGCGGCAACGCGTTAACATTAGCTTTCCTCCGGAAAAAATTCTGGATCATCAGAGGAGTCCAAACAGTCAAATATAATAACCATCGATGTATCCGCTGCCATCGATTCAAAGTCACGACCACAGAACAACTAATGGGCGATTTGCCAATGCCTCGCGTTACTGTATCGCGCCCTTTCACCCACACTGGAGTGGACTATGCCGGCCCGATTTATATTCGAACTAGTAAAGGCCGCGGAAACAAATCGTATAAGGGATATATATGCATATTTATCTGTTTAGCTACCAAAGCAGTCCACATCGAAGCTGCTTCAGATCTTTCAACAGAGGGATTTATAAGCGCATTCAGACGATTTACCGCTCGTCGAGGCAATGTTGCACACATGTACAGTGACAACGGGACAAACTTCGTGGGAGCACAAAAAATACTTCAACCACTTACGTGGCATTTCATTCCACCAGCATCACCACATTTCGGTGGATTGTGGGAAGCAGGAGTAAAATCTATAAAAACCCACTTAAAAAAATGTATAGGTGACACCAAGCTCATCTTTGAAGAGATACAAGACCGCTTTGCCCGCTATCTGAGGATCCTGAAACGCTAGCCGTACTAACGCCCGGACATTTCCTGATAGGAGAGGCCTTACTAGCGCCACCAGAAAAAGAACAGCCAACACAACATGGAAACATCCTGTCCCGATGGAAGCTCGTCCAAAATATGCGTACTCAATTTTGGCAAAAATGGGTATCCGATTATTTACATCGTCTACAACAGCGTCCCAAGTGGCAACAACCACGGACAAATCTCAAAATAGGAGATATCGTACTGTTGCGAGACGAATTACAACCACCAACGAGATGGAAACTCGGCCGAATTACAGAACTACATCCTGGCGCTGATGGGCAGACCAGAGTAGTAACGCTCAAAACATCGGGCAATTCAAACGTCAAAAGATCCATAAGCAATGTAGCACCTTTGCCCAGCCAAGAGCCACTGAAAGAAGAAGCAGCTCAAGAAGAACATCTAGTAAAAGAACATGCACCCACGACTCAAAAGAGAAGGCAACAACCCAGTCGAAAGGCGAAACAAGTCTCCGTTACAAATCAATTAATTCGCCATAGTTGTCTAGTACTGAGTATAATAAGCTTGGTTTCCGGCATCCGATGGACTGAAGAATCAGGTTTGGACTCAACCAATCCATCAACCACTGTAACTACATGGAACAACTCGGGCATGTACTTCGACAATATTGCCAAGGTAGAACTTCTTTCGACTAAATGGGAGTTAGTCGTTCGGTACAATTTGTCTAGTTATTGGCAAGAAATCTATAACGTGGAGAAAGGTTTGAGCTTGCTTGACAGGGCCTGTAAAAATGTATACCCAATCAAATGTGATCTAATATTACAACAGCTGCATTGGCAGTTTAACAACATTATCCAAGACAACGAATTGATCACACATACAGACATTAGTCAACGGAGAACGAGACGTGGAGTAGGCGATACCATTGGGTACGTAATGGGGAACATGTTCGGAGTATTGTCACAAAGAGAGGCAGAACAGTATGAGCAGCAGTTCGATCAGATACAGGAAAATGAAGCATACACTCTAAAACTGCTAAAAAATCAAACCTCGATTCTTGACAACACGTTGAAATTATTCAAACACAGTAACAATATCACCGCCGAACAATTAAAACAGCTAATGGAGGCACAACAACATTTCGACATCGAGTTAGCACTCCTCAATGAGTATCGAACCCATCAAGATAAAGCATTAGCTGTCATTCTTTTATCCCTCCAATTGGGTCTAGTGATAAAACATCTTGAAGATACACAAAAAGGATTAGTGGACGTACTTACAGGTGCGAAACATCAAATTATTCATCCATCACTATTATCTCCGTTGCAGTTGGAGCAAGAGATGACCACTATACTTAAATACCTTCCGAAAACTTGCACTATTCCAGGACATGGGATTTTAGAGTTACACAACTTGTATCGACTAATGACCATAAGGACAAGAGTAACCGAAAACAACGTAATAATCGTGATACAAATACCCTTGGTGCAATCATGGGACTATCAGCTCTACGAGGCTATCTCTGCCCCAATTTTTCTCAACGATTCTCAAATAAAAATAAAGCCTACCACAAAATACATACTTGTCGATCCATATCGAGAGCGCTTTGCATCCATCACGGATCATGAACTAAGCAAGTGCGAGGAACTACCTGATGGTTTATTGATATGTGAAGCGAATGGAATCAATGTGAGATATCAATGTTTCTCAAGGCAAAGGTCCCACATCCAAGCTGCAGCACTGAGGTCACGAAAGCAGCAAACTATTTCATCAAGCTACACGCTGCCAATCAATGGATTTTCGGAGTCAACCAAAGCATCATCGTGGATATAATTTGCGAGTCCAGAATACAGCCCACCGCATTAGAGCGTTATGGTTTCATAAAACTACAGCCAGGATGTATTCTTAAGAGCAATACCGTATATCTATATGCAATCAGCACCAAAGGTAGTGAGCGGAATGGGTCGTACATCCCTGCGTTTAATATATCGGTACTCACGCAGTCGCTTGATAAAGCACACTGTTTGACATCTGCGCATCAAATCAGCTTCACCATCACCACACCTGATACTACACAATTAGAACAGGAAATAAGAGCTCAACAATTGGATGAATCAGTAGCCATGGATAAACACCACGTCCACCACTATGTGATGACTCATCTTGCTTTCTGGACGTTGCTCGCCCTTGGAATCTTCTTACTTATACAGTGCGTAAAGGGTAGACGACATAGTGCACAAACAACACGAACCTGTGGCCGGCCCCCAACATGTTCAACAGAACACGACACCTGTGTATAATTTGTATAATTCAAGGGCATAAAGGGTTGTGACCTAAACATGTGCATAATATGTAAATTCGCACATAATTCATTTTTTTGCATGTTAATGCAAAAATACATTTTTTATATATTCGACACCTAGTTGAATATTGCCTCATACTCGCTGAGTTAGCATTTAAGTAAATAGTTTAAGCTATAATGTAAAATGTATAAATACCATGAATATTGTTAGAATAAAACAGAATTAAGTAAACCATTCATCACGTTAGTTCTCACTCGATAGTTATTTGGACCTCACCCGCGGTAATCCAAATAATCAAATCTCACCAACATTAAGAAATCTGGATAGAGGGTAGATTTACGACCTACTATTAACGCTGTCCAGATTTACACTATTCGACTACCACATTAGCAAATTCGCCATCAAGAAGTTTTTATTCGCTACCAGTTGACAAACCATAATAAACTTAATTTTTATTTTATTTTTTATATTAACTTTTTTCTTATCGATTTGACTTAAATACTCAATCGAGTATTTATAATTTTTACCATTTTTTTCTCCCCATTTCCGCTTCATTTAATTTTAATTTTTCTTAACTTATCTTTAGTTTTTATTATTTATTTTATCTTTTTATTTTTTATTTATTTTTTTTGTTTTATTTTTCTTTCATTCAAATCTGCTTGCTTTAAGTAAACCAACGGGCGTTCTCTCCTTCTTGCGGTGGGGTATCATTCTCCTAATTTAGTTACATATAGCTTCAGCCTCTTCATTTAATCATAGTTCTATTAATACATTTTTTATTCGATCAACATTAATTTTATTTTTGCCATTTTCTTCTTTTTAACTTTTAAATTAGTAGTATGATATCCTTGTTTATAATTCCCTGGAATTATATTCAAAAAATAATAATAATGTTGTTGGTGACTCCCCGCGTGCGGTTAGGGAGGGGTGATTGGTCGTTGGGTATTATTATTATTATTCTGCAGCACGTGCACTAATAGTCATACTCTTCCTCTTGCGGTCTTTAGCGTATTGAAACCAGCGCTTGATGATGTTTATGATATCAGAAACTCTAGCTGTGGTAAATTTTTCCATGGCGCTTTCTGAAAATAACAAATACGTTTACAATTGTGATTCATTCAAAAAGTTAAAATTCAGTACAATTGTAACTACGAACCTTTGATAATTTTCATAACACAGTATATGATTTTACAGGTATATTCGAATTATGCCCAAACCATGAGAATTTACAAGCCGCTTCATTACTGATAAGTATAACCAATTTTAAGCATCCGCGAACATATTTATCGAGCGAAGAGTCGCTTAACAATTTAAAGGTGTCAGTCTGTGAATTGAAAATAAAGAAATTAAAACGTTAAATTCATTAGATATATTAAAAGTATAACGTGATTTCTATCTTACTAAAGATTTTTGACATTCCAATGATTTTAGTTGTTTCTCGAGTTCTTGAAATCCGTCAACTGTTGAGTGTGGTATGTCAAGAATTAATGTTTTTGAGGAATTAGCAGCTTGTGATTTTTGATGCTCGTGTCTTAAAAATGTCCCTCTTTTAATACCGCTTTCAATAAAATATTATTTTGCTGACAAATTTTATTTTCTGGACTTGGCGTGACATCTGTTTGAGTTCCGCTTTCATTCTTTGTTGGAATTTTATTATTTTGTGATGTCAGTGGAACAGTATTCTTTTTATTTGAATAGGTAAACTTTTTGTGAGTGGGTTTTTGGGTGCTGGTTGCTGGTTTCATTGTACTGTCTATTTTAAGAAAGTTTATATACAGTATGTTCAACAAGAGCGTGTACGGCATAACTATACTTAAAACTATAGGAACAAATATGGGCGGGGCTTGCATCGGTTTTCTATTGATTCCTCTTGAGCGCTCTGAAACAAACTTTAGTTTAAATTCAACTGTTTAGCGGTTTAATTAACAACACGTATATGCAAACCATAAAATGTAAATGTATACAAAAACGTAAATATAGGTAAAAAGATGCAGCAGATAATTTAAAAGAAAAAAAAACAAAAAACATAAGAAGATACAGATTTATAAAAAAATAAATTCGTTAAATAACATCAACGTCTAAATTATAAAAAATGATTGTACGTGTTTTGTAGATAAGTGCAATCAGATTGCCTGTTGATGTTATTTGCTGTACCCTTTATATGCAACATTTCAAAGAAACGTCTAATAGAACAATTAGATTCATTTTCTAAAATTTGAGCATTGTCCAGAAACACATCATGGTTAGTTTCAAACAAATGAACCGATAAAGCACTAGTACTTTCGCGATTAACTTTTTTAAGTTTAAGTTTTTGGGCATCTTTTTTATGTTGTTTAAATCTACTACTCACCAATTGTGTAGTTTGCCCAATGTACATTTTGTCACATTCACAAGTTACTTTATAAACAACGTTTCTTTTGTCACTTAATGCTGTTTTGTCTTTTAAAGGTGAAAAAATAGAAGTTCCAAGATTCATATATGATTTACCAACAATTTTGTAATTAAATTTATTTAAACAATAACTGATATTTTCAAAAAGTGATTTAACATAAGGAATTGAAATATATTTTTTGGTTGTATTATTTAATGGAGGTAGATTTTCGTCAGATTGTCCAAAATTTATTTGTGAATTTAAGTAAACAGAATTTATTATAGGTTTAATAAATGAATTTGGATAATTATTTTTATTAAGAACATTTTTTAAAAGTCTAAAATTGTCAAAATGAAAAATAGGGTCAGACAGTTGTATAATTTTCTGAGATAATAATTTTACTGTATTACGTTTATATGCCAAAGGAAGATGCGAATCAAAATTTAGATATCTGCCTGACCAAGTTTTTTTATGATACCAATCTGTCGAAAGAGAACCATCACTGTTATGTATTACAAGTAAATCTAAAAAAGGTAAACTATTATTAGATTCCAATTCCATTGTAAATTTAATTTTGTCATTAAATGAATTAAATGCATCAAAAAAAATTTGTTAATTTGATCAACTGGAATAGCAGTTATAATGTCATCAACATATCTGAAGAAAAAAGCCGGTGTGAAATTAAGAGAACCTAAAACACTACTCTCAATATATTCCATAACTAGGTCCGCTACGGCAGGACTAGTTGGCGATCCCATCGGAGTACCAAAAGGTTGTCTATATATTTTATTATCAAAGCGAAATTCACAGTTATCTAAAACCAATTTCATAGCTGTAATGTACTCGGCTTTGTTTAGTTTAGTATTGGAATTCTCTTGAATTTCAAGCCATCTTTCGTTTATAAGTTTAATGACTAAATCACTATCTACATTGGTAAATAAAGAAACCACGTCCAAAGATAAAATTTCGTAAACATTAGGAAGTATAATATTTTTAATTTTTTCTTTAAAAGAAATTGAATTTTTTACTGCTGTACATGACTTTCCTACAGTTTTATTAAGAATGTTTGAGAGAAAACCTGAAAGATTGTATAACGGAGTACCAATTGAACTAACTATTGGTCTATAAGGAACCCCTTCTTTATGTATTTTTGGTATACCATACAACTTCGCCGGTACACCGTGATAACTCTTTAAAGATTTTCCCTCATTAACTGTTACTAAATTATATTTTTGCCAAGAACTAACCATTTCATTCAACTTCCTTTGAACTGAAGAAGTTGTTGACCAAAAATTCTCCATATTTTATTTTCATTTTTTGGAAAAAATTATGCGCCATTATTGTACGATTGTTACTTATTTTGTTACCCGAATTTCACCAGATTGGGTATGTATATAATATTATATAAATATTAGGCTGTAAATATATTTTTGATAATTATATTAGCTGGAATGAGCCTATGGTAAACAACATGAAGAAGCTTTTCAAATTTCAGTTAAAATTGGCAAAAGCCCTTAATAGAAAATCGTTTCTTTTGAGATGCCGTAAACAAAAAGTTTACCCTAATAACAGAAAACTTAAAAATGTGTACAACATAAATCAAAATGTGTTTAAACGTCTCGAAAATCGGTTTATTTTTGCTGTCATAAACCAAGAAATTGCAGAAACCTTCTTGTCTATAAATAAGTTCAGCAAAATTATTGACCAGCAATTGCAGATCATCAAAAACATCATGTCGGCATATTTTTTCAAAAAATTCAAAATTAATTTAGAAAAAGTTTCAAAATCAGGTATGATAGAATTAAGGCTTTAAATATTAAAAAATTTAATAACATTATATGTGTATTAGATTTTGATAACCGTATTAATCAAATAAATGTAAATGGTATTGTTGGTGATATTGAAAATAGTCATGTGGAGTGTGACAATAAATGGTTGGTCAATTTAACTGATGTTGAAATTCCTAATAGAGCAGTTGATATTCTAAAATTAGGTGAAAAATTTTGTCCACCAATAAACAACACATTGGTTCCTTTCAAACAAATTATAGCTAACGTAGAAGGTGCTTTGTTAGTTACTTCTGATGAAATTGTTGATAAATCACAGTTACGAAATGAGTTAGTGAATATTTTAACAAATTTCAAAAATCACAATCATCACAGAAAGTATACAATAACAGAGACACAATTTCTAAAAGATTTTTTTTATACAAAAAGATTCATAAAAGATCACCCAGAATTATTAATAACGAGAGCTGATAAGGGTAATATAACTGTTATAGAGAATAAAAGTAACTACATTAATAAGATTTCGTCCATGTTAGAAGATAATAGTATGTATCAAGTAATTTTAAAAGATACATACTTCTTCAGTTCAAAGGAAGTTGAATGAAATGGTTAGTTCTTGGCAAAAATATAATTTAGTAACAGTTAATGAGGGAAAATCTTTAAAGAGTTATCACGGTGTACCGGCTAAGTTGTATGGTATACCAAAAATACATAAAGAAGGGGTTCCTTATAGACCAATAGCAAATATAATATTGCCGATCTCATATAAATTTTTTCGCCAAATTTTTTTTTAAAAGAGGGATCCAATGCACAGTAACCTCACTATGCGGACACTTTTTTCATTAAAAAAGTTTAGCTAAGACAACAATTTTGCGAGACATCTATACGTTTCATGAACAAAATTTTACGAAGTTTAAATTTTTTTTATCGATTTTTATTTTCGACGATTTGCACATGCTGGATGCACATGTTGAAGTATTTACATACAGACTTGAATAAAAACGTAAACAAGAAGCAAGATTAACTTTGAATTTTATCAATGGTTTTTACTTTTCGTAAAATATTATTTTTTTGTTTTGTGTCCTTTTAAAACAAAATTATGTTTTGTGTCGTATATTCCCTGTGATATTTTATGATACGAGAGGCTCCATTAAAAAGAAGTTATTGTAAATAAGACTTATTATTATTGTTTTAAATTTAATCAAAATAATTGTTTTTGAGTTGTATGCAACATTGTTATTCGTATTATTAAGCGATAATTTGTTAATCCGTGGATAATTGATAGTAGGGATAATAAATATGTAGATTATAATTTTTTAATTTTAAAACTAAGGAAGCATACATGTGCTAATTTTATCTTGTCCTCATGAGTTAAAAACTTTAGCTTTAGAAATCAAGTGGGGTGTATTCGAGATCTATGTATACATTCGTGGTAAAAAAAAGTCTGGTGTTGGCCACAACATATTCACCACTCTAATTGTTTACAAGTTTTTCTGCATCAATGCACTTTGTGCCAATAATATTTGCCACGGAGACGCCGGCGTTCTTGCGTAATGTTTACAAAAAATGTCAACAAAAGTTTCCTTTATATAATATACTCGTAAATGTTAGGAACATGATTACTTATAACTCGTATTATGGAATTTTACTGGAAATAAAATAATAAATTTTAATTTTCATCCCAAGCTTCTTTCTTTTATTGCACCAATTTTAAAAATTCATAAAATTAATTCATAAAAATAACAATCGTTAAATAATCCAAACGTAATCATTTATTAAATTTGGTTATGCAACCAGTTCCAACTAAATATTTTAAAACAAAAAATCTATATATATGGAAATGGAAATCTAAAACCTGATTCTATTTCCTGCCAATCAAATTAGATTTTTCATTTTGAATTAATATTAGTGAACTATTTCCATGTTCCGGGAAATCGCTTAAATAAGTGAAATAATCCCACCAACCAACTAAGTTAAAATTATTCATTCGATGAATTTTTCGTAATCAGCAATAACTTTAAGGATCAAATATCCAGATATCATTACATAAGTCAATCATCTGTTCAACCACTAAGAAATATTAAAGAATTTAAGATTTATTTAATTTGCCCATATTTCATACTTAAATCGTTAAAAAAATTTGCTACCTGCCTTTTAATATTATTAATGTATATTACATCTTGTAATTTGTTTATATTAATTTTGATTGATTGATTGATTGATTGGAATGTACGACCCTTCCTTTTGGTTCCTTTCAAACAAATTATAGCTAACGTAGAAGGTGCTTTGTTAGTTACTTCTGATGAAATTGTTGATAAATCACAGTTACGAAATGAGTTAGTGAATATTTTAACAAATTTCAAAAATCACAATCATCACAGAAAGTATACAATAACAGAGACACAATTTCTAAAAGATTTTTTTTATACAAAAAGATTCATAAAAGATCACCCAGAATTATTAATAACGAGAGCTGATAAGGGTAATACAACTGTTATAGAGAATAAAAGTAACTACATTAATAAGATTTCGTCCATGTTAGAAGATAATAGTATATATCAAGTAATTTTAAAAGATACAACTTCTTCAGTTCAAAGGAAGTTGAATGAAATGGTTAGTTCTTGGCAAAAATATAATTTAGTAACAGTTAATGAGGGAAAATCTTTAAAGAGTTATCACGGTGTACCGGCTAAGTTGTATGGTATACCAAAAATACATAAAGAAGGGGTTCCTTATAGACCAATAGCAAATATAATATTGCCGATCTCATATAAATTTTTTCGCCAAATTTCTTTTTAAAAGAGGGATCCAATGCACAGTAACCTCACTATGCGGACACTTTTTTCATTAAAAAAGTTTAGCTAAGACAACAATTTTGCGAGACATCTATACGTTTCATGAACAAAATTTTACGAAGTTTAAATTTTTTTTATCGATTTTTATTTTCGACGATTTGCACATGCTGGATGCACATGTTGAAGTATTTACATACAGACTTGAATAAAAACGTAAACAAGAAGCAAGATTAACTTTGAATTTTATCAATGGTTTTTACTTTTCGTAAAATATTATTTTTTTGTTTTGTGTCCTTTTAAAACAAAATTATGTTTTGTGTCGTATATTCCCTGTGATATTTTATGATACGAGAGGCTCCATTAAAAAGAAGTTATTGTAAATAAGACTTATTATTATTGTTTTAAATTTAATCAAAATAATTGTTTTTGAGTTGTATGCAACATTGTTATTCGTATTATTAAGCGATAATTTGTTAATCCGTGGATAATTGATAGTAGGGATAATAAATATGTAGATTATAATTTTTTAATTTTAAAACTAAGGAAGCATACATGTGCTAATTTTATCTTGTCCTCATGAGTTAAAAACTTTAGCTTTAGAAATCAAGTGGGGTGTATTCGAGATCTATGTATACATTCGTGGTAAAAAAAAGTCTGGTGTTGGCCACAACATATTCACCACTCTAATTGTTTACAAGTTTTTCTGCATCAATGCACTTTGTGCCAATAATATTTGCCACGGAGACGCCGGCGTTCTTGCGTAATGTTTACAAAAAATGTCAACAAAAGTTTCCTTTATATAATATACTCGTAAATGTTAGGAACATGATTACTTATAACTCGTATTATGGAATTTTACTGGAAATAAAATAATAAATTTTAATTTTCATCCCAAGCTTCTTTCTTTTATTGCACCAATTTTAAAAATTCATAAAATTAATTCATAAAAATAACAATCGTTAAATAATCCAAACGTAATCATTTATTAAATTTGGTTATGCAACCAGTTCCAACTAAATATTTTAAAACAAAAAATCTATATATATGGAAATGGAAATCTAAAACCTGATTCTATTTCCTGCCAATCAAATTAGATTTTTCATTTTGAATTAATATTAGTGAACTATTTCCATGTTCCGGGAAATCGCTTAAATAAGTGAAATAATCCCACCAACCAACTAAGTTAAAATTATTCATTCGATGAATTTTTCGTAATCAGCAATAACTTTAAGGATCAAATATCCAGATATCATTACATAAGTCAATCATCTGTTCAACCACTAAGAAATATTAAAGAATTTAAGATTTATTTAATTTGCCCATATTTCATACTTAAATCGTTAAAAAAATTTGCTACCTGCCTTTTAATATTATTAATGTATATTACATCTTGTAATTTGTTTATATTAATTTTGATTGATTGATTGATTGATTGGAATGTACGACCAAACCAGTGGCATTTCCTGGTTGTGCTCTCAAGGTGTTCTGCTTCGGATTTTGATCATCCAAAATAATTAAAATAATAGTTATTAATTAAGAAAATAATATTAGAAATTTATAATAAAAATAAAATTTTCTGTAATAAAATTAAAACTTTTAGAATTCGAATAAAAATCAAAAACTGTTTAGTCGTTCGGCGAACGAGCAGAACATCACTAGAAAACGCCGCTGATGTCCAGTTAGCTTAATATAATATATCTTATATCATAAACAAATAAAAATTATCCCCATTTTATCACGATAAGGTAGACCCATTTGTTATTGACCACTAAGTTGTTCAATCTTTGCAAATGGAATTTACACATTCACTGTATCGAGGATTGGCCAGTACCCAGTGATTTCCAAACGACATGTTATATATCTCAAGTTAGCTTAAGACATCCTAAACAAATTAGAATGATCCCCATTTTAATACGATGAGGTAGACCAATTTGTTGTTGACCCCGAAGTTGTTCAATCTTTGCAAATGGAATTTACGCATTCACTGAATCGAGGATTGGCCAGCACCCAGAGATATCCAAATGACATGGCACATATGTCTAGTTAGCTTAAGATATCTTAAACAAATAAAAATTAACCCCATTTTAATACGATGAGGTCGACCCGTTTGCTATTGACCCCGAAGTTGTTCAATTTTTGCAAATGGAATTTACACATTCACTGAATCGAGGATTGGCCAGTACCCAGAGATTTCCGACTGACATGTTATATATCTCTAGTTAGCTTAAGACACCCTAAACAAATTAGAATGATCCCCATTTTAATACGATGAGGTAGACCCATTTGTTATTGACCCCGAAGTTGTTCAATCTTTGCAAATGGAATTTACACATTCACTGAATCGAGGATTGGCCAGCACCCAGAGATATAAAAATGACATGGCACATATGTCTAGTTAGCTTAAGATATCCTAAACAAATAAAAATTAACCCCATTTTAATACAATGAGGTCGACCCGTTTGCTATTGACCCCAAAGTTGTTCAATCTTTGCAAATGGAATTTACACATTCACTGTATCGAGGATTGGCCAGTACCCAGAGATTTCCGTCCGACATGTTATATATCTCTAGTTAGCTTAGGACATCATAAACAAATAAAAATTATCCCCATTTTAATACGATGAGGTAGACCCGTTTGCTATTGACCCCGAAGTTGTTCAATCTTTGCAAATGGAATTTACACATTCACTGTATCGAGGATTGGCCAGTACCGAGAGATTTCCAACTGACATGACATATAGGTATAGCAGTGGCGTGTCCTGGTTGTGCTCTCAAGGTGTTCTGTTTCGGATTTTGATCACCCGAAATAATTAAAATAATAGTAATTAATTAAGAAAATAATATTAGAAATTTATAATAAAAATAAAATTTTCTGTAATAAAAATAAAACTTTTAGAATTAGAATAAAAATCAAAAATTGTTTAGTCGTTCGGCGAACGTGTAGAACATCACTAGAAAACGCCGCTGGACCAAACCTAAGTAAGATTCCCGGTTGACGCCGGGCCCATCCGCACACTCTTTTACATATAACAAGATGGAGGGATAGGAAAGGTTTGTTAATTATTATGGAAATTGACCCGGTTTCAGACACCTAAGTAGTCAATAGTTAGTAAATTGTTAGTTGAAATGTAATATAAGACGGTTAGCACAAGACAACACAATTATTTTTGATTTTTTCTTTTTTTGATATATTCAGAACTCAGCATCCTAAAAAACATATAATTATAATTAAAATTTATAATTAATTAAGTTGCAGTAAATTTCCTGAAATAAAATGTCATTATTAAGAGTTAAATTGACTTGAATAAAATAAATGTAATGTTATGATTAGTATTAATTAATTTCTCGTAAAACAAGTTAAATCAAAATAAATTAAAATAAATCGAATCCAGAAATCACCAAATATTGCAGTACTAGTATCAAAGCACGAAAAGAACGCACGACCTTCTTTTTATCTTCAACTGATAGAATCTTTGTGAATCTATTGAATTAATGGATTTATTTATAAAAAATGGTTAAATAAAAAAATATGCAATGTGAGGATCACTTGTCCTTGCCATCCCTAATCTAAATGGCCAAATGAAATCTGGTTTCAAAAACAACTAATCTGATATACGTAAGGTAATACCAATAATGTATATTTGGCACAGTTTTAGAACCCCAATACCCAAACAAATTAAACCAGAATTTAATAGTTATTTTAAAGCAATCAGGAATCTGTAAGAAGGCAGAATTAATAAGTAGCTAGCTATCAAACCTAGAACAAGCTAATCAAAACCTTCACCAATTTACAGTCTCCCAAAGAACCTCTTCATGACAGTCTCCTGAAATAACCTAGAAAATAATTTAATTAAAAAAAGCCATGATCCCTGAAAAACTATCTAAGTACAGCAATATTTAGCTGCATTTCAAATTTAATCTGTAGCTTCCAAGATATCTGCAATTTCAAAAAGTATTCGCTGAACTATGAAATTTATTAGAAATCCGATAGCCATTATGATTCCTACATTGTCTGCTCTTGATCCTGTAATCAAAAATCTTCATTAGAAAGAACTAAATAAATTAGCTTAATCAGGAACTGCATTGAATAATAGTATTAATAATAAACACCTGGTAATCCTCGATAACTCTAAATTTCTCACCAAATTAAAATATGTATAATAATTTAATACTCAAACGCTGAATAATTGGATGAAGGAATATTAGTAAAATTCTAATAATCTCTGAAATCACATTGTGAAAGAATTATTTTATAAATAGTCATAGTAAAATGTACCAAAAAATATGTAATGTTTATCCAGGAGTACTTGATACCCACCCCCTCTATAAACAAAAACACACTACAACAAACAAAGATATATCAGAAACAACCCCAAGAGACGGTTTGAATCCTCTCCCCGTCGCATCTCTACCATTCGCCAAGCGATCTCCCATCAACATCACTAATCGACAACACCCATGCTTCATAAAGCCGTGATTATAAAAGTATCGCGGCAATCCTACAGCTCAAAAACCTCAGCGTACGACCGATCATCCTAAAATTTCAAAAATGATTCAACTCTAGCGAAGCTGACGGTAAACTTTAACAAAAACATCTATAATATTCCGCAAAGAGACTAACCTGGATACACAAATCCAATCCTCAGACAAGGGTTCCATGAAAACTGCAAATTTGCCTTTTTATACCAACAATTGATAACCACATCAACTCCCAAAGAAAACGATTTAAAATAGCCCAAAATAGCTTGCAAATACAGGTAACGACGGAGCATGTTATATGAATATAACCCTCCGTATGTTGAGAAATACAATGTGCAATGAAAACCATCACAAACCGCAGACACCGACCAACCACTCATCATTAACGAAACCTATTCAAAGCACTCTACCACAAATATCAAAAAAACTTTATTGCAATACGGCTCCACCATATCCTCGCCGCCTCTGTGTAAATTGATCACACAAATGAAATCAATGAAAAGGCGAAAAACAAGGAAAACAACAACTAAAATCTAAGATTTGATCTTTTGTTTTTTTGTGTATTTTCATATCGGAAATACATTTACACACACAAGCACAAAAAGTAAATACCTATGCATATAACAAATATATAATAATTATGTAATGAATATAAATAAAATAAAATGAAAACAAAACTACCCTGATCTTGTAAATTGTTTCTTCGTAACCAATACATACCCAACGGCCAATATAGACAAAGCATATAACAAACTATATACATCTGAAAACCGCATTTTCGGTGGATATTGAAATGTCTATCCTGCAGCCCGCTATACACCTCCCTAATTTGTTTATATTAATTATCGTTTATATATTAGCATTAGAATAAATTGCAGTCGAGAGTACACGATCAACGTAAAAAATAAGAAGAAACAAAATAAGAATTTAAAATTTCGTTTTTCTGTTTAAAGGGAAAATAATTTAATTCCTCGGAAAAATAATTTTGTAGAAACAATACATTTATAATATTCGACTTTTTTAAATAAAAGTTTATTGCACATACATCATAAGAAAAAAAGAGTGAGTCCATTAGTACTCTCAAGTAGATGTGTAAACATGGCATATGTATAGTGCGTGTGTATGGTTTACTTTGAAGGAAGAAGAAATGAAATTTTTTTAACCAGATTTTTTCATTCGTTTATTACCATCAAATTGGTCTATTATTACTCTTTCGGTATAACCAACGCAATTTGTCTATGGTAGCTCCAAGCATCAAAGACGTGGTCCCATATCTCGTAGTACATATATCTTATATTTCTCACATATCTCGTAGAAGATTTATTTCGATCTGAGTTCTTGTGCAAATCGAATTCGTATCGCAGGAAGTTTATAAGTGATTCATCACTGATCTTAGGGAGCAGCAAAATGAAATCCCTGCTCATAATCATCGGCAAAAGATGTTAGTCTCTCCTTGAAGAATTATTGAAATTCTTTCAGAATATGGAGCAAAAACGAAATGTATGTACTTGATTATGTCATCGACAGCTTTATTCGGCGAGGTGTATAGAACTACCAAAAGCATCTTATATCGCCAATGGGTTGTGTTGTTACGCTCATACCAGTTGTTTGTCCAACGATGATTTCCTTATGCGAGGTGACTGTATGAGTTCTACTTGAATTTTTATATACTGCTACTGAAAATTAGGAAAATTGAACATGCAGGTTCTAGGAGAGCAAAAGAATTGAGCATCCCTGCGTGACTGTATCAGTTAGGTCGAGGTGAAGCGACCTGAGATTCTGGCAGTTCAATGTTAAAAACCAGACGTCATTATTATCTCGTACAAAATTCGCCATTACATCCTGAGCTATACTTAGCAGTTTTGTGGTGAGGTGCGTTAACTCATTTTGAAGAGGACCAATTGAGGTTGCATTTTTACGTTCATGATAGAAGACATAATCATTGTTAGCCGACGTAATGAACTGCTCTACGAGATCGTGATAAAGCCACATACACAAGTTGTTGACTGTGATTTTATCGTAAGAGTATACTATCTCGTTATAGGTACCACTCTCTATAGTGCATAAATTGTGGTGGCACACGCTATTTTAAATTTTTTTATTTTTTCTGTTCGCTGAAAATGTCGATTCGTCGATTCGTCGTTTCTATTTAATTTTATAAATGTTTTTTTGGTTTTCTTTCCATACTATTTATATATACATATACACTCAGACTATGTGTATAGTACCAGTGCACCTAGAATACTACAGGCCACACTGCTTGCTATGTCATTAAATTTATGTCTACAGTTTTTTCTTTGAACTCTAGACGGCAGTCAAGTTCATAAAATGAAAAAACCAAAACAAACAGAAAAAAAAAATATTTTTATACGTGTATTAAAAGTAAGGTTATGTCTTCTCGTAAATTATATTAAATGTGTACACATTTTATACGTGTTTACATATTTAACACAATTTAAAGTGCATAATTTTATAATAATGTTATTAATTAATACTTTTACCAATAGCTTTCTGTTAAATTTCAAAATACATTATTAAAATATTTTTCTTGTTGTTTGTTTACAATTTTTTTCTTATCAATGTGACAGCAAAAACAAAAAAAAATCAAAACAATCTTTTTAATTTTAGTGCTGCCTATAATAGCCAAAGAGAGAACTGTCGACATAAATTGACGTCATATAGCAAAATTTTTAAAGCAGTGTGGCTTGTAGTATTCTAGGTGCACTGATAGTACAAAATTTATATATGTATTTTGTTGTTTTTGTTCTTTTTTTATTATTTTATATTTTGTTTCTTTTTTCAATGAAGATATTTAAACGTAGTACGTCATTTCCGTTCGTTTCATTTGAAAGTTTACTACCATACAAAAATTTTTGGCATACGCGCGTAAAGATGTTTACACATCAAAAATAAAAAATTATTTTCATAACATTCAAGCCGTATACATACGTCGGATAAAAATCCGGGATTTTTCTATCCCATCGTTTTAACCAATTACATCACGTAAATTATACAACAGACACGCCTTTTTTCATACAAAAGAGTTGAAAAAAATTGAAAAAAAATCTCGGATGTAAAAATCCCGGATTTCCATCCGACGTATGTATACGGCTTCAAGCCGTATACATACGTCGGATAAAAATCCGGGATTTTTCTATCCCATCGTTTTAACCAATTACATCACGTAAATTATACAACAGACACGCCTTTTTTCATACAAAAGAGTTGAAAAAAATTGAAAAAAAATCTCGGATGTAAAAATCCCGGATTTCCATCCGACGTATGTATACGGCTTCAAGCCGTATACATACGTCGGATAAAAATCCGGGATTTTTCTATCCCATCGTTTTACCCAATTACATCACGGCTTCAAGCCGTATACATACGTCGGATGGAAATCCGGGATTTTTACATCCGAGATTTTTTTTCAATTTTTTTCAACTCTTTTGTATGAAAAGAGGCGTGGCTGTTGTATAATTTACGTGATGTAATTGGTTAAAACGATGGGATACAAAAATCCGGGATTTTTATCCGACGTATGTATACGGCTTCATTCATTTAAAAAGCAAAACCAATCGATGCAAGAATAAATAAATAAAAAAGTGCAACGCTGAACTAGTTTACGTCATCGACGGTATTCCACACTAAGAATAAGTTTATAAAACAAAAATGTCTAGTTCATAAACTAGTTCAAGGTCGGTTTTGTTCATATGCGTTTTTAAAATACACACTCATAAGGACAAAATAAAATTAGCACATGTATGCTTCCTTAGTTTTAAAATTAAAAAATTATAATCTACATATTTATTATCCCTACTATCAATTATCCACGAATTAACAAATTATCGCTTAATAATACGAATTAATAATACGGATGATCGGAAGAAAATCGAAACTCTCTCTAGACTGCAAGGTTCTACTATACAAAGCGATCCTAATCCCCATATGGACATATGGTATCCAACTATGGGGCTCAACTAGTGCATCAAATATAGATATCGTACAAAGAACGCAAGCAAAGATACTTCGTAGCATTACAAATGCCCCATGGTATATTCGAAACTGCAACATCCATAGAGACCTAGGAATCAAAACTGTTAAAGAGACAATTAAATCATGCAGTCTAAAATACCAACTGAAACTGGAATCACACCCTAACGAATTAGCTAGAGATCTACTAAGGCAACCGAAATATGGACGGCTTCGCAGAACAGATCCTCTAGATTTAATTAACTGAGAAATATAATCTAATAATTTCGTGCATGTTGAAATGAAATTAAGTAATTAATAATAATTTAATAATAATAATGCATAATGATATTAAGTATTAACATAGGTTAAGGCTTAAGTTAAAATTTTTTTTTATAGTTTTTAAGAATTTCACACTTCTTGTTAGTTTCGTATAAAGAAAGATTCAAGAATAAAGCCTTTGGCAATAGTTACAAAAAAAAAAAAAAATAATACGAATAACAATGTTGCATATAACTCGAAAAAAATTATTTTGATTAAATTTAAAACAATAATAATAAGTCTTATTTACAATAACTTCTTTTTAATGGAGCCTCTCGTATCATAAAATATCACATAAGGTACATAGGGAATATACGACACAAAACATAATTTTGTTTTAAAAGGACACAAAAGGACACAAAACAAAAAAATAATATTAATATTATAAATTCAAAGTTGATCTTGCTTCTTGTTTACGTTTTTATTCAAGTCTGTATGTAAATACTTCAACATGTGCATCCAGCATGTGCAAATCGTCGAAAATAAAGATCGATAAAAAAAAATTTAAACTTCGTAAAATTTTGTTCATGAAACGTATAGATGTCACGCAAAATTGTTATCTTAGCTAAACTTTTTGAAGTAAAATTTAATGAAAAAAGTGTCCGCATGGTGTGGTTACTGTGCATTGGTTCCCTTTATAAAAAAAAAGTTGTCGAAAAAATTTATATGAGATCGGCTATATTATATTTGCCAATAGTTAGTTCAATTGGTACTCCGTTATACAATCTTTCAGGTTTTCTCTCAAACATTCTTAATAAAACTGTAGGAAAGTCATGTACAGCAGTAAAAAATTCAATTTCTTTTAAAGAAAAAATTAAAAATATTATACTTCCTAATGTTTACGAAATTTTATCTTTGGACGTGGTTTCTTTATTTACCAATGTAGATAGTGATTTAGTCATTAAACTTATAAACGAAAGATGGCTTGAAATTCAAGAGAATTCCAATACTAAACTAAACAAAGCCGAGTACATTACAGCTATGAAATTGGTTTTAAATAACTGTGAATTTCGCTTTGATAATAAAATATATAGACAACTTTTTAGTTCTCCGATGGGATCGCCAACTAGTCCTGCCGTAGCGGACCTAGTTATGGAATATATTGAGAGTAGTGTTTTAGGTTCTCTTAATTTCACACCGGCTTTTTTCTTCAGATATGTTGATGACATTATAACTGCTATTCCAGTTGATCAAATTAACAATTTTTTTGATGCATTTAATTCATTTAATGACAAAATTAAATTTTCAATGGAATTGGAATCTAATAATAGTTTACCTTTTTTAGATTTACTTGTAATACATAACAGTGATGGTTCTCTTTCGACAGATTGGTATCATAAAAAAACTTGGTCAGGCAGATATCTAAATTTTGATTCGCATCTTCCTTTGGCATATAAACGTAATACAGTAAAATTATTATCTCAGAAAATTATACAACTGTCTGACCCTATTTTTCATTTTGACAATTTTAGACTTTTAAAAAATGTTCTTATTAAAAATAATTATCCAAATTCATTTATTAAACCTATAATAAATTCTGTTTACTTAAATTCACAAATAAATTTTGGCCAATCTGACGAAAATCTACCTCCATTAAATAATACAACCAAAAAATATATTTCAATTCCTTATGTTAAATCACTTTTTGAAAATATCAGTTATTGTTTAAATAAATTTAATTTCAAAATTGTTGGTAAATCATATATGAATCTTGGAACTTCTATTTTTTCACCTTTAAAAGACAAAACAGCATTAAGTGACAAAAGAAACGTTGTTTATAAAGTAACTTGTGAATGTGACAAAATGTACATTGGGCAAACTACACAATTGGTGAGTAGTAGATTTAAACAACATAAAAAAGATGCCCAAAAACTTAAACTTAAAAAAGTTAATCGCGAAAGTACTAGTGCTTTATCGGTTCATTTGTTTGAAACTAACCATGATGTGTTTCTGGACAATGCTCAAATTTTAGAGAATGAATCTAATTGTTCTATTAGACGTGTCTTTGAAATGTTGCATATAAAGGGTACAGCAAATAACATCAACAGGCAATCTGATTGCACTTATCTACAAAACACGTACAATCATTTTTTATAATTTAGACGTTGATGTTATTTTAACGAATTTATTTTTTTATAAATCTGTATCTTCTTATGTTTTTTGTTTTTTCTTTTTTTTTCTTTTAAATTATCTACTTCATCTTTTTACCTATATTTACGTTTTTGTATACATTTACATTTTATGGTTTGCATATACGTGTTGTTAATTTTTATACGCATTTTATACATACATTTTCTACGTTTTTTTGCCTTAATTATATCAATACTGCTTTTGTATATTTAAAATATTGTTTCTACTGGCTTTTTGTTTATAAACAGTCATTTTCAATTTTCTTTTTTGTTGTGCTTTTGTATACAAATTTTCTAATTAATTTATATATAAACAATTTCTGTAAGTTTTTCTGTAAGTTTTGTTGACTAATTTTAAATCATATTTGTAAATATTATATTTTTTTGCCCTGAAGACGAACAAGAACTTTGTTCGAAACGTCGGCATAAGAAAATACATTTTTTTCATTAACCATAGGCTCATTCCAGCTAATATAATTATAAAAAATATATTTACAGCCTAATATTTATATAATAAAAAGAATACTATTTTACCAAAAATAACCATACGAAAAAACAGGGCTACGCATATAGAAATACTTTGGTCAAACCACTGGCAACACAAAAATACATAGAAAAGCAACTAAAGTGGGCGAATGAACAAAAAACAAAGATTTTACGAATATTGTGTCTACCGATGAGTCATCCTTTTGGGCTTTTAATGTTAAAAGGCGTGTTTGGCGAACTAAGGATTGCCCGAACTGTGGAGCACCTGCCCTAGCTTCATGTATGGGGATGCTTCTCCAAGCAAGGTTTTGGTAAATTAATCGTTTCCACACGAAACCTAAACGCACTTTTCATGAATAACATTTATTCACGAGATTTGTTACCATCTATCCTGAAAGGGTTTGGAGCGGGGAACTCCAATTGGATCTTGCAAGAAGACAACGATCCAAAACACTATAGCCTACTCTGTTCGGAATTTAAACTCAAAAGGGCATCACAACATTGGATTCGCCGTCTCAGGCAGCTAATCCCAATCCGATCAAAATTAATGGGCCTTCATGAAGATTAAGCTGAAAATGTACCACATAAAAAATTTGAGCGCTCTAGCGCGAGTGGTCCGAAAGATATGGAAAAATGTAACACCACAGTATCCAGAAAAATTGGTTGATAGTATGAACAAAAGGAGCCAGGCAATTATTAACATCAATGGTGAATTTACTATGTTTTAGTTGATAGCGCCCTAGAAAATACAACAAACTTTCATAATAAAAACAAAAAAAAAATTGTAGTTTTATTTTTACTTAGATTTTTGCCGTACACGCTCTTGTTGCACATACTGTAATTATTATTTTCTTCGTCATCGAAAAAATCTGATTCCCCGTCAGTAAAACGTTGAGAGTATTGGGCATCTAAATTAAAAATAAAGATAAGAGCAGTTAATTAAAAACATTATAAATTATGCAATATATTTATAAATTATTTAGCATATTTATTTATGATTACCACACATTTCCATTTTAGTTAACTGTAAGAAGAATATTTGAAATTTATCAATGTTGTAGTGGCATATATATAAATTTTGAGTCGGTTATTAGTTTAACAATTTTGTTTGTGATATCAACTATTTTATACGTTGTTAGTTCAGAGGTCCCGTGGCGAGCTGCAGCTATCGGAGGGGTCACAGGTGGTTGATTGTGAAAGGCCTATCAATAGGTAGGTTAGCGGTGAATTAAATAAGCCGTCCCCAACCGCAGCTCTGCTGGAAGGAGAGACTCAGAGAACGGAGGAGCGGTTAACCTCTGTTCACTAAATTCTGAGTGCCTATGATACCCAGTAGGGAAAGGCGAACTGATGGCGCCATAAAACCATCGACCACAACCACGGTGAACTGAGCGTCACGTCTCCCTGCGCTCTCGAGCCTCCAGGTAGTGAGTAGGTGAGTAGGAACCCTATAAACGGGAATCCCCTGAATGAAATGGGTTCCATTTGTTTAGGATATCCATATAGATGGGTGGATGTTGGAGGGGGCGTGGAGGGTGGGGTACTCGATGAGCCAATGGGCTGGATAAGGGGTTACGCGAGCCGTGCTGATGATCGACTAGACTGGGTGCCCATTTAACAAAGCCCAGTCGTGAACGGAGCCCTCTGGATACCTGGCGACCTCCAGTTGTATTTAGCCTTACCTGCGTATACGGATCTCTGCGCAGGTGGACGTATTTCTCCGATACTCGTGGGAATAAATGGAAGATTTTAGAAAAAATAATAAAAACAAGGGGACCGGTACCCACCAAAAACCGGAAAGTACTATAAAGGGGAGTAACTCTAACCAGAAAGGTGGGGCTCCCTCATCTAAGGCAGGGGTAAGCAACACCATGGCATCGAAGCCAGGTGAAAACGGAACCGCCAAACAGAAGAGCGGGTGACCGAAAGAGATCCCCCCAGCAAAGCGACGGTACAGAGAGAGACGGTCGGCGTTTAGAATTCTGGAGAAACTGGCTGCGACCCCTGAGGGGCAGCTTACAGTTGCGCAGAAGGAATCTGTAGCATGGGCTAAGAAAACTGTCGGCTGCAATAGCTCGGAGAGGGTCCTTGTGTCTAAAAGACAGAGGTTCCAGGATGAGCTTGAAGCAGAAGGCAGTAAGCGGGTCAAAGTGCAAGCAGACATGACGTCGGGTGCTCCTAAGGCGCAGAAACTGAAATTATTCAGTGAAATCCTAAAGGAGCACGTGCTGGTGCTAGCCGTCATTGACAAAGGTCAGGAAGGTGGGAGCATCACATCGGAAAAGTGGATGGTAGTGTATAATGGCACTAAACTCCATTTTCTTGAGGATCCTGAGAGAAAATCCGGGATCCCCCCTGTCCTGCAGAGATGTGGGATGGCACCAAGGGCGCGTTAAGCTATCTGCGTGCTCGGACCAGAGATCGGTTGATCTCTATAAAAAGGCAGTGTCCGAGGTAGGCGAGGTGTGGCCGGGCGCGAGGCTTGAAGCAGTCAGCAGAGCGAAAATCCCGAGCAGGCCGAGGGCACGCGTCTGGTTACCAACTGAGCCGGATAAGCCAGAGGAGATCATTGAGATTATCCGGGCCAGTAATCCCGATCTTCCAACGGAAGGATGAAGGATTGTGAAGCAGGAGGAGGCCAGGGGGGCTTTAGATTGGCCATCATGCTGATCAATAAGGAATCCTTGGCTTCCCTTGCTAGATCTAAGGGAGTGATCAACTTCGGTTTCGGCTCGATCACTCTTAAAGTTTATAAGAAAGACGAGGTCGATAAGGGCGCGGGAGACCAGCCTGGGGGCGACGGCGAACGGACCCGGCAGGAAACGGTCAGGCAGGCTGAGGACGACCAGGGTAGCCGTTCCGATATTTCGGATGAAGAGAAGTTGGTGATGGGAGGCAGCCTCCTCTCTCTGAAGTCCGATGGGGGCAACCCGTCGAACACACGACGAGAGGGGGTTGGCGACCAAACCCTGATGCAGCGGATGCATGAAGTGGTGAATAAGGTAGATTACGATGGTTAGCATTGTACAAATAAACGTACATCACACGAAGGCTGCCTCGGCAGCTCTCGTGCTCAGACTGACTAAGTCAGATGAGGACTTGGGATTAATCCAAGAACCTTGGATTAACAATAACAGGATCTGTGGCCTCAGAATGAAAGGGTATAAATTATTATACTCAAGTAACTCTGAAAAGATCAGATCGTGTATCTTAGCGAAAAATAATTTGAATATTTTTCTTCTTCCACAATTTAGAAGCGGGGACGTTACAGCGGTGAGCGCTGAGGTAGGCTGTGAAAAACTATGGCTAGCCTCAGCCTATATGGATCGTGAGAAGGAGGTTCCACCGAATAATCTGGGGGAACTGATCCGGGAAGCAGGTCAGAAAAAGGTAGGTGTGATACTTGGATGTGATGTAAACGCGCACCACACAATCTGGGGAAGCACAGACATTAACGAAAGAGGTGAGTTATTTTTTGATTACTTATTAAATACTAACCTTGTAGTTTGCAGTATTGGGTGTGAACCAACATTCATTGTTAGGAATCGACAGGAGGTTCTAGATGTAACCTGTGCGCCAGAAACAATTTTTGATATGATCAGTGGGTGGAAAGTGGCGAAGGAGCACTCATTCTCTGATCACCGATATATTACATATAACCTCAACATCAAACCTGTTGCTCGGAAAGCCTTTAGGAATCCCAGAAGGACAAACTGGAACAAATATGGGGAGGCGTTGAAGGAACTATTGCCGCTGGAGGTTTCTGGACTTCCGGCGACAGTAGAGGAATTAGATGGCATGGTTGATATTGTCACAAAAGCATGCAATCTGTCATTTAATGCTGCGTGTCCCCTGATAAAACCTAGGGGCAGGCAGAAACCGACATGGTGGACCACGGAGCTGGGAACCTATCGGAGAGTGTGTAGAACAGCCTTTAATAAGGCTAAGAACACCAGGGAAAATCGGGATTGGGATTCCTATAAGGAAGACCTGAGAAAATACAAAAAAGAATTGAGGAAGGCGCAAAGGGGGTCTTGGAGACTCTTCTGTTGTAGAATGGAGGAAGTCTCTGAGACTTCTCGCCTTAGGAAAATTCTATCCACTAACCAAACCAGTCCTAGTTACTTAATTAGGCCGGACGGGTTATGGACAGCTTCAAGTGCGGAATCATTGGAGCTTCTCATTGGGACCCATTTTCCGGGAAGCATTGATGACTCGATGGAGCCTGAAGCTCATCGAGGAACACCTTTAACAGATGTGGATGGCATCGTGGACAGGAAACGAATCCTGTGGGCGCTGAACGGTTTTAAGCCTTATATATCGGCGGGCCCGGATCGGATTATACCAGCAGAGATCCAAAGGAACTCTGCAGTTATCCTCCCCTGGCTGGAGGTTATCTTCAGGGGATGTCTGCAATTGGTCTATATTCCCAGGAAATGGACGGAGGTCAGAGTGGTTTTTATCCCGAAATCGGGAAAAAGCTCACATGCTTATCCAAATGACCTGAGGCCTATAACTCTATCATCCTTTATGTTGAAAACCTTGGAAAGATTGATAGACGTACTTATTCGAACAAAAGTTGAGCCAAGGAATTGGGCAATGTCGCAGCATGCGTACTGTAAGGGAAAGTCGGTGGACACAGCTCTGCACGATCTAGTACGCATGATTTCTCGACATTAAGGGTGCCTTTAATAATGTAAAAAACCGAGGCGATCATGGAAGGATTGTCATTTTTGAAGGTGGATTATCCTATAAGTAGGTTGATAAATCAGATGATGGTAAGCAGGGTTATTATCTCGGAACTGGGGGAGTCCACCATTAGAAGGCGGGTGGTTAGAGGAACCCCGCAAGGAGGTGTAATGTCCCCCTTTCTTTGGAGTGCAGTGGTGAATGGATTGCTGTTGGAACTGGAGAAAGAGGAGATAGGGGTTGTAGTATATGCATATGCTGTAGCGATAGCTGTCTCAGGCAAATATCTGGACACGATTAGAGATGTTATGCAGAATGCACTACTGATCGTTACGAAATGGGCCAGCAAATGTTGATTAGGGATCAACCCTTCCAAGACAGAGCTGGTACTATTTACTAAGAAATATAAAATTCCGCTAGTTAGCCCCCTACTGTGAACGGCATTAGACTGGATTTTGCTGACAGAGCGAGATTTTTGGGCATAATCTTGAACAGTAAGCTCAACTGGAAGCCTAACATTGTAGAAAGGGTAAATAAGGCTAACGTAGCCATTTACTCGTGTAGAAACGCCATAGGGAAGAAATGGGGTTTGAAACCAAAGCTGGTACACTGGCTCTATACCGCAGTGGTAAGGCCTGTGCTGATGTACGGGGTGGGCGTGTGGTGGCCAGCTCTGGAAAAGGTAACCTACATAAGGATGTTGGAGAATGTGCAAAGCACGGCCTGTATGCTTATAAGCGGGGCGCTTAGGACAACACCTACACGCGCTTTAGAGGTTATGTTCCATCTTATTCCAATCGAATGTTTTGGTAAGCAGATGGCGGCCAATGTGGCAATAAGGCTCTCGGCTGTCTCTCAGTGGAAGTGTCTTCAGGCGGGACACTCGACGATAGTTAGATCACTAGGGGAAGAACTGGTGAATCTAGTTTATATTAAACCAACGTTGTGCTTCGATATAGGTTTCCGGATCATCTGTCCTTCTAGGGAATCCTGGAGGAACGGATCAATACTGGAAAACGAGGCACTGAAATTTTTCACGGACGGCTCTAAGCTAGACGGCAAAGTAGGAGCCAGAGTCTTCTGTGAGAAGCTCAATGTTAATATTTCTGTTCGTCTCCCTGACTACTGCAGCGTGTACCAGACTGAAGTGGTGGCGATAGGGGATGTCGTGACATGGTTAAAGCATAAAGTGGTATCTGTTACGGATATCGCGATTTATGTGGACAGTTAAGCGGCACTCAGGTCACTAGAGGCGGTTTCTCTGAAGTCACGGGTGGCGCTGGATTGCCGATCATCTCTTAATGAGATGAGCGAGTATTTCAGTATCCAGATAATCTGGGTCCCTGGTCACTCGGACGTCACGGGAAACTGCCGGGCAGACGAACTAGCTAGGTACGGTACGAGTCTACAGATGCAACCGGAAAGGGCAGGTCTGGGGAGGCCTATAGCAGCGCTCAAATTGACGCTCAGTAAAAAGGCAATCGCCTTGACAGATGAGAGGGGGACCATCACTCTCACGTGCAGGGTAGCAAAACAGGTTTGGCCAAATCTGGACCTGCGGCGCTCCAAGGCACTTGTAGCCCTAGGAAAACGAGATTTAGGATTGGTCGTAGGGATACTGACAGGACACTGCCTTTTTGGGGAACATGCGAGAAGGCCGGGTCTACAGACGAATGACTTTTGTAGAAGTTGTATGGACGAAGAGGAGGAAGAGACTTAAGATCACTTCCTATGCTCGTGTCCAGCACTATCATACAAAAGACGTAAGTACTTGGGTGTGTACAGCATGGACAGCCTTTCTGAACTCGCGGACTTTGGGGTGCGAGATATTTTACGTTACATCAGTAGCTCTGGTTGGTTTCAGCGGGAGTAAGGGGAGATTGGATCCTGTGGTATCACAATGGACCATTATTGGGATAACCTAACCTAACCTAACCTAGTTCAGTGGTACATTCTTCTGCTTGTGTGTTTCTGGAGTAAATGGACAAATTGGAAGATTCCAAAGGATATTCAAAATAGTTTTCGAGATTTAACAGCGTATATGCCTTTATATAACCTAGATCTTTGTTGATTTCTTCTATTTTAAGAATATTTTCGTCTATAGTGTGCAATAATTATTCGGATACGAATTTGACAATGTAAATATTGGTTTAAATTTTGGTACAGGCTGAATTTCTAAGAAATTCTCCTTTTCCTTTATTCTGTTGATAATTTGTTGAATGTGCACCTTTTCTCACCATTTTCTTCAAGTTTTGCATAAAGTTTTCGAACCTGAACGCACTATACATATCGAGATTTCCGAAAGCTTTTGCGTCGTGTGATAAATGTAATAAGTTATGTATTTACATTGTAGGACATATTCTCTTTTCCGTATAGCTCCTCAAATTCTTTTAGTAAATCCGAAGCACACGCGTTATTCGTATAGCAGTCTGTTGGATGACATAAAATGCGTATGGCACACACTAACAGCAAAAAATGGGCGTAAGATTTCTCCTTCAAAACACCTTTGAATACAGCTATGCCTGTGTAACACAGAAACATTCGTAATTCAGTTGCTTTTCGTAATTCAGTTGCTTTCCAGTGATCAATTTCGGCTATGTAACGGTTCGTTTACGGTTTGTTTTGAAATTGTAAACTGTTTTGAAATACCGTGAACCGTTAACAGATCTCTCAATGATTTTGTGGTGGAGCAGCAGATCGCCGGCTAGGTGGCAGTCGTTTGGGTGGGATCTTTCCACCAATCATTAAGAGCTCGATAAATATGCTGCTTTTTTAGTCATTATAATGAACATACACACACGTAATAAACAATTTATATGAGGAATGACCATTCACAAAAACAAAGATTAACTAAAATATCACAGTTCGATTACTATTTTCCGGTGTCTTTTAGACAGCGCGGTGTTATCACAGATGTTCATATGTTCATATCACTTTACAAAACGACGAAAGCACGACAAAAGCACTACGACCTTGTATCGTACGGTCATGATCGTCTTTACCCACACCTCCATTTATATGTGACCTCAATTCGTACACTGAAGTCCCCTGTGTGGTTGAAGTTTAATTCATCATAGCTTCAATTATGTTTTATTTAGCCACTCATTGTTATTAGCACTTCACCACAATAAAAAAAATACGATTTCGCACATACGCATAACACTTCAGAAGAAAAATTCTGAGCAACACAATTTTCAACGGAAAAATTTCGAAAGCTACACAGCTGACTAAGGCAATAAAATCAACACCATTACTTTATATGAATTTGCATTTAATATAAATATAATGAATAGATAAATAATATATAGACATGCAATAAATAATTGTAAATATGTATATATGTTATAATATAATAAGAATATATAATTTAAATAATATAATATAGTATATTTAATAAATAAATGAATAACCGAACATTAACATATTGTTTCGGAACACAATAATTTTTGCCTATACTGTAATTTGAACCATGGCTCGCGAATCATTAATTTGTTTTCTAGAATCTTATATATTTTAAATTTAACTATAGGTATAAATAAATAACGAAATTTAAACAATTGTAAATAAATAATATAAGAACAGGCATATAAATTAGATTTGTATTTTACAATATTCGTGCGATCATCTGCACACAAATCGTCTGTTGTACACTCAAGGTACAAACAACGGAATCCAACATCATACGAATTTTAATGGATAATTGAATTATAAAAATTTATATCGTTCGAGTTGAAATAAAAATTTATATCGTTCGAATGTACTTTTTGTACTTAAGATAATTAATTTAAGTAAATAAAATGCGCTTACCAAGCAAACCGGGACTATGAGTACTTGCCACAAAATTTTGATTTGGCCCGTAAACTGAATTTTATAGATAAAACAAACAATTCTATGAATAACAATTTTTCACTACACAATAATAATTTAGTAACATTTACCTTGGTAAGCGACTTTGATGAAATAAAAAAAATCCTTGTGTAATCCCCACAGCTATACACGCACTTGCAAGCAACAATTTTATTTATAATTTAATTTTACTTATGATTTGCTTGCGTAAACACAGTTTAATAAATTAGACGAACAAACTCGAACTGTGACACGGTACTAATGATCAACAATTTTTTTTTTTTTTATTTCATCCAATTCTTATAGGGAGGAGAATACATAACAAAATTAAACTTGTTTTCCCCACCTATACTTGACTTTAAATTATTGCAAATCAGCTGTGTATTGATTATGGCACAATTATACGTATACAGTGCAGAGCAAAATCATTGAAACGCGCGCGACTGAATTATCCTGCGCAGTGATACAATTTCAAAACAAACGTATTTATGTGTAACAGTGCAACGGTTACAGCTAAAGTCCTTTGTTTCCGTACAAATTCGGATGGCATACATTTGCGAATTGCTTTTAAACGATCATTTATTTTATTACATTTATTTCATCGCTTTTTAAAGAATTTTTTTTTCTTTGTCTAATTATGCATATCAACATCTGTCGCATTACTCCTAGGAGCACGCATTGCATATAATCAATTGGGAATTGACTAACGCAACCGATACTCAGAGATTCGATTATATTATCCAATCGATTATGATGGTCCAGTTGAATTGTAACGAACGACCCGCCTTGGAATCGCCCGTTAGCAGATGCCCAGGAGTCACCACCAGCAGCATTTGTCCGGCTATCGCGCAGTCTGGCGTGGGGTTGTGATGGTGCCCTCCCTGGGTCTTGTGCTGCTATTGAGAACAACTACTTTAATAATTTTTTTGAGACAATTTAATTTGGCGTCCGAACTTCTCCGGTGTCGATCTTTTTCTCCTCGAGTTTTCTTTTTTTCCTCACCTTTTGTAGCTGTCAAAAAAAAAATTATTAATAATCTCTACTACGAATTTGAAGTATTGAACGAGCATCCCTGCCATCTATTACCGAATAGCTCAAATAGGTTGTCTGCCACTATAGCAGTGCAACGGTGGTATTCCACAGTGCAATGGGGGGGGGGGGGGGGTGTAGGAAATTTGCCAAACAAATATATAACGGGTCAATCGTTACATCGTGGGGAAGACTCATGCCTTGAGATGTCTCATCAGCCGGGCTATAATAGAACATGGGCATATCCCTCAATGTCGGATTTTGGAATGGAGTCATGTTATGTAGGGTCGTTTTTATTGGTGGATATCTTTGGCATGGTAAATGCCAATGATTTTGCCTGCTGCATCTTCTAATTGGTAAGCTATACGTGTCCCACGCGTGCTTTGACCACAGCTGGAGTGAACTTCGGGGCTAGTTTCGCTGAAAAACGGTTTGTTGCACAGCTTTGTGGGAATGTTCTCAGGTACACCTTTTGGCCTACAATAAAATCGCGTAGTTGGCTCCTCGCGTTGTACATCCGCTCGTTCTTCACATGCGCCTTTCGTAACTGTTGTAATACGGATTCACGTACTAATTCCAAGCGTGCTGATTTCGTAGTTATTAGAACGTCATTATCACCTTCGCAACCCAGGACTCGCCGAATTTCGTAATCTTGATCATGCCCACTATAGTGCTGGCCGAAAACCAGGTAATGTGGAGAGAATGAAGTGGAGCTGTGCACCACGTTTCGCAGAATTGACTAAATTTCTGGTAAGAATCTATCCCATTCCACATGATTCTCTCCAAGGTATGCTCTAATGCAAGCTAGAATAGTTCGGTTCGCACGTTCGGACGTATTACATTGAGGTGCATGGAAGGGAGTTTTAATGTGTTTTATGCCAAATCCTGCAATTAGATTACTGAACAAATGAGATAAGAACTGCTTACCATTATCCGTAATTATGAACTCGGGTACTGAATATACATTGAAGACTTCGTTTTTTAGGAATTCACACATCGTTGCGGCTGACGCTTCTCTCATTGGTTTTAATAGGACATATCTAGAAAATTGATCCAAAACGATTAGGATATAGCAATTGCCCTTACTGGAGCGGGGATATGGTCCTAAAAAGTCCAAGTAGAGTTGTTGAAACGGCCGGATGCTCTCTCGATATTCACCCATATTTGGTCTCGTTCTATAGTTGACGGCCTTCGATAATTTACATGGCTGGCAGTTTTGAATATATGTTTGAACGTCTTTCATCATTCCAGACCAAAAGAAGTATCTTTTCAATAGTTCCACCGTTTTTTAAATACCCATGTGTCCACCAGACAAATTGGTATGGGCCTTTTCAAGTAAAGCTGGGATTGCCCAAACGGGTACAACCAATGGGGCAATTCTGCTTCCTCATAATATCTCCACCCTGTTGCTGGACAGATTAAAATTTTGCCATTCTCTATCTTAAAATTGGTGCTACCATTCGTCGTGGCTTCAATCTTTCGTATCCTTTCCAAATATTCCTCATCCATGAAGTAAGGTGAATCTACTTCGATCCAGGGTGTGTTATTCCATCGATCGTCTATAGTAATCGGTTCGGCAAGGAAAGCTTCACAGAAAGCTCGTAACAGAGCGTCTGGTACCACATTGAGGGTACCCTTACAATGTTCGATTTTGAATTTGAATGCCTGGAGTTTGAGGCTCCATCTGGCCAATCGACCCGACAAATCGGATTGGGACATTAGCCATTGGAGACTCGCATGGTCGATTATAAGGGTAAATTCAGATCCTTCGATATAAGGACGAAATTCTTTAATACAAAGGACGGCCGCATAGCATTTCAACTCTGTGGTGGAATATTTGCGCTGCGCACCATTTAATTTTTTGAGTAATATGCTATAGGGTGTTCCACATTCCCTGGTCGTTGGAATAAAACTCCCCCCACTCCTACAGACGAGGCATCAACCTGAACGAAGAAGGGGAGTGCATAATCCGGATGCACTAAGACTGGAGTAGTAGTGAGGAGGGTTTTAACTCATCGAACGCAACTTGGGCTTTTTCGTTCCAAACGATGGATTTTTTTGATTTGAGGAGATCGGTCAACGGAGCAGCTACTGAGGAATAGTTGGGTACAAACCGCCTGTACCATCCGCTCATGCCTAAAAATCTTCGCAGCGCCTTTGTGGTCACTGGTTTTGGAAAGCTTGCGATTGCTTGCACTTTCTCCGGATCTACTCTGATACACCCTTCACCTACAATATGCCCCAAATATTTAATACGTTTCAACACAAAATGGCTTTTCTCGACGTTAATGGCAAGGTTAGCCCTCCGCAACCAACAAGCCACGAGTCGCAGAAGTTCGAGATGATCCTCAAATTGACGAGACGTAATCAGAAGGTCGTCCAAATATACGAAGACTCTGTCGTGATACTCGTGAGGGATCACTCGATGCATCAAACGACTCATGGTTTGCGGCGCGTTACATAACCCGAAAGGCATCACAGTGAACTGATAAAGAGGCCTACCAGCCACCGTAAACGCAGTTTTAGGTTTTGCATCATCGTCGAGTTGGATCTGCCAGAATGCATCTTTAAGATCCAAACTGGATATGTATTCGGTGTGATCCAAACGACTCAGAATCCCTTCAATTAGCGGTAACGGGTAGGCATCCTTAACAGTTACTTCGTTGATCTTCCGAGCGTCCCGGCATAACCTTACCTTCCCGTTCGATTTCCTTACCAACGTAACCGGAGAAGACCAAGAACTAGAAGATTCCTCTATTACTCCTAGTTCAATCATCCGATCTAATTCGGTATATAGGAGTTTTTGGATAGCAGGTGAAATGGCATAATGTCGCTGCTTAACAGCCTTCGCGTCTTGTGTGTCGATGCTATGACATAACAGATTAGTACGCCCCAAACCGAGTTTAACCGAACAGTTTCGTTCGATTATACTGTTTAATTGCCGCTGTTGTGACGAACTCAAATTATGGGTTGCAAGTAATCCATCAGGATCAACTACTTGGGGTTCGGGGATGGTCGAGTTTACCAATGACTGGGGTGCCGTTAACTCTGAGACTTGTATGGTTAGATTAAACAGTTTGAAAAAATTCACTCCTAAATATAATGTTTGAAATAAGTTAGGCGCGAGAAAGAATTTCATACGTTTGGTTGTGTTGTTCCTTTGAGCCATTCGCCGTAGTGATAAATGACGGAAAATTGTGAAGCTTAAGATTCTGAGTTCTAACAAAATTATGGCAATCCCTACCTAATACACTAACATTAGCGCCAGAGTCGAGAAGACCTCGAAAATTTTTGTTATTTAAGAGAATGTCAAGATATGGCCGATCATCTGAATTAGCATAGTTGGACAAAACGGATTCGCAGATAACACGACGAAGATTTCTTCGTGTTTTGAAGAATACATATGAACGATGGAATTTATGATTGGGCTGACTTGTGCATTTTGATATAGAATTTTGTTGATGAGAGGTTGCGACACCACCTTCTACCATTACGATTTCCTCCGCAGAATCTGGTATAATTCCGGATCTGTATTTGATGCGGATTCGGTCGTTGGGTTGCGAGTACGGTTCGGGAATGGACTGTCCTGAAGAATTGTATCCCGATTGTGTGAATTCTTCCCCTTGGCGTTTCCCTGATTGCAATGAGGACATTGAGAAAATAAAACATCTTTGTAACCACATACGGTACAGAACAAATTTCTGTCGTGGCTTCTACAATACCGATATGTATGCCCCTCACGCTTGCAATTCCAACATGTCAATGGCGGTAAAGCGAATTTTACATGTTCACCAGGGAACTGCTGTTGAAAGGAAGGTCTTGAATTTTGGAAATTATAGGCATTTACGTCGGGTGCCATAGATTCGTCAATATTATCCTCCGACGTATGTCTAAAGTGACTATCATACATCGTAGAAGTTTGAATACTCGGTGCAACCATTTCATGTACATTAGCAAATTTAGAAGGTGGCCGGGTTCTAACGAATGACGTAGTATATGATCCGACTCTTGTCCAAATGTCTTCTAGATTATTACATTCCACTGCCAGTTGACCAATGGTGCGAATAGTTCTATTAGCTAGGTGTATTTGTAATTGCGGGTCCATATTATCCTTCAAAACTTCCAGAATTTCTGCATCCGGAATCGGACTTCTAGCTTGTAATGCGAGCTTAACGATAGCGTCCTGAAATTCTGCAAATCTTTCGTTAGGTTTTTGTTTCCTCATGTCCATAGCTCTTTTAATATCTCGATCGGAACTCATTATATTGAACCGTTCGATAAGATCGTGCTTATTACCTGATTCCAGGTCAGCGACTGACATGGATGACGTTCTAAGTACGTCCAGTACCACTCAGAGGCGGTGCCGGTCAGAATATTACCAAGATGATCAATTAGGTTCTTGAGGGTAAGATTGGAAGCCTGTGCCAAAAACTCCAATCTGAACAGAAATCTGTCAACAGGGAGGTCCTGAATAGTTCCACCAAACTTAAGATTCCTGGAACTGATTATTCTGGAAACAGAGTTTTCACGTGTTTTATGGTCATATGTTTGTCATATGTTTGTATATAGTAGTGATCGCGTATTTCGTGACCCGGATAGCTGTTTCCTTGAATATTATAATCCGGAACCGGTTGTGCGTTTAACTGAGACGTGTCGTAATTTAACAATGCCTGGAGCCGAACATTATTGGTGTTTTGAGTGAATGTTCCACAAGCAGATGGATGGCGTGGACGCATCCACCTATACCTGGCGTCTTCTAGTGAAGTTCCGTACCTATCTCGTGTAATATTCTGTAAGAGTGGCTTAGGTTCTTCCAATAGAGATTCATTTCTATTATTGTCAACTTTTGTAACTGTAATTTTTACGTGATTGGATGAACTTGGAGAGTCCTCAAAAGGATTATAAATGTTGGTCATAACCTGGTCATCAAATTTGAATTTGGTGGGTTCCTGCTTTCTAGGACTAATATTTAAGTCGGAAGGATTTACGTGTTCGGCCCTCGCTTGACTACTTCTTGACATTGCCTGCAAAGGATCCAATTCAGAAAGATTGATGGTCGCAGCACGGGTATTACTCTCTGTTACTTGATTATTAGGTAAAACTAAGGAACATGACGGACTAGAATCATAAGGGACTAATGGAAGTAAAATATCTACCGGTGGTTTTGTATAATGTTAACTTCCGATTTTTCCTGATGGTTGCCTATTATAACACTGTCGGTCTCTTCTAAATCTTGTAAGATAGGTTTTTCTATCGATTCAACTACTGCACAACATTTGGCTAATAAACCCGTGATTGATCGGGCCAAACTATCTATATTCAAACTTTGGAGTCTGCGAACACGCTCGCGATAATGTACGATTCTTGACTTCACATTTTCCATTTGTTGTTCTGTGAGAGTAATAGAAGAATTCAATGGAGTGTAAATTCTCTGTACTTTAAGTGAACACAGTTTGAGATCGTACTCTGGATTATTAACAGCTTTCAAGTGAGGTCGGGATGGTATGAGAATTGGGAATGACTGTTCGGACTGCAATTTTGCTTTTAGCATACTAATCGAAAGATTTGTAATGGTAATGTGGCGAATTTCGCACTCTATATGGAACTCTTCTGGTTCCAAAAGACTGGGATTCATAGTGGAATATGCCATATTTGATATTCTCGAAGATAGACCTGAACGATAAATAAGGTGCTCCTTACGACGAGGAGGAATAAGTTTATAAATTAATAAAAATAGTACGAGGTACTGTAACCACATGGCTTGGCCTCAAGGCTGTTACGGTGGTCGCACACTTCTGATAGCTCGTAGTCGGACTGGGGGGGTCCCGCTATCCACCGCTAACCAGCAGCCATGTTACAAAGATAAAAAAAATTTAACGTGTGCCTAAAATTGCCAAATTAGAATCCAAATAAGAGGAAAAAAAAATATATCCGAAAAGCATATAGAACCTTGTAATCACATAGCACTTCATCTCATTATCCTCCCGAAACACACTACACTTTAGCACATATTATATTTACTGACAGGCCCGAGCAAATGTCATATGGTTTATATTGGAGACCACACACACGAAAGAAAAAATCTTCATAGAAAGTTTATTATCCGAACAAAAATAAATCAAAAAAAAAAATGAAATTTTTTTTTTTTTTTTGATATCAAATAAAAAGTACGTTAAGAAAATTTAAGAAAAATTTCTAACTAAAAATTTAAAGATTTAAAAAATAAAAGAAACGGTAATTTAAGAAAAGAGTATCATGCTATACTTTACAATTTTTTGTCGAACCATCCAGATTGATGAGCAGCATCCAGAAACTCCGCAAGTTCGCAATACTGGGTTACACCTCTGTCGGTTTCTCTTGCATTCGCACGCCCGTAGCAATGTTAATTGTATACGTTTGTTGAAGTTTATTGTATGTACCACCCTCTCGTATTTTGATGGATATAATAGCAGCATATAATCTTGGTATATTATTTTAGATTGTTGTTGTTGGTTACTACCACACGTGAGTATTTATGTACGGTAATATTAGCTCCCAGCGTGGATTTATAAAAACGTTTAGGAACACAAGTCAACCTTTGTGTTTTCGGTGAATTTTTGGTACCACGAATAATAATACCACACCCAAATAATTTATAATTTATTATTTAACTGTATATAGATTTTAGTATATTATGCGCACGTCACACCATGTTTCTTGATGCACAAAAAAATTTTCTTTTACACCATTCAATTTTTTTATTTTCACAAAATATTTATTCACAATATTGTATAATTATGATTTTTTTTTTTTATAATCCAACAAGCATATCAAAATATTAAACTTTTAAAGGAACATTGTCATTACATACACAGGTATATACTATATATACTTAATTAAATTTACAAAAAAACGAACTTTTTAAGTAAATTTTTATTTTTATTTTTAATTTATTTTTGCCCACAATATTATTGTCGATTTTCGACCTTTCTTGTTTGACGTCTCCAACTAACTTGCTCTTCAACCTCAAAAACGATTTTTTAATACGGCTCGGTTGTCATAAACGATCGCGTTTTAATTCTTTTCCCCTTTGCCAATATCGTCACCTGTACTAATTAGTACAATTTTAACCAGCTGATCCATTTCGGAATTGTAATGCAACACAGGGTAGGTAAGAAGGAAACACAATCGTGTATATGTTCAAAAGTCGGTAAGTATGAATAAAAATGGTTAAGTATGCAAATTTAGGTAAGTATATACACTTGACATGAATTATTTGAACCAGAAAATTTAAACAGCAAGGAATTTAGGTAGGTTTAATAGGTAGGTTTATTTAATAACAACTGCCAGTGGTAATATGGTAAGATGATAAATTTAGGAATTTCGTTACAGTACTATCAAAAATTGTAAGGGGATAATTAAGTAAACATAAATAAATTTCAATCAAAAAAGAATTACGATTATTTTAATAAATAACAAACGAAATATAATCAAATAGGGTGGGATAATTAGCGTTGATTTGAATAACCCACACCAAAATAATTAGTTACTAAATAATTAGGGAATAATAAATAATAGAAATATGCCGACTGTGATTTAACGTGATGACACGAAAAGTAATTAAATAAATATATAACAAAACAAATTGTAATAACTAAATACATTTTACTTATAACTAAATGGACAAGTAAACACCTAGGACTCACGTGTATAATCGTTTATCCTTTTAAATTTTAATTCTAATCTCACCAACAAATATTACCGAAGAAAAATAAACCAAAATGTGCACTTTGAAATACTTTTGTATTTTTATTTTTGATACTTCAGGAGACGAGTGACTGACTGCATATGTGTGTGTGCGTGTGCAATAAGTTTCAAAATTTAAAAAAAATGAAAGAAATGAAAGATTAATTTCGACAAATAATAAGAAAGTCGATCAGGAAATAACTGAGATATATGCTTGTACTTCCGAAATTAACTTCAAATTAGAAAACTATACATCGTAATCAAAAAAAAATATCTGTCGTATGGGAGTTACTCTAGATAGATAACGATGCACGTTCAAAAAAAAATTTGTTGATCGGTATTCACACCCTAATTGTTTACTGAAAAATTCAAACTAATAAGGATATTAACCGTAACGAGAATGTGAATAGCGATAACGAATTGATGAAAACAATTGCGGTAATTCAAACATGTGTTGTTATAATGCAAATTCAAAGACAAGATCGCCGATAATGTATTCCAACTGGACATGATGAACCACTCAACTGTAATTAGACAAATGGTAAAATAAAATATAAATGTACAGAAAATTAAATTTCACTAAATTTTGCTCGATTCTTAACTCGAAAATAAAATCACTGACCTTGATATAAGAATCTGAAAACACATGTAAACAAAAATTAAGTAATAACTGCAAACAAGATTTACGTTAAGAAATACCGTTTCTGACCCGGTTGGCCGCTACTTTAACAAAGCTATAATAAAAAAACATTATAATTATTACCACGTTTTGATGTGCCGTATACGTTTGAGCGCCACTGTAACGAACGACCCGCCTTGGAATCGCCCGTTAGCAGATGCCCAGGAGTCACCACCAGCAGCATTTGTCCGGCTATCGCGCAGTCTGGCATGGGGTTGTGATGGTGTCATTCCTGGGTCTTGTGCTGCTATTGTAACCTTTTAAGCTCTGTTTAATCTTGACCAGCCAGGAGAATCGGGTTTGCTCGTCGTAGGGGGTTACTTGGTCAAGATTGTCACTAAGGCTGCAAACATTTTGATCCTGGCCAAATTCGTCACGTTTTTTCATGCCCACTAACTCACATCACTATCAGTCCTTGAAGTTACGGATTCATAATTACTGTTACTTTAATAGGGGATTGAAATAATAAAGTCTAGATCGAAAATACAAAGATATAAACGGAAAATATTGATCATTTACATAAATAAATTAGTACGCTATCGGAAATTAGTTACGAAGAACTCAAATTCAAAAGTACTATATCTAAACTTATAAAGACAGTACCTTATGATTAATTAACAATGACAGACTAACTGTTGAGATAGTTGGATGTCCTTATTCCGCAACACGGGACCCCTCACTCCACTCACACTTGTTGACCCCAGATTTATATGTGCAAACTTGTACAGGAATATTTACCGTCACTCTGCATCAGCTGATATGCATTTGCATGGGTAAAATTATGGTGCAACAATAAAAGTTCGTTTTGATTTTGCACTGTTTTGATGCGTATCATAAAATAATTTACAGCTAAAAAAACAACTTTTCACTATTTGTATTTTATAATTTTTGTATTTTTTTATTTTTATTAATCATGTATTCCGCACTTACAAATAATTTTATTTTTATTTTTGTACCAAGATTTTATTTTTAATTTTATAATTATTATTAATTAAAATCCAATTATCCTTGGTTACATTTTTTTTTTTGTATATCAATTATCCATTTTTAAATATAATTTAATAGTAATAATTTTTAATGTTCTTAATCACTTAACATAGATTAACAATTTTTTTTTTTTTTTTTGATAATAATAAATTTCAAGTTCTTTAATGTTGTCCACCAAATTTAACACAATATGATCGAATATTTTCCTTCTTTTTTTTTTTTTTTGTGTTCGCTTGCCATCCGATCTCTTTAAAAATTAGTTCTCAACTTGTCTGTCCATTCCGTTTTTTTTTATATCTTTTTTTTCAGTCGATTAATCAAAAACAATTGTTATGACCGATTTGTCGATCAGAGAAGGGGAAAACTGGTTAACAAAATTCATTTAAAGATTTCTCCTTTTCTGATCGACAATCGATCAAATTATATGTGGAATACATAGTGACCGTATACAAACGTTACACTATTGAGAACAACTACTTTAATAATTTTTTTGAGACAATTTAATTTGGCGTCCGAACTTCTCGGGTGTCGATCTTTTTCTCCTCGAGTTTTCTTTTTTCCTCGCCTTTTGTAGCTGTCAAAAAAAAATTTATTAATAATCTCCACTACGAATTTGAAGTATTGAACGAGCATCCCTGCCATCTATTACCGAATAGCTCAAATAGGTTGTCTGCCACTGTAGCAGTGCAATGGTGGTATTCCACAGTGCAATGGACGCGTAATGGGGGGGAAAAAAAATTTGCCAAACAAATATATAACGATTCAATCGTTACAAGTTTTCTCCCTAAAACTTTCATCAGTTCGAAGAGAATTCTCCATGCCTGGAAAACATACTTTATGTTGAAAATATGTTCCTTTTATTTGGCATTTCGTACAACTGAAGTAGTCAGAATGGGATTTGACACCTAAAATACATAATCTAATTAGAAATATTTATTTTAATTTTGTTTTATGTTCAAAATTGTTAACTTACCTAGAATATATGACCTTGCTGCTTCGCATATGATTGATCGAATCTGTACATCTATTTTTTTGTTGTGGAACATTATATAATTTTTCTCCAAATCTTCAAACTCGGTAACAAATTGTTTTAAAAATGCATTGGCACAATATGGTTTTTTGTATCCCTGGAATACTCCGATTAAAAAAACCTCTTTAAAAGGTACGATATTGCCCAGGATTGGAAATAGTTTGTTTAGTCGAACTTTTTGTTAATGGAATTCCGTCAATCCCTATATCGATGTGCACTACAGTTTTATCAAATAGGTTCCTTTCCAAAAAATTTTCTACATATTTCCGCAAACCATTGTGAAAATGATGAGTTGCGAATTTGCGATAGATCGTCGTCGAGGAAACACGTGTTTTTGTCTCTCCTCGAAATAAATAAATAATTTAATTTAATTCATTTGTGTTTAATTAATTAATTAATAAATAAGTACGATACACACTAAAAAATTTTCGGATATTCTATAAATTGTAACGGGACCACTTTTGAAGCTGACCCGTTAGCAGAAATTTGTACCTTCAGAGGTTTCGGTGAACGGTCGATTGCGTCGGCTAAGACTCAGGGGCTTGGGGTGGGCTTTCCGAAACATGAAGATACCTCGAATGACCGTATAACTAAAGTACTTTAAGAAAATAACCAGCCAACTCCATTCAAGTCACATTGTTCTACACCTGGATCTCATTCTCACCTCACTTCGCGTTATTCACTCCATAGTAAATTTACCAACCTATCCGAAACAAACTATTGCAAAAAACGAACAAACAGTACAAATTCATTTTCATACTCAAAAACGGTACAACCTTTGTATTTAAATTGCATTAAAATTTAGAAAACATAATCAAATTGAATTATTAAATCTAGTAACCAAATTTGACCCTACACCTAAACCTATGCTACGCCTATAACTACAACATAATTTTAAATATAGTTATATAATATATAATATAATATATGTAATGGAATATCGTAAATGTAAAATCAAATATAAATGAAAATATTCTGTTAATTTAAATAATAGAAATTTGATAGAAAAAGAAAATTAAAGAAAATTTTGAAATATAATAAAATAAAAGTTGATACTTAAAGTAACGGCTTATTGTTGATTGATGCGTTTCATGTTGATTGCAGGAAAATAATCCATGTGGTCGTTTCAATTTTGGGTAATTTTACCATCGACCTTCGTTATGTATCTTGCCCTGTAAGCTTTCGAGTTTTTTCATGAGCTCACGGTAATGTCGTCGTAAATGCCACCAAATCTCACAGATCACTATTAATTATTTATATAGTTTTTTGATTAACGGTTTATTAGCGTTTAGTTTTATGACGCACTTTATAGTAGGTTTATTTAGACTTATCGTATAGCGTTTAGTTATATTATCTGTGATACTTCTATTTATTCTAGTCACTCTAGTTTTAATTTAGCTTTTATTTTATTAATTATTATTATGATTTTTATTAATTTCACTGTGATATTTTTATTAATCGGATACCATATTGGCTCGTAAACCAATTTTAAACAATTTTATTTTCCACTTTTTATTATTGTATTTGAATCACTTTGACTGTTCTTAAAGTCCTGTTGTTTTTTCCACAACCCGTTACACAGTACCATACACCACGTTTTATGTTACACAATATTTAATAAGAATTCTTATTTTATAACTTATTTATTATATGTTAATTGTACTTATTTAATATTTATTTATTTATTTACTAGTTTTTTAAGAATTCAAAACACTTTAACTTTCTCACGAAACTTATACCCGAGAGATTTTATTGTATTTAAAAAAAATAGAATTTGTACTTTGTACGCGTTATATACTTTAAGAGGCTATGCCACAATTCAATGCAAATAATTAATGTTAAACCACAAACAAAATACCAATCAGACCTGCAAACCAATAGTAACTTTATGTGTAAATCAAATTCTCGATGTCGTTACAAATGGAAAAATATTTCGAGCGGCTGTTAGTAGAAATGCTTAGCTAAAACTCAAACCCTATGTGCTCAATATACATCTCGCTCAATATATTTATTCAACGCGCGCGACAAAATAATTTTTTTTTATTTGTGTGTACAGTATAAAAGAAACAAACGGAAAAATACAAATTCAACGTGTTTTTTATTTTCGTTTGAAAATATCCTTTCTCTTATCACAAACAAAATAGCAATCAGACCTGCAAACCAATAGTAACTTTATGTGTAAATCAAATTCTCGATGTCGTTACAAATGGAAAAATATTTCGAGCGGCTGTTAGTAGAAATGCTTAGCTAAAACTCAAACCCTATGTGCTCAATATACATCTCGCTCAATATATTTATTCAACGCGCGCGACAAAATAATTTTTTTTTATTTGTGTGTACAGTATAAAAGAAACAAACGGAAAAATACAAATTCAACGTGTTTTTTATTTTCGTTTGAAAATATCCTTTCTCTTATTGTATGTTTTAAATTTAATAAAACAGAATGTTTTGAAAACTAAAACGCACGTATTATGTATATACTATACATATACTAGATGTAGATCCATATGTACTATTTAAAATAAAATGTGTGCACGATCGATAATTTCTTGTCGTTTAGGTGTATAAAATTTAAAAAACATGTGATCATGAAAAGAAAGAGGATCTATTTTCGATGTATGTATGTATGTATGTATATATGTACGTATATACGTTGTATGTACGTATATATATACGTATATACATTGATTATGGTTTGGTGTGCTGCATGAAATATAGTTTATAAAAAAGAAACAAATATTTGGAGGAAAGGATACAAAACATCAGAAATTTATGAACGAAAGGGAAAATATTATAATTAAATTGTTTTTTACTGATCGCAGTAAACATTTAGATATACATATTACATATTTGTGTTTAGTTACATTATGTATATTTTATATGCCTATCTATACTGATTGGTCGAAATTAAATACATACATTCATTACTTAATTTTTCCTAAGTGTACTATAAGGATGATTGATATATGTTCTAAATTCAATAATATTAAAATTCCTAACAATTTTATAAATGATTTTAATTTTGAGAAAAATAATAAAATCAGCTTAGAGCGGAAAGATGCCTTAGGGAGGATGTACTATGTATTTGGATTTGCATCTAAAAAATTGGTCAAGCATATATAGTACATTTTTGTTAACACTTTCCCCTTATTCCATATTATCTGAATTGTTTCAAATAAAAGCTAGTTATTGATTTTAACCAAATTTGCAAAAACATTAATATTTCGAACTCGGTTGTGATATATAGAATTATGAGTATACACAATATCCTTGGAATTCCATTTTTAAACTTCTAACCCCAAGTAAAAACCATCCTAAGGTTTAAAAATGAAAATAAATAAATTTCGTTTTTTGTTGTTTTCAAGCACGGACGCAAGGTTTCAGAACAACGAACGACAAGTTTACATGAGTTACATATATATATATATATATATATATATATATATATATATATATATATATATATATATATATATATATATATATATATATATATATATATATATATATATATATATATATATATATATATATATATATATATATATATATATATATATATATATATATATATATATATATATATATATATATATATATATATATATATATATATATATATATATATATATATATATATATATATATATATATATATATATATATATATATATATATATATATATATATATATATATATATATATATATATATATATATATATATATATATATATATATATATATATATATATATATATATATATATATATATATATATATATATATATATATATATATATATATATATATATATATATATATATATATATATATATATATATATATATATATATATTTGTATATTAGAAACCTCAGGCAGTCCAAACTTAAGAGCTTAAGTTGTGCTCCGTTTGGACCACTTAGGGGAGCGGTACGACCACCAAAAATTTTACAGGTCCGGGGCGGTATGTTGTACCATCACTTCGAATCGAAATTCGAAAAAAGTCGAGTGGCGGTATGTTGTATTATTTTCGAAAAGCAAAAATGATACAACTTTCACTTTTTTGACGCGAATTTTTTCGAATTCGATTCGAAGTGATGATGATACAACATACCGCCCCTGTTGTTTATTTGTGACAAGAAGCCTATACAATTTTGGTGATTGTAGCACTAACCGAAGTGGTGCAACCGGCGTGTAACTTAAGCTCCTAACCTAAGTCGTGCGTGACTGGTTGTTGAGGCATTTTAAGGCAACTCTAAATATTTAGTGTTCACATACGAATTAATCACCCATTGAGATAGCGAATTTTTATAAATACACTAAAAATTATTAAACGAATCAAAATTTAATCATGCATTCTGATTACACTAATCATGGGAGATGAATATGATTACATGTATTATAATAATAATAAGCTCCGTTTTCACTGATTGACATAATTAAACAAATAGTATTTCTTATTATTGTATGATAGGGAATATCACAATAATTTTATAATGATTTCTATTATTATAATATGGTAAAGGCAATCATGTGTTTATCATATTTTTTCTGAGTGTAGACGCTGACTCATTTTCTATATCAGTATATAGGTTTAAATGGAGCTTGTATCGTGAAGAATTACATTTGTACATTTTGCTTAGAAGGAAAATTATGCAAATCATTGATCGAAATATTAAAAGTGTTTGTCTCATGAATTCCTTATTCAATCAGTAAAGGGTGTGTTTTATAGCTTCACATCGTTAAGTTTGCAACATTGTTTTGTTTGACAACCGAGTTTACAGCTAACATTTGCTTTGTCATTAGTTTGATTTGCCATTTCATAATGAATAAACTTACGCCATAGCACTGCTTGCCAAATCGGCCAATCGGCTGAAGCACTAATTCTATTGATGTTGATTTTCCAAACAAAATTTTGTTCAACGATGAAGCTCAATTTTTGTTGAACGAGTACGTTAATAAACAGAATTGGATTTGGAGTGAAGATAATCTAGAAGCTTTTGCCTTTGAAACACCATTATATCCATAGAAAATCACTGTTTGGTGCGCTTTATGGGCCGGCGGACTCTCTGGTCTATATGTCTTCAAAAACGATGATGGGTGGAATCTTACAGTGAACGGTATAGAGACATGATTTCTAACTTTTTTGTACCCCAATTGGCTGCCATTAATCTTGCTGATATGTGGTTCCAACAGGACGGTTCCATAAGCCACACAACGCGGAATACAATTAATTTACTCAAAGAAACATTTGATGAAAGACTAATTCAACATAATAGTCCTGTTAATTGGCCACCGAGATCGTGTGATCTAACTCCATTAGATTATTTTCTTTGGGGATATGTTAAGTCACTTGTCTACGCTTGCTGCGAAAAGTGTGTGAAAATTGGACATGCAGGTTGTGCCATCTACGCACCAGCCACAGCGGCCACAATCATATTCAAGCATTAATGGCATAAAATTATCAATCCAATAAAGCTAGTTTCACTGATATTCAAAATATTTTTCTTTGTTCTATTGTAATTCAAAATTATGAACTCGTTTTAAATTAATTAATTTTATTTGAATTGAGATCGAGTATTTTCTGGACTTCCGTGCGGCGTTCGTGATCTTATCTTTGATTTATGTCATCAGGCAGGAGGCCTTATACAAAAAATATTTATACTACGAACTCTTTAAACATGTCGAGCAAGTTCAGCCTACTGAAGTCTTACCAAAAACAAAGACATGTTTCATAAAAGGTTTAATGAGGCCTCACTAAAATCTGTGACAATCTCAGTAGACTATATATGACTAAAGTATGTCATGTATGGTATGGTGATAGATTACTACACATTAATTAAATACATTTACATAACCACCAGTTTCAGAAAATTCACTTGGTGCTGGGCATATTAATGTAATAAATTAATATTTAGTACAGGAGAAGATAATTACTGAAAAATAACTGTTCAGAAAATATTTTGCTCCAAGTCCGTAGTACATATTTCTTACAATTTATTTAAATTTTCAGAAGTTTAGGAGAATTTAAACATTTGATAGTTATTTATGATTTTTAGGAATTGAAATCTTAGATGAAACCAATTATTAGGCAGTATGTTATTTAGGTATTCGTTTTTTCTGAGTTATGCCTGTTGCTGTTGTAGATTCCAGGTTAGCTCGCACATCTTCAAACTTTCGAGGCTGTCACTAAGATCGAAATCACTAATTCTAAAACGTTTATACCAATAATTACACGTTTCATAAGACACAAGGTCGGCACCAAGAACACTACAAATTGATTCCCGTGCCTTAGAAGCATTTTTTCCTTGTTGGAATTCGTATAGAATGCAGTGCCGAATGTGCTGTTTATCAGTTGTAATCGTAAACTCTGCTATTCTGAGAGGTTATGTAACTCACGTAAACTTGTCGTTCGTTGTTCTGAAACCTTGCGTCCGTGCTTGAAAACAACAAAAAACGAAATTTATTTATTTTCATTTTTAAACCTTAGGATGGTTTTTACTTGGGGTTAGAAGTTTAAAAATGGAATTCCAAGGATATTGTGTATACTCATAATTCTATATATCACAACCGAGTTCGAAATATTAATGTTTTTGCAAATTTGGTTAAAATCAATAACTAGCTTTTATTTGAAACAATTCAGATAATATGGAATAAGGGGAAAGTGTTAACAAAAATGTACTATATATGCTTGACCAATTTTTTAGATGCAAATCCAAATACATAGTACATCCTCCCTAAGGCATCTTTCCGCTCTAAGCTGATTTTATTATTTTTCTCAAAATTAAAATCATTTATAAAATTGTTAGGAATTTTAATATTATTGAATTTAGAACATATATCAATCATCCTTATAGTACACTTAGGAAAAATTAAGTAATGAATGTATGTATTTAATTTCGACCAATCAGTATAGATAGGCATATAAAATATACATAATGTAACTAAACACAAATATGTAATATGTATATCTAAATGTTTACTGCGATCAGTAAAAAACAATTTAATTATAATATTTTCCCTTTCGTTCATAAATTTCTGATGTTTTGTATCCTTTCCTCCAAATATTTGTTTCTTTTTTATAAACTATATTTCATGCAGCACACCAAACCATAATCAATGTATATACGTATATATATACGTACATACAACGTATATGGGTCCGGGTCAAAATGCCGCGTTTTAAAATGTCGCGTTTTAAAATGTCGCGTTTCAAAATGTCGCGTTTCAAAATGCCGCGAGGTACAAAATGTCGCGTGGTACAAAATGTCGCGTTTTAAAATGTCGCGTTTTAAAATGCCGCGAGGTACAAAATGTCGCGTGGTACAAAATGTCGCGTTTTAAAATGTCGCGTTTTAAAATGCCGCGAGGTACAAAATGTCGCGTGGTACAAAATGTCGCGTTTTAAAATGTCGCGTTTTAAAATGCCGTGAGGTACAAAATGTCGCGTGGTACAAAATGTCGCGTTTTAAAAAGTCGCGTTTCAAAATACCGCGAGGTACAAAATGTCGCTAGGTACAAAATGTCGCGTTTTAAAATGTCGCGTTTCAAAATGCCGCGAGGTAGAAAATGTCGCGTGGTACAAAATGTCGCGTTTTTAAAATATCGCGTTTTAAAAAACTGCGTTTGTAAAGAAGGAATAAAATAAATGTTATATTGAGATAATAAGAAATGTGTATTATTAAACAATATAAATGATTTGGGTGAAATTGAAAAATATGGTTTTTCCCACTGTTAATTTCGTAATGAATTTTTTGTAAAGAGTTAGCTACAAATGATGTTTCATTGTCATATAGATACATGAATGTTCCTTTATGGATAATAAAAACCGTCAGGTGTTTTATGATCAATTGGAACAAGTGGTTTGAAAACACTACACATTTTTGAAATTTGAGGGCGATAACCATAATAAAAGTACGTTTTTAATATTTTTCTAATTTTTTTCCAAATATGGTTTTTCCCACTGTTAATTTCGATAATGAATTTTTTGTAAAGAGTTAGCTACAAAGATGTTTCATTGTCATATAAATTCATGGATGTTCCTTTATGGATAAGGAAAACCGTCAGGTGTTTTACGATCAATTAGAATAATTGGTTTGAAAACACTACACATTTTTGAAATTTGAGGGCGATACCATAATAAAAGTACGTTTTTAATATTTTTCTAATTTCAAATATTGAACCCCTTTTCAGATAATTGACCATTTCTCAAAAAAGTATTTTTTCAGTTTTATTACTAAATTAGACATTAAAGATAAATGTTTTTACTATATGAAATTTGGAAAAACCAGCAATAAAACAGCGCATTATAAATTTAAAACGTAATTTTTTCAGATCGGAGAATAAATACAATGTACCAAAGAGGCAGTTTGATGATGTAATAAAAGTAACATTTTTATGATTTCAAAATTTTGACCAACTCCTTTGTTTCATTTATCGATCTTTAAATAAGGGTTAAAAAACAACAGCACATCAAGGTATATATAAATAACAATTTCCATTACTCTGGGTATCAGTTTGTTAATGAATTGCAAAGTAGCAGGATATAAATAAATCGATTAATTTTCATAAGTTGGTGAAACTAAATTTCATAAAAATATATAAGTTAAAAAATATCAAAGAAAATATTAATTATAATAGAAAATTAAATAAGTAATATAGTACGAGAAGCATTAAAGTAATATTGCACCCAAATGGAGGATAAGGAGATTTATTCGGGACAGCTGATTGAGTTGACAATATCTCAGAAAAATTCTAAAATCCTAATTTTAAATGGATTTAGTTACACTTCCGATGCCCGCAGGAATAAATGGAGATGTACAAAGCGACAAAATAGAGTTTTGAAATGCTCTTGCAATTTGAGAGCCGAAGAAATAGATGGAAAATTCTATTTACAAAAATTGTGGAATTCCCATAATCACTCTCCTGATCCTGAAACGTTACCAGTACTAAATGTCATAAATAGTATTAAAGATATAGCAAGCACTTCAAGCAATTTACCTTGCCAAATACTACAATCAAAGATTGCAAAACTTCCTGAGAATGTAGGTGGTTGCCTACCTTCTAAGGCCGCCTTAACCCAAATCATCAAACGTGAGCAACGAAAATTAATAGTGGACAAGGAGCCAGTATCACTGGCATTCGATATACCAGAAAGGTTTCTCCAAATTGATGGAGAGCAATTTGTATACGGGGATATCAAAGAGGGCGATAATCGGATAATTATTTTTACTATCAAAAATAATTTAACCAAGCTTCGCGATGCAGAGTTTTGGATGATGGACGGTACATTCAAAGTTGTACCAAAATTATTTTATCAACTTTATACTGTGCATTGCAGTATCGCGCCTCATAAAACAGTACACCCAATGGTGTACGCTTTAATGAGCGGCAAATCTTCGGCAATATACAATAAATTGTTTACAACTCTACAAGAGAGTGCAATAAGAGTTGGTATCAGTTTAGCACCAAAATTGGTAATAACTGATTTTGAAAAAGCAGCAATCAGCAACATTCGGAGTGTCTTTGAGAGAGTCAACGTCAAGGGTTGCAATTTTCACTTCATGCAGAACATATATAGACACATCCAAAAAATTGGTTGGCAAGTGCGGTATGGCACAGATATAGAGTTTGCCATGAAGGTAAGACAGGTCGCTGCTTTATGTTTCCTGGAACCTGAAGAGATACCGGAATGGTTCAAGGATATTAAAGAAGAACTAGGCGCAGAATTTGAACCGCTAACCAATTGGATGGATGAAAACTATGTTTCCGGCAAAAATAATAGAACACCATTATTTCCACCGAGTTTATGGAGCATCAGTGAACAAAATAAGAATAAAATACCCCGCACACAGAACTATGCAGAATCGTTCCATAATTATTTTAATGTTGTAATTGGTCGGCCGCATATTAGTGTTTACCACTTAATAGACGAACTTAAAAAGCAAACAAAAATTACAAGTGCCGAAATAGAAAAATTAACAAGGGGAAATCTTCCACCTAAAAAAAACAAAAAATTTATTTTAAAAGAAAAAAGGATTGAGTTGATTTTATCTAAAAAAAAAGAATTCAGCAAATTTGGATTTTTGAAAGCAATTGCAGGAAATATTTCTTTTTAATTTTATTATTAAATATTAGTTTTAAATTAATTTTTTGATTTAGATATTAAGTTTATGATTATTTTAATTATTAAGTTTAAGTTTTTTTAGAAGATATTTATTTATATAATATTATAAATAAATAAATATTCTTTCCAAAACATAATTCTATTGTTGTTATTATTTAAATTTCAGAATTTTCTCTCAAAATTCTTCTTCTGTTTGATTATGACATGACTTCGGTTCTTACATTGATTTGGTTGGTCAATTCGTAATGAGTAAGGTCCCAAGTTTTGGACTTATTACTTTCCGATTTGAATAAGCAAGGTATACATTTCTTTAAGTGCTTATACTAGGTCGTATTTGAATTATTAAACAAATACTAAAATTAATTAAACATTTAAGTGAAGGAGAATTTTAAAGTTTAATATATTACCATGTATATAAAATACTACAACTGTACACGCCTACACCGACAGTGAAGAATAGCCACAAACGTTTCAAAAATGTGTCCCCTCGTTAAAAAATAATGGGCAGGTAGGTAAAAATAATTTTTAAATTATGGATGATTGCTGTTATCGTAATAAAACACTTTAATTGTGCTGTACTTTGTGTCCTATTTTGACAAATAAAAAATTACCATACAGTTCAAGTTTATCAATTGGTTGGCGTGAAATACAATATATTATTTTTTCTAAGTTGATAGAAAATATACATTTTATTTTTATTCACTACGGGTTCAACTTCAAAATTTTCCTTTCTCAATATATATGAGGTAATATAGTTTATAATTCAGATTTATTTTAAACTATTTTATTTTCTAATATTATTTGTGTTTAGAATGAATTCATTCCAAAAGCAACGAACGAGAGCACGTATAATTCGTTTGAATGCGGATGACCTTTTTAGCTTCGACCATGCACCAGATTACATAATTAATTCGTTCTTCGATAATTGTACATACAAGAAACGTTTAACTGTTGTCACATTTTGCTTCGTAAATGGCATACAATATGATGATTTGTTGAAACTAATCCGATGGAAAGATGTTACAAAATTTGATTACCGTAAAGTGCAAAAACTGTGGTCTGACAGTTCTCGAGAACCATACAAATCAAAGTGGTTCGCGTATAATTGCCATTTGAAAAGGGTTATTTATTTAAATGGTGCACTAAAATAATATTATATATATACAAATATATATAATAATTATATATCAAAATACATATGTACAAAATTTGATTAATAATAAACAAGAATTCTTAAAAAATGTTTCAATTTGGATTAAATTGTGTATCCGATATCAACTTCCGATATATAAGGACTTAACTTTAACATTTTAGTGAAGGAATATATTGTTTTTATACAACTCACGTATATTCGCAATTTTTCCGCATTTCCCGTAGTTTTTCCGGGTTGGTGTATAAGGGAAATATTCTTATAATATTTTTCTTCATCTATGTACTCGGAAAATTTTCGGAAAATGCGGGAAAATTTTCCGAACATTTTCCGATTTTTCTAAAATTTTGTACATAGATGAAGAAAAATAAACTAAAAATATTTCCCATATACACCAACCCGGAAAAACTACGGGAAATCCGGAAAAACTGTGATTTTCCATTTCCACTCGGAAAATTTTCCCGAAAATTAATGTTGGAAAATCACCATATTTTTCTGAGTCATTATCGGGAAAATTTTCCAAGTGGAAGTTCGCAATTTTTCCGCATTTCCCGTAGTTTTTCCGGGTTGGTGTATATGGGAAATATTCTTTAAATATTTTTCTTCATCTGTATACAAAATTTTAGGAAAATCGGAAAATTTTGTACCACGAGGCATTTTGAAAAGCGACATTTTAAAACGCGACATTTTAAAACGCGACATTTTGTACCACGCGACATTTTCTACCTCGCGGCATTTTGAAACGCGACATTTTAAAACGCGACATTTTGTACCACGCGACATTTTGTACCTCGCGGCATTTTAAAACGCGACATTTTAAAACGCGACATTTTGTACCACGCGACATTTTGTACCTTGCGGCATTTTGAAACGCGACATTTTAAAACGCGACATTTTGTACCTCGCGGCATTTTGTACCTCGCGGCATTTTAAAACGCGACATTTTGAAACGCGACATTTTGTACCTCGCGGCATTTTGTACCTCGCGGCATTTTGAAATGCGACATTTTAAAACGCGACATTTTGTACTTCGCGGCATTTTGAAACGCGGTATTTTAAAACGCGACATTTTAAAACGCGGCATTTTGAACGGTTCCCAACGTATATACGTACATATATACATACATACATACATACATCGAAAATAGATCCTCTTTCTTTTCATGATCACATGTTTTTTAAATTTTATACACCTAAACGACAAGAAATTATCGATCGTGCACACATTTTATTTTAAATAGTACATATGGATCTACATCTAGTATATGTATAGTATATACATAATACGTGCGTTTTAGTTTTCAAAACATTCTGTTTTATTAAATTTAAAACATACAATAAGAGAAAGGATATTTTCAAACGAAAATAAAAAACACGTTGAATTTGTATTTTTCCGTTTGTTTCTTTTATACTGTACACACAAATAAAAAAAAATTATTTTGTCGCGCGCGTTGAATAAATATATTGAGCGAGATGTATATTGAGCACATAGGGTTTGAGTTTTAGCTAAGCATTTCTACTAACAGCCGCTCGAAATATTTTTCCATTTGTAACGACATCGAGAATTTGATTTACACATAAAGTTACTATTGGTTTGCAGGTCTGATTGCTATTTTGTTTGTGGTATTAGGTTGTTTTAGATAACTTGACGTTATAATTCTGAAAAATAAAAGTTCGAATGAAAACTAAGCTTGGGACGGCTACCGGTCGTAACAAAATTTATTTATATTTATGTTCAGATAATTTATATTTATATGAAATACTATATAAAAATTATAAATATTGAACCTATATAATTCGTTTATATAATTCTGTAATATATTTTATACAAATTCTATATTTCCATTTGTATACTTTTTATAACCTACAGTATAAAACTTCACTCTCTATTCCTTGATTGGTATGAAATTAATATATTTGTCATATACAAATTTTTTTTTATACTATTAGTTTTATAAAATTAATAGGAAAACGAATATTTTTTGTTAAAAACGGGATTTTTATACTGTTAGGATCGTTTGATTTTTTTTTTCAGTTCTGTAGACATCGTGTAGTGAGTAGAAGTGGTTTTAAGTTTTATTGTAAATTGGTGAAGTTGTTAATAGTGTTAATTAAAATAAGTTGTTAATTGTATAGTGAAACAAATAACTCGAATAATTAACCAATTCCAAGTGTTATAATGTAGGTATATTGCATATGATGAGTTTGCTTAGGCTATTATGCAAGTTAACAAAAAATTTAAATATTTTTTTTTTATTTGTCAGGAAATGTTGCACAACAACAAAGTGTACTGGGTTTCTTAAAACAAAATTGGAAAACGATCGTTCTAGAAAACGTAAATTTGGGCCAACTATGACCAGTAATGAAACCTACTCATCTTTCTTTGTTTGTCCAGATTTGGTAATTCAAAGTTATTTAAGCTAGTGTGTTGGATATAAATAATTGAATAGTTTTGTTTCTCTTTTTATAGGTGTTATACGATTTTTCTCTAACCTATTGGAAAATCGTGATTTTCATAGGTGTAAACAATTCGGGAAAAAATATTTTGTGCACAGAAACTGATCAAGGTACTGGTATGTACATATTTCATTCTTTAAAATATTATTTTTTTTGCAAACTTATTTTTTTAATTTTTTAACTGAGATTTTAATTATTACAATATTTGTACCACAATTGTTAATTATTTATTATTTCTCTCTTATTGTTTTAGATTACGATAGAACAATATTCTACCCTTTATCAATTTAATACGGCTTATTCCACCATCGGCGAACGGACAAAAGCAACTTCCAAGATTGAGCAGGCAACAGAAATGCTTATTATATTCAAAGGCGTAATAATTTTTAAATCTAATGATATACTATTTAATTAGTTGAAGTTGAAAATTAATATGTATTATTATTACCTATAACAAACCTTACTGAAACATCAGTTTACTAAATTTTCAGACTTCAATCAATTATTGATAACAATTAATATTAAGATTTATAGTAATTTAACTAACACAACTAAAATTTTAGGAGGGGTTGACAAATAAAGAATCCATAACAAACATTATAGCAGTCTCGAAAAATAAACAAAACATATATGTATTATATTAAAGTAATATATAAACTACTTTACACTTAATTTACACCCCTATTCCCCTAGACGCATAAGTGATGTGACTACTCATCTGCTTGGTTACTAGATCATTAAATCAAAACTTACAAAATAATTGTTCAATAAAATCGTTCTAGCTGTTTTTTAAATCTTAGTATGCTGCTTTATAAATATTTCCTATCGACTGCTCTCACATCAAATGACAATTTCTATCACTTGAAATTTTGACGTGACAAATTAAAAAAAAATCAAACTAATGCAGTCAACTAAGATTTAAAAAAAATTCACTGATAGTTTTGCACAAAATTATTTAGTAAATTTTGATTTTAAAATCTAGTAACCAGGAAGATCCATAGTCACGTCGCATGAAGTGATACGTCTAATTGAGTATTTAATCGTAGCTCTTGTACACTTTTAAAAAAAGTAAAAATTAAATAAACATAACACTTAAAAAAATAATATAATTTTGGTAAATATATCGACTTTATAAAATAATCTAAAACTGTTTATTTATGTGACAAAAATGTATCTTAAATTTCATCAATATTGAAAACTGAGTTCAATTCTAGCATATAGAATTTTCGAAAATTCTATACTAAAGCAACTAATTTTTATACGAGAACCAGATTGACATATTCTATAAATAATTTATATAAATTTAATACTAATCCCTTATAAACAAAAATTATCATTTAATGGATAAACTTTATATTTTGAACTGTATACAGATATTTATACGTTGGAGTATCAAATTTATACCAGTGACCTATCAAAATATTTATATGGAGTAATATAAATTTTATACAATATTTTATAACATTTGGTTATAAGGTTAACTAATATAAAATCTATAAAAAATTCGTATGGAATTATATTTATATTATAAGTGTTGTAACGGTTTTGACGTTCCAGGGGCCTGAATGGTAATTTTGTATGGGCTAGCAGATGTTGTGTAGAAGACATTACACAATATTCATTATCATCATAGATGATAGCGTTAATTGGTATAATATATAATTATTTTGTGTACCTGGTTGAACCGATTCATTATTGGTATAATCAATTAATTTAAATATCGTTCCATAGAGGGTGATGTCCGTTGGATGACGATGAATTTTGTTTTTGTGTGTTCATCTCATTTTTATAATCACACTGCTTTATCGGTCATTTTATTTTGGAGCCGTGCACTGACAATACGCATATCATAACAGTGCCAGTGAATTGTTGTTATAGTTAATAACAAATATTAAATTAATTGATATACTCGTATAGTATATATCAATCACAAAATCAATTAAAGCTGTGTTTAACCGGCGCCTAACATTTGTTTCGCATAGTCGCGGGAAAACAGGTATGTCTATATTTCGGGCTTAAAATGTAAATCCAATTTCTTATTGTGGATTAGGAAAAATTTTGTTTGTACGTCTGCGTGCTATTCACAGACAGCTTTGTTAAAGCTTTTTCGTTTTCTTTTATTATTATTAGAGCCACGTGAAATAAGAAAATAAAAGGGGAAAAATATTCTAAGCTAACACCCAGACGCCCGGGGCCACGCTAAACGGGTTTTTCCGCGACATATTTTTTTCCGTTATATGTATATATATATATACATACATTTGCGAGACGCCGACCATTTGATTCATTCTCCAGTGAAAACCCTGACGTTTATGAACTAACACTACGCCAACAAAAATAGTACCTGCAGACGGCCTTGCATTTATGTGCGGACGGTTCTCTTTGGCAATTTCCAGCAAAGGGAGATTGTTTTACAAACGCGATTCCTGATTTTGGGTATTTTTATGAAGCACGCAAACGGTAAACCACGGCCATCACCTTTGGAACCACTATATGAGCTAAGTGTTTTTTTTTATATGTTATTATATTATATATGCAACTTTATATTTATTGTTATGTAGTAATTAGTATATATGATTCATTCATACATAGATATGTATTACTTACTATGAATGTCATTTTGATTTTTTCTTTTCAATGATAATTTATTATATTTCTTTTTTTGTTTCCCAATGACAATTATCATTTACAGTTTTTTTTTTGCATACTATATTTATTTATACAATCTTAAGTTGTTTATGTGTGTACAATAATATTACTATACTGTTGAGAAAGTGGACCGCGGATCCGATTAAAATATTAATTCCTTGATTTTAAGATAAAACTTATATTAAGTAACCGATAAGTCATATTGATATACATTTTATTTTATTTTCCTGTTAAACTAATCAGTTATATTATATACTTTAAAAATGTACCAATAATTATTCCGTTTAACGAATTTCGAGAGTTTTTTTTATTATTTCTCTGTCACGATCTTAACATTCTACATTTCTGCTTGCTTGGACATCGCGATGCGTGATTAAATCTATCTGTGTGGTAATGGGCTGATCCATCATTCAACACTAAGGGGCATATCAAAAATGTTGTGCCTGATACTGCCATCGGGAGGGAGGAGTGCACACGTGGTCTACTAAAAGGACCATCGAGAGGAAACATGACTGTGACTTGGTAGGGTTATATATTAATTTATTTCCTTTGGTAAATTCAATCGTGATAAGTTTTCTTCTTCTATTTAATCATTTTTACTAGACATAGTTTCGGCTCAATGACATAACTGTATTTTCAAAGCGTTCCACGATTGGCATTGTTTTTGTGTTCCAGGCTCATCTAGGTATGCAAACCTCGCAGCACAACAGTGTTCTCTGCAGTCGGGGACAACATCTACGCCCACCTTCTGTTTCTAGCCGGCAAACGTGCTCCACGTCACCGATATAGGACTGCAGAGAAATTTTTCTGTTAACGGTATAATAAACACCCCACTAAACTGTTGCGTGAAATCCCACATTAGTTGGCACTAGGTCATACCGTTACAGTGTATTCATTTTATACGAAAATTTTTTAGTGTGTATATATTGATAGTTAAATAAATAAATAATAATAATAATATTAATAATAACTTGTGTAATGTAATAAGTAAAGTGAAAAGTTTTAAATATTGCATATTTGCCTTAATTTGTGTATGGTGTGCTTGCAATGGTGTAGAATATATACATAACAATTTTCGTTTGTATGTATTTTGATACCGTTGTTTGATTGCATTTTACGCATTATAGGTAAATTGTCAATATGTATGTAGGACTGTTTTGATTGCAAAGAAGGATGCATAAGATAAGTGTTTTTCATTGTTTTTACATATTTTATTATATAATAAATAATTGTTTCCGAAAATAATTTTTTTTAAGTATATAAACACACATTTATAAACCATGAAGGTGTAGAGTAAAAGTATTTTCATGTTATGGGTTAGTCGAATATATGTAGTTTGCGCGAGAAAGGGTTCCTTCAATTTCTCTTCTTTTTGTACACTCGATAACAATTTTTGTTGTTGTTTTTGGAGGAGAGTATGCATGTTTGGTGATCGATCAGCTATGCTACACACAATTTTGGTTTCTGGATTCAAACTACTGCGCAATAGATTTTAATTTTTAATTTAAACCATTATTTTAAATTAAATCATTAAATTTTTTTGTCTTGTTTTATTCTTTTCTCTCGAAAATAAAATTTAAACAAACATCTACATCTCAAAAATGTCCTTAAATTTTTTTATTTTCATTTCAATTTTTTTCATTTCGGATTCACGCGACGTAAAAATTTTGACCGTGGATCCGAAATGAAAAATTTGATTTTTTTTTTAAGAAATCTTTATTTCTGTATAATATTACAACTAATCATATAGATTTATCTAGTAACTATTTTATTATTTTAGTAGTCTATTCTTATGGAATGAGACCTATTGTTTCATCCCAGCTCTGCTAGTCCTTTCATTTAAGCGGCTCAAGGAACCACTAATTCTAAAGGCTTTGTTCTTTTTAGGCGCTTTGGTCCATTGGCGCGATCCAGTAGGTTCCGCAGCTCCTCGTTGTCATGCTGCTGCAGTCGCAGTACATGACTCCTTGCAAACTTTTTTATTTCATCGCTGACGTATTCCATGTTTAGGTCTCGATGGAGATTGTCATTTCTAATGTACTAAGGAGCATTCACAATGCTACGTAGTACTTTGTTTTGAAATGTTTGAATGATCTTCACTGTAGTTTTTCTTGGGCAGCCCCAAAGCTGAATACCATAAGTGAAGATAGGTTTTAAGATTTGTTAATATAACAGCAGTTTGTTGTGCGTTGTCAGTTCGGAGTTTCTTCCAATAAGCCAGTGCATTTTTCTGAATTTTAAATTCAGTTCTTGCCTTTTCTTTCTAACATGCGCTTTCCACCTGAGTTTAGAGTCTAGCGTCATGCCGAGATACTTAGCATTATCTGAATATGGAATTGGTTGTGAATTCAGACTAATCGGAATATATTCTAATTTCCTATTTGTAAAGTTGATATGTGTTGATTTCGATTCGTTAAGTGTTATCCTCCATCGTTTTGTCCAGCTATCCACTATATTAATAGCATTTTGTAGTTTCCTGGTGGACTCAACGATACTAGCATCGGTGGTCATAACAGCTGTGTCATCAGCAAACGTTCCAATTCTAGCTTCTTCTATGTCTGGTAGATCATTCGTATACAGGAGGTATAATACGGGGCCTAGAACACTGCCTTGTGGAACCCCTGCCAATATTTTCTTCAGTTTAGAGTATTCTCCGTCCTGTCTCACTCGGAAGTAATGGTCGTTGATGTAAGACTTTAGCAATTGAAAATGTTGTTTTGGCAAATCTCGTTGGAGCTTAAATTCTAGACCGCGGTGCCAAACCTTATCAAATGCTTGGGCTACGTCTAAGAATATTGCTGAACATACTTCCTTTTTTTCCAGCGCCTTCTCAATTGTATCAGTAATCCTATGTACCTGTTCTATCATCGAGTGCCTTTCTCGAAACCCAAATTGATGTTCTGGTATAAAATTTCTGCTCTCTATAATTGGTTTTAATCTCTTGAGAAACAGTCTCTCGAAAATGTTGTTGTTAACAAAGAAATTGCTACGACTGTGAGGTCGCAACCACGATTTTATGTTTTGTATTTGCCTCTGGTTAGTGTCTCTACTTTCTATGATTGCTCAATGTTGGTATTTTATATTCACCTCGGTTGTTGTCTCCGCTTTCGTAGTTGTTTGTGCGCTGGACGCACCCGCGACGTTTTGTTTTGTACCTCATCGTAAGGTGGCGTAGGGTTGAGAAGAATGACGAGAGAGCGAGACCAATGCGCATCGAGTGTGTGTAAAGCAAAACATTCCATAAGAATGTTTTTCTTATATGCCTCTCGTTTACACGGCGTCTACACTATGCAAATTTGCTGATATTTTCTCTCATGAAATTAAATTTATCAATGTATGTGTAAGTATATTATACAGATTTTGCAATTCTCAGCAAATTATCAGGAGGCTATTTCACGAAAAAATTATCATGAAATTTGTACGAAATGTCAAATTAAAATGCACTTTTGAGGTTATGTCTTTCATTTTTTTCTTACTGTTGAGACGTAGGTTTATAGTTGAATAAAACAAAAAAAAATTTAATGGCATTTAATACTGAAAATACCGTAAAATTAATTAATATGTACAGAAATTACGAATGCTTATGGAAAATAAGCTGTAAACAATATAAAAGAATGGATTTGAAAATTGATGCGTTCCAAAAAATTAGTAATGAATTAAACATAGATGTTGAATTGATAAAAAAAAAATTAGAAATTTACGAAACACATATATGGCTGAAAAAAAAAATTAAATAAACAAAAAAAATCCGGTAATGGTGTTGATGGAGACAAAACCATATGGTATTTGTTTGATGAACTAAAATTTTTAGACGAGGTGATTGTCTTACGAAAATCCACAGGAAATTTTGATGAAGAGGAGAACGAAACAACTGAAACGGGTTACAGTGATGTAAGTAATTTTATTTTAAATTCAAATCAAATCTACATTTTAAAATGAATAATAATTTTATTCACGAAATTTTTTGCCACTGAAAAGGTACGTCTCCCTTCCCGATACAAAAATTGGCAATAGTGTTCCGCATTTTATCCACTACCATGGTAGAGCTTGTTATTGGTTCATTTTGAAGTACTCTGCTAGAAAAAGTTTGCGGTAAACTGGTTGGTTGTAAATCATCGCAATCTTCTTTTGGCTTAATCGGTTTCGTCAAATAATTGTGAAGTACACAACAAACTTTGACAATCATGTCAACTGTTTCTAGTTTTACGTCCATTGGCCTGTGGAAGATCCTAAACCGCGACGCTAATCTACCAAATGCGCATTCCACGGTTAATCTCGCTCGGGATAACCGGTAATTGAATACTTTTTGTTTAGTATTTAATGTTTGTGATCTGCTGTATGGTTTCATCATATGCCGATCTAACTTAAATGCATCATCACCGATAAAAAAGTTATGCACCGGCATTGTTTCACCTTCCAAATAATTTTGTGGTGGGATGTTTAATTGATCAATTTTTTTAAAAAAGTTTGTATTTTCATATATTGTGTTATCAGAACCTCTCTCGTTAGAACCAACATCAATTAATAAAAATCTTGAATGTGCATATACGATAGCCAATAAGACTATGCTATGATATCCCTTAAAATTAAAATAATCTGATCCAGAATTAGGTGGTTTGATAATCCTGATATGTTTCCCGTCAATAGCACCCAGGGTGTGCGGGAAATTCCAAATCTTCCAAAATTCTTGTATAATTTCATACCATCCAGCTTCAGTGTTGTTAATCTAAAATAATATGTCTTTGATTATTTATAATGTTTCAATTAATATAGTTAATAATTATTTATATTTATTTTGTTTAGATTGGAAATGAAGTGGCAGAAGAAGTCGTAGAATTGTTTGCTGATAAAGAATCACATTCAAGCAAAAAACAAACAAAAGTAAAAAACAAAAAACTTGATAAATATGAAGCAGCAATTGCCGATTTGAAACAAATAGCCCCATCGAACATATTCGAAACATTTGCACAAACGGTTGCACTTCAATTGGAAAAAATTCATGAGCTGGACGTTGCAGAAGCATTCAGCTGTATGCAGGAAATACAAAACTTAATTGGCAATAAAATTACCTCACTTTTAAGAACTGAAGCTAACGCAAAAAAAACTTATTGTAACACATGTTCCCAGCATCAATTGAATTCAAGCAACTCAGAAGACCACCACAGCAATACACAACGTTTTAGCCCATTTGATTTCGATGAGCCACCCACATATAATTATCAATATTCACCACCCACTTCAAATTCATGTTTTAAAAATATTCAAACATCCTCTTCTAATTCAACCAATGTTACAAGACCATCGACTGCCACTCCAATCAATATATTAAAAAACAAACAAGAATATTCGCCAGATTTCAATTTAACCGGATTTTCCAACATGTCACCATTAATTTCCAATTTTAAATCGATCATAACAACCAATAAAATAAATCGAACACCGCTGACCTCAACTTCATCATCGTCATCTTCAAAATCTATTCCTTTTAATCCGGAAACAAACACAACAACCACTTTTAGTATCCCAGAAACTAAAAGAATTAAAATATTAGAAGATATAACAATTGAACATGCTAAATCCTCATTATTGAAGGATGCAATGGTTATGTTAGAAATCGTAGATTACGAAGGCGATGATTATTTTAATTAAATTTTTTATTTATATTTTTTTTACCCTGAATTTTTCTATAAATTAGTTTTTGTTATTGTGATAAATGAATTTTATGAACTATTGTGATTATAGTTTTTTAGTTATTTGTTTTTAAGAATTATGTACAGTATAGTATACTTATTTTGTAAGCCAACTGAAATAAAACATAATACTTACTTTTAAATATTCTGGTTGTAGTTTTATGTATAATGCGGTTAGAACCTCTGGAACAAATTCAGATATTGTCTTCCGTGATACTTTAGCTAGATACTCTAATGAATGATAGGAATCTCCCGTTGCTAGATATCTAAGAGTTACAGCCAGTCGAGTCTGGGTGCTCACTGCTTGCCGAAATGTGGTGTTTTTTTTCTCAATTTCATGTCGTACCTAAAATATATTTTTTTAAATATAACTTTAAATGTTTACAAATTTTGTAATGTGGTAATATAATACTTACTAATATCAATATTTCGTTAAATTGTTCATAAGACAATCTTGTGAAATTTTTAAACGAATCATTTTGTCCCCACAATAAGCTGTGCAATAGTTTTTCGTCATGAGATTCCGAACAACGCTTGGCTAAATATGGGTTAACCCAAAAGGCCCGTTTTAGATGTTCGGATTTTTCTTTTTTTTCCAAATTCTCAATTTTTTTTAGGATTAATAGTTTTTTGATTGCTTTATGCCGTCTATCCATTGTGTCTTTTGCTGCACGAGTTTAAAAAACTTAAATTTAAATGTAATATATATAAATATAAAGTTTATATATTTTTTATACATTTTTTGACAGTCACCGAATTTTATTTGACAATTAAAGAAAATTATCATGAGAGTAAAATGCCCAGTTATGATAATTTTTTAACAAATATTTATCAATACATTGAAAAAAACACACACATACATAAAATTTCATGAGAGAAAATATCAGCAAATTTGCATAGTGTAGACGCCGTGTTACATCAATGCGAATTGATGTAAACGAGAAACAGAGAAGAAAGACAATTCTTCTAGAATGTTTTGCGCGTCGTATTTCGGCGTAAGAATTTTTATTAATTCAGTCAAGTTTTGGTTTTTTGACAAAAAAGTCGAGTTTTGATTGGGAAAGTCTTGTTGGGAAAGATGATCTAGAAAGAAAGAGTCTGATTGTATAGACGCAGTTGAATCCAATTTGGATATTTTTTTATATATTTTTTTTTTGGTTAAATATACCTATAATTATAAAAGTTATTAATTTTTTTTATATTTTTTTTATATAAAAATATAAGTGTAACAATGATAATTGTAAATAGTTATGCGACATAATTTGTAATTGGAATAAAGTAAAGTTGGTATGCCACGCACATAGGTGGCGATTAAAACAAAAGAACTTTTTTTTTGTGGAAAAAGGGGGTATAGTCCCGGAAGGTGATTGGAATCATTACAACGAGGCTGCCCCATCGAGTTTCGTGTGTGCTATATATAAATTGGACAGGTACCGTATACATTACGAGTGTATTAACCGTGATTGCTCCGTAACAGGTGGCCTACAACGAGGCTGCCCCATCGAGTTTCGTGTGTGCTATATATAAATTGGACAGGTACCGTATACATTACGAGTGTATTAACCGTGATAGGTGGCCTGCCACGAGGCTACCCCTAATATATACCGGAGGTTCAAGCTATTCACTTATTTACGGTTGGCGAGACAACGCTCAACCTATTTTGGCGGTCGGTCAAGGTCCTTCAGGTACCGATTTTTAAGGCGAGGCAACGCCCGATAATAAAATGGTTTACAGTTTTTGGCGAGCCAACGCCCCTCACATTACGGGTGGCCAGTTGAGGCTACTCCTTTTGCAACGGATCCGGCGGCCAGGTGAGGCTAGCCGCGAGATAATTTTTTGGTATCGAGGAGAGGCCCCGCAACATTGTGCCCAACCAGGCACGCGCTCGAGTGTGAAGCCGGTACCACGCCCAACGTAACGGGTTGCCAATTGGCACCTCGTCATTTTTTTGTATCGGGGTAACGGCACACCAGAGCCGCAACGGTCCGGGCAGGGGTGCCTGTGGCATGACGGCCGCGCAAGGCCGCAACAGTTTTTTTGTAGTATTAAGGTACGATTTTTTTTTATTTATTTAATTTTAATTTATTTTTATTTTTTTATATATTTTAAATTAATTAAATTTTGAAAATAATTTGTAATCGAGCGCCGGATAACGGTCGTAAGTCGCGCGCTCGGTGCACATTGCTCTCTCTCACGCTCTCTCGCTCTCTCTCTCTCTCGTTCCCTCCCTTTCTTGTTTTCTCGTGGGAAGTTGGGTTTTTATTTTTTTTGAGTCTTAAAATAAATAAAATGAATTATTAAAATTTCGGGTTGGGTGTGATGAGAGGGGAATTCCACTCTGTGTCGGCGTAGTGGTTGCGGTCCCTTGGTGCCCGCATCCGATTTCGTAACCAGGGTTTGGCCCCGTTTGAATTCGGATGGATGCGCGCACCAAGGCACCTCTTCCGTTATTATTTATTTTTTATTATTTATTTGATTATCTGCTGTTCGTTCCTCAAGTTCCGGCTGACTAATTTCGGCGGAACATCCGGTTTTTATTACTATTTGCGTTCCCCCCCCCAACTTTCTGTATCATCACGGTGTAAGCCAGAAGCACATGCACCCATCAAACCCCACCTTAGCACTTCTCCCTGAGAACGTAGCCGGTAAAAATCACCGTGGAGGCCTCTGCATGGGCTTAGTGATAACTGCAGGTTGGCAGTAGCCAGCCTGTAACAGTGGCGCCCAAATTTGTCGCGAATTTTAAATTTTTTGATTTTTTTTATGATTTGTAGCTTCACTCCCTTTGGCGTGCTTGTCCAGCGCAGAAACCAGTGTTCCACACTGTTTGACTTCGCCTGTCTCCCGGTTGGCATTCCCCATCTGCAATCGCAACCAGCACGGGCTGTTTGATTGCGGGGTGTCATACCCCTATTCTCCGGACATCCGACTTCCGAGCTCCTTCCCATTTCCACTGTGTTGTGTTCGATTGTGGTGGAGCTCGGATGTCATTTGCCCAGGGTTTAGTTGTCTTAGCTTTATTTCTTCTCTTCCCCGAAATTTCTTGGCCGAACTTTGAGGAACGGAACACATTATTATTATATTATTATTATTATTATTTTTATTTTTTTTATTATTTAGCCGACACGGAGTGGGATTTCCCTCTCCCTCATTATACCATCCGTTTCGTATTTTTGAGTTAAATTTACTTGTTTTTGATATGTTTATTTGATTTTCTTGATATTGTGATATTTTTGATTTTATTTGATTTGATTTTTTGATGTTTCGATATTTTTTTTTTTGATTTTGGTTTATCGATCTATGGGTTGTATTTAAACCCACGGTTTGATTAGTACTTCATTTTTTTCCTTTTGTATCGTTTTTTGAATTTATTATTCTGCCTGCATACCGCTGGGTGTGTTGGTAGTTTTGGGTTTTTATATATTATTTTTTTTTTGGTTGTATCATTATTTTATTCAGTTTTAACGAGCCCCTCCAAATTAGGTTCTCATTGAAAAGCGCCACTTTGGAGGGTATCTCGTCCTATCCGTAGGTAAACCAATCGTGGGAATACGGGCCCCACAAACCACTACAAGGTAACCATTCCTTCTTTTCTTTTCTTATTATTTGATTTTTTTGCGTTTTGCTTTACTATTTAGTTGTACAATTTCACTATCGGCGTACCACTGGGTGTGTTGGTAGTTTACTTTTCGGGGTTATTATTAATATTTTTCATTATTTTTCGCGTATTAAAATGGTTTTCAACGAGACCCTCCAAAATAGGTCCTCGTCGAAACATGCCATTTTCGATGGTATCTCAATTACAAGGTAACCATCCCTTTATTATTATTGCAATTATTTTTATCATTTATATTTTTTTTTTGTTATTTAATTATAGTGTGTGTGTGGAATTATTCCAATTTACTTTATTTGGGACCTTCAGTCTCCTCTAAAGTCATTTTGAATTCAAATTTTTGTATATTTAATAACTTAATAAAGACTACGTCATTGTTTCTTGCCGGATTAAATCGAGCGAGTTTATCTCTCTATCCTTTCATCCTTAAAAATGTACTTAACATCATTCGAGTAAGACGATTTGGAGCGAGGCTTTATAGACGGACCAACTGTAACGTTTTTGTTTGTTTCGTAATGACACAATCAATACCGTTAACAGACTCTTAGCAACTTATGGTGATGCAGCATATTGCCGGCTAGGTGGCAGTCGTCGGGTTGGGTACTTTTCACCATTTACTAAGAGCTTGAAAATGCTGCTTCTAAATAAAGGATTCCACTACATATTATGAATAAAATTATTCGTGCTCCCCAATTTACCATTAACCCTTACAGGTTCACTTTTGATCCGCTATCCTAGGTTGGATAACCATAACTGTTTTGGTTATCGTATCCTGCACCTCCTTACAGATTTCTTCAAAATGAAATCCTCCCATTGTATGGTGAACACTCAACTCATCGTATTTAAAAATTTTAATTTAGTTAGACATTTGGTTTTATTTAGAATCGCTTATGCACTTGAAACAATATTCCCGAACATCACCCCACTCTTACAAAAAGACACTGAACAATAACTTCCCAACACACAACTTCTTCCAACAGTAAGTCAAAATGGAGTTATAAGAATTCACAAAATTTATGATTAATATTTTTAATAAATTTTAATAGATGAATAAATTAACTTGCATGCGCACTTTAATAGGATATATAATCTAAATATAAGAAATAAATATATAAATATAATATAGGTAACCAATAAATATAATTTAATAAATAACTACAAATATTTTTATCATTTTTTTTTTTTTACATGCTTAAATTTGAACCATGGTTCTTGGAGGGTTAAAGTTAATTGTATATATATATGTAATAAATTTTATAATAGATATAATATATAAATAATAAATTAATATAAATAAATACACAAATCAATATAAATATATGAATATAGGAAAATAAATTATATGCTGAAATATAATTCGCATTCAGATATAATTTGTTATTTGATTGTTGATATTTCAGGATTATGGTAACGTACCTAGGATCGCCGTTATGGCTGGCCTGTACGCCTCAATCATATCATATCATATATCATGAATATAGGAAAATAAATTATAAGTTTTATAGTTGAAATAAATTAGTATGCATGAACTTAATTTGTTCCAAAAAAAAATTACATTCAAAACTTCGCGTTATTGGCGTCGCAAATCGCCATTACTTTCGCTACGACCCACTATTATTTTATATATATGTACAGAATTTTTCTGGTATTGGTGGTTGTTTAGCGGTCCAAATTATTATTTTATTAATGTGATCGATGGATTTTAAAATTACGAGTATAAAAAAATTACGCTTACCCAGAAAACGGATCTACACGTCACGTACTGTACTATACGTATGATTATAAAAATTTTGTTTTCAATCCGTTTCTAAAATTTTAATAGCACAAGAGAAAACTTATAAGCACACAATTAATAAATCAAACTAATAAATAGGAATACCTTGGTAAGCGACTTCGAAAATTAAAAAAAAATCCAACCGGTATGATCATCAATTGACTGCCAACACTGTGTAATTTGTACCCCAGTCCACATAAATATTTGTTCTTTTTTTTCTTGGTTTTAACTTGTTTTATGTTTTAACTTATTTATTTATTTATTTTTTTTTTGTGTTATTACTCTTTAGTTAAATATTTTAAAACACTTTGAACAACTATGTTAACTTGCTGAAACTAATCACATAATGACCATACCGATCCAATTTATTAAATTTTCTTTAGCATGGAGGGGAAATTAAAAACTTGTTTCTCTACTATATCTACTATAAAATTATATCAACAAACTTGATTGCAGGAGTTGTGCGTTGTCGTAATTACATTTCGTACACTGCGCTACTAGAGTATCAGTCGAATTGTTGTGTGACCAGGATTCTGTGTGATGTTCGAGATTTGCCAAGTTCAAAGGACACCAAAGTAATAATCTGTAACAGCCAACTGTTACACATCATTAGCTGAAAGTGGACTAAACTACACTGGATCTCCCTCGGACATCTCCATCGACATGTTCCTGTTTCAGGTAGACACCATCGCTGCGTCTCGCGGATTGTCCGACCAAACCTTGTTATTCGAGCTACATACCATCCTGGAAGATATGGCCTTGCAGTGGTATTGGACATTCCGCAAACATAATCCGAACGCTACCTGGACAGATCTACGAAGCGGTATCATCGAAGGTTTTAAAGACCGTCGCACCAATTACGAAATCCGGCGAACGGTAGAAGCGCGAAAGCAACAACCCCACGAAAGTTTCACGGATTTCTACGACCAAGTGTGGAGTTTATCGCTACAATGTCGTACCCCGTATTTGGACGAAGAGCTCCTCGAAATTTTAATGGCGAACATGAAGCCAGAACTCCAGTACCATCTTACCGATCGACAGTTTAGCAGCATCAACGAGTTGATCAAAAGCTGCTCTGCTTGGGAGAAGTCTTTCAGGCGGATCAAAGCTCCGGCGGATCCTGCAATCCATCCATGACGCGTGATCAGTGAGTTATCAGGCAGTCCATATGATGATGCTGGAGCGTATGACTCGTACGAGAATTACCCCTTTACTGATGTACTACCTGATAACTCAGTATCCGCAATTCACAAGGGGAGCAGGTTTCCATCGGCAGCGGCGAGACGTCCTGGCAGACAAGCTCCAGCAGACAATTCGGGGTTAGTTTACAGACAACAAACAAGTTCTGCGCGATGTCGACGATGTGCCGATGAACGAATTCGTCAATCAAAGATGTCGGAAAACCTGAGCAGTAGTTCTTGGAGAGATGCCCCGAAAACCACCACAACTGCTACTCAGACTGCTGATAGCACAGAGGATAGAACCACTCAAACTGATCCAGAACAATGCAGCGAGCAACACGGACGCGGAACTCCGATCACTATCGAATCCAACGAAGAAGTAAACTCGTCTGCCAGTAATGATTCCTTTCCCGATTCGTTTTCCCTATCCAATCCCTTCCTTCCTGTCGCTCTAAAGTTTTTCTATAATTCTCCGTCGTTAGCCAAGTTATCTCGGGAATGGATCGGAGAAACTCATGTTGAATCCATTTGTAGAGTTTCATAATTTTCCATCCACGATAACTACCGCGAGTGGTCAAGTCCAACGAGTATTTGGTTACATACGAGCTAACGTCGAGTTTAATGGAATTACTCAAACCATGAATTTTCATGTTGTTCCTTCCTTAGAACAACCGCTTTATTTGGGTATCGATTTTTGGAATCGTTTTGGAATTCCCCCAAAAATCTCCGCGTTAAATAATTCGGACGAATTAGGTGAAACTACCAACACACCCAAATTTCATATTTTAACATCTAGTGATCGCCGTAAATTATTCGTTTGTGCTTGGATGCTAGAGAACTGAACAAGGCAACCGTCAAGGATGCGTATCCGCTGCCAATAATCAACGGATTGTTGGGTCGTTTGGGACACACCCGATTCATTTCGGCGATTGATTTGAAGGATGCCTTTTGGCAGATCCCACTCGATCCAGCATCCCGCGATAAAACAGCGTTTACGGTTCCTGGACGGCCCTTGTATCAGTTCAAGGTGATGCCGTTTGGCTTATGCAACGCCCCACAGACGCTTTGTCGCTTAATGCACCGCGTGATCCCGTACCAGCTACACGATAAGGTCTTTGTGTACCTCGATGACCTTCTGGTCACATCCTCCACTCTGGCCGAACACTTCGATTTGCTACAATAGGTTGCTGGATATCTGACGGACGCTGGTTTAACAATTAATTTGACCAAAAGTAAGTTTGTGTTGAAAGAAGTAGACTATTTAGGTTATATCGTGGGGTGATGGCTGCCTCCGTACAAACCCAGATAAATGTAAAGCTATTCTGGAGTACCCTATTCCGAAAACGACGAAACAGATTAGACATTTTCTGGGGATGTGCGGATGATACCGTCGCTTCATTCCGAATTTCGCCTCTTTAGCTTCTTCTCTCACCGATCTTACTGGTAAAAACACTAAAATATGTTGGTTTGCAGCTGCTGATTCTTCTTTTAACGCTTTCAAAACCGCCTTGTCAACTGCCCCAGTTTTGACGCATTCTGATTATACAAAACCCTATTTTATTCAGTGTGATGCCAGTGCCGTTGGGGTCGGTAGTGTCTTATTTCAGGTGGACGCCGAGGGGGTGGAGCGGCCCATTGAGTTTTATTCACATAAGCTCAATGCGGCGCAGCGAAACTACTCGGTGACCGAGCTGGAATGCTACGCTGCCGTCCTCAGCGTGCGAAAATTCCGTCCTTACGTGGAAGGCTACCCGTTCGTCATTTACACTGACCATCCCAGTTTGCGCTGGCTAATGAGTCAAAAAGACCTCTCCGGACGTTTGGCGAGATGGAGTCTTAAACTCCAAGCGCTGGATTTTCAGATTGGATACCGAAAAGGTTCAGTTAACATTGTACCTGATGCGTTGTCTCGAGCTTTTCCGGATGAATCCGCTCCTTGTGAGGATGATTCCGAAAGTAAAAGCACCCCTGATCCTGGTGCCCAATTTGAAGATCCAGTCTTGTCGAGTAAATATATCGACCATTCCGTGGATGCGTTAGTACCTTCGTCAGTCCCTGTATTACACGTTGATCAAAATTCGGTTGCGTTCCAAGATCCAGATTACGTCGATCAGATCGAAAAAATTCGTAGCTTAAAAGATTGTTCGCACAACTACAGAATCCAGGATGATAAACTGTTAATATCCCCTTCGTTTGGTTTTAAATACACGGATACCGATCTTTCGAACTGGAAATTAGTTATTCCGAATAGCTTAACACAATCGCTTATCGAACAGGCACATGTCGCTCCCACTTCAGCACATTTAGGCGGCAGCAAAACTCTCGAACGCCTTCAGCGTCAATTTTTCTGGCCTCAGATGGCAAAACAAGTCAAACAATACGTCGCTAGCTGCACTAAATGTAAAATGAACAAAGCTGTTAATTTCTCTACACAACCAACCATGGGAGCTCAGGTCACGTCAACTCGCCCGTTCCAAAAATTGTATGTTGATTTTTTGGGTCCGTATCCACGTTCAAAACTCGGTAATACCTGCATCGTTATCATCTTGGATCATTATTTGAAATTTGTCATGGTAAAACCTCTACGGGAAGCGTCTGCTCTTTTGCTGTGTCGATTCTTAGAAAATGAGGTATTCCTTTTATTCTCCGTACCTGAAATTATTACCTCCGATAATGGGAAGCAGTTCACCTCGAATCTATTTAAAGACTTGTTAGCTAAGTACGGCGTAACGCACATTCGAACGCCTTTGTATTCGCCTCAAAGTAATGCATCCGAGCGTGTTAATCGAACCCTAATTGCCAGCATTCGATCTTATTTGAGCGATCACGATCATAATTTGTGGGACAAAAACTTACAAGAAATTGCGGCTGCTTTACGTCATGCCATTCACGATACTTTGCATTATTCCCCTCATTATGTCGTGTTCGGCCAACATATGTCACTACACGGTTCGGACTATGCGCTAAGAAGATTACTCGATGAACATGATCCCAGCGAAGTCCAAGTATGGGCTAAGCAAGATCGAGTAAATCTCCTTAAAGATCGTATTATACATTACTTACGCGTAGCACACGAAAAGGGGGCTCAACATTACAACTTGCGTAGTAATAAGCGTCCTTTTCGAGTTGGCCAACCCGTCTTTGTACGATCTTTTGTTTTGAGCGATGCGACTAACAAATTCTCTGCTAAATTAGCTGCAAAATTCAAACCCGCGGTTATTACCAGCAAGGTCGGACAAGTAGCGTACACCGTCGAAGATTTGAATGGCAAATCATTAGGTACTTATCATACCAAAGACATCCGTGTCTAATTGTTTCTCTTTTGTTTATTTTGTTTAAGGTGGTTTGTTTTAGGCCCGGCTTATGAGACATCCCAGGGTGTGGGACGTTCCCACGTTTGTTACGACTGTGTGGTCGCAACCACGATTTTATGTTTTGTATTTGCCTCTGGTTAGTGTCTCTACTTTCTATGATTGCTCAATGTTGGTATTTTATATTCACCTCGGTTGTTGTCTTCGCTTTCGTAGTTGTTTGTTGATTGTGCGCTGGACGCACCCGCGACGTTTTGTTTTGTACCTCATCGTAAGGTGGCGTAGGGGTGAGAAGAATGGCGAGAGAGCGAGACCAATGCGCATCGAGTGTGTGTAAAGCAAAACATTCCATAAGAATGTTTTTCTTATATGCCTCTCGTTTACATGATGTAAACGAGAAACAGAGAAGAAAGACAATTCTTCTGGAATGTTTTGCGCGTCGTATTTCGGCGTAAGAATTTTTATTAGTTCAGTCAAGTACAGTTACATTTTCTGTAATTAAATCACATAATTTGTAATTAAATCAAACCATTAAATCATTAAATTTTTTTGTCTTGTTTTATTCTTTTCTCGCGAAAATAAAATTTAAACAAACATCTACATCTCAAAAATGTCCTTAAATTTGTTTATTTTCATTTCAATTTTTTTCATTTCGGATTCACGGACAAAAATTTTATTACGCAGCTGCGACGTAAAAATTTTGACCGTGAATCCGAAATGAAATTTTTTTTTTTTTTTTTTAAGAAATCTTTATTTCTGTATAATATTACAACTAATCATATAGATTATCTAGTAACTGTTTTATTATTTTAGTAGTCTATTCTTATGGAATGAGACCTATTGTTTCATCCCAGCTCTGCTAGTCCTTTGATTTAAGAGGCTCAAGAAACCACTAATTCTAAAGGCTTTATTCTTTTTAGGCGCTTTGGTCCATTGGCGCGATCCAGTAGGTTCCGCAGCTCCTCGTTGTCATGCTGCTGCAGTCGCAGTACATGACTCCTTGCAAATTTTTTTATTTCATCGCTGACGTATTCCATGTTTAGGTCTCGATGGAGATTGTCATTTATAATGTACCAAGGAGCATTCACAATGCTACGTAGTACTTTGTTTTGAAATGTTTGAATGATCTTCACTGTAGTTTTTCTTGCGCAGCCCCAAAGCTGAATACCATAAGTGAAGATAGGTTTTAAGATTTGTTTATATAACAGCAGTTTGTTGTGCGTTGTCAGTTCGAAGTTTCTTCCAATAAGCCAGTGCATTTTTCTGAATTTTAAATTCAGTTCTTGCCTTTTCTTTCTAACATGCGCTTTCCACCTGAGTTTAGAGTCTATCGTCATGCCGAGATACTTAGCATTATCTGAATATGGAATTGGTTGTAAATTCAGACTAATCGGAATATATTCTAATTTCCTATTTGTAAAGTTGATATGTGTTGATTTCGATTCGTTAAGTGTTATCCTCCATCGTTTTGTCCAGCTATCCACTATATTAATAGCATTTTGTAGTTTCCTGGTGGACTCAACGATACTAGCATCGGTGGTCATAACAGCTGTGTCATCAGCAAACGTTCCAATTCTAGCTTCTTCTATGTCTGGTAGATCATTCGTATACAGGAGGTATAATACGGGGCCTAGAACACTGCCTTGTGAAACCCTTGCCAATATTTTCTTCAGTTTAGAGTATTCTCCGTCCTGTCCCACTCGGAAGTAATGGTCGTTGATGTAAGACTTTAGCAATTGAAAATGTTGTTTTGGTAAATCTCGTTGGAGCTTAAATTCTAGACCGCGGGGCCAAACCTTATCAAATGCTTGGGCTACGTCTAAGAATATTGCTGAACATACTTCCTTTTTTCCAGCACCTCCTCAATTGTATCAGTAATCCTATGTACCTGTTCTATCGTTGAGTGCCTTTCTCGAAACCTAAATTGATGTTCTGGTATAAGATTTCTGCTCTCTATAATTGGTTTTAATCTCTTGAGAAACAGTCTCTCGAAAATTTTTGATGTTGTTGTTAACAAAGAAATAGGCCTATACGACGTTTTGTCGTTTAGTGATTTATTGGGCTTTGGAATCATTATGATTTCCGCTACTTTCCACTGCCTTGGAGCATAACATAGTCTAAAGATAGCATTGATTATGTGCTCTAGTTGCCTTTTTGCTTTTTCTGGTAAAGCTTTGATTATTCGCCTCGTTATCAAGTCGTATCCAGGGGCTTTTTTATCTTTGAGGTTTTTTACTTTATGTTTGATTTCTTTCAGAGTAACTGGTAGCACAGATGCCTCGTCTACTTTGCTTATAGGTGTTAGATATTCATTATCCGCTTGTCCAGTTGGTGGTTTGAAGGTATTTTCTAGGTGTTCGGCAAACAGATCAGCTTTTTGCTTTTCGCTGCGAGCCCAGGTTCCATCAACCATTCTAATGGGTTGCACTTGCATTTTAGGCCTTTTTAAACCTTTGGTGGCTTTCCACAGGGAATTGTCTGTGTCCGGTTTACCTGTCAGGTTACTTAAGAAGCTTGCAACTGACTCATTCTTAATCTCCTTTATAAGTAGTTTAAGTTTGTTGCACAAGTTGTTTAGGATTGTTTTTTCTTCAGGGGCTCTGGTTCTCTGCCAAGTCTTACGAGCTCTTCTTTTTTCGTTAACCAACTCTCTCACTTCAACTGGATAGGTTATACTTTTTTGTAATATTTCTTGCTGGTCAGGAGTACTTTCCCAGGCCGCTTTTTGCACACTTTCAATTAGGTTTTCTAGTTCTTCTTCTATCGTGTAAGCGTTCGATATCTGTACGTGAAGGTTGATGCTTTCTTCGACTAGCTGTCGAAAGTATGTTACGATTACATGATCGTAACAAGCGCTGTTTGTATGGTATTTTCCTCGGGTTTGTGCCTCCACTTGCTATGTTTTCTCAATGTTGGTTGTTGTCCCCACTTTTGTGGATGTAGTTTTGTACGTACCTTTTGTAAGGTGGCGCGAGGGTGAGAAAGATGTTGGAAAAGAGAGAGCAATGCGTATCGAGTGTGTGTCAAGCAAAACATTCCATAAGAATGTTTTTCTTATATGCCTCTAAACGAGAAACAGAGAAGAAAGACAATTCTTCTGGAATGTTTTGCGCGTCGTTTGTGCGGCGTGAGAATTTTTTTTGGTCATTAGTTTTTTTTGGTTTGTGATAAGTCGAGTTTGGTTTTTAAATAAGTCAGCCGAGTTTTTGATTGGAAAAATTTAAGAATAATAAAAAGTAATTAAATTTGAGTTTTGAAACGTGCCTTTTTATAAAATGGCTAAATTAGTTTATGGTTTATGTTAATGGATTTTATTTTTGAACGATATGTTTCTTGAGCTAGGATAAAATAAGAAAACATTTTTATTGTTATGGGTCTAAGCCCAAAAATTTTGAAAAATTATAAATAAAAGTTTGTGAAAAAGAAAATTAAAAATAAGATTTTGTAATAAAATTAAAAATTCCAAGAACTGCTTCGTGAATAAAAAAAAGGAAAAGGGAAACTAATTTAATTTATATAGTTATCCCATCGTGATAATTTAAGTTTTTTTGTTAGTGCTTCGATATTACGCGTCCATTTCGTTTGGGAGCGGCACAGAAACGGTATTAATCCGTGCATGTTGACTACGGCGTTGCCTACCAACTATAACTTGCTGCCTTATTTGGGTTGTCTATCGGGTGTGGTACGAGCCAATTTGTGTGATAGCGGTAGTGTAATCAACGGGTGCCGTATCAACAATACCGTATTTTTGCCACTACTGTTTTCAACGGTGAATTTGTATAGTAAAGGCGAGGCAACGCCCGATAATATAGTTCTTCGGTTTTGGCGAGCCATCTACCCTCACGATTGAGTAGCCAACCGGCTATCGTGTGGTTATAGCGGTATCGGGGAAAGGCCCCGCAACATTGTGCCCAACCAGGCACGCGCTCGAGCGCGAAGGCGAACCACGCCCAACATAACAGGTTGCCAACCGGCATCTTTTTGGTGGTAACGGTGAAAGGCACCGCAACGGTCCGGGTGGGGCATCACCTGTGGCATGACGGCCGCTCAAGGCCGCAACATTTTTTTTATTTTTATACAATTAAGGTACGATTTTTTTTGATTTTTTTTATTATTAAAATTTATTTATTTCTTAAATTTTTTTTATTAAATTTAATGTTTATATTTTGTAATCGAGCGCCGCACAGCGGGTGCACGCTCGATACGCATTGTTTCTTTCTCTCTCTCAGTCCTCTCTCGCTTCTCTCTCTCGTCCCCTCCCTTTATCTTTGCTTTTCTCGTGGGAAGTTGGGTTTTATATTTTTTTTTTTTGGTGTTTTCTTTCTAGAAAAAAAATGAATTATTAAAATTTTTTCCGGGTTGGGTGTGATGAGGGGGGAATTCCCATCCTGTGTCGGTGTAGGGTAAGCGGTTCCTCGGTGCCCGCATCCGGATTCGAAACCGGTGTCTACCACCGGGCGAGTTCGGGCGGATGCGCGCACCGGGGCACCTCTCTACCATTATTATTATTTTATTTTTTTTAATTTTTTTATTTTTGAGTTGTTCGTTCCTCAGGTTCCGGCCGACGAATTTCGGCGGAACTCTATGTTTATTATTATTTGCGTTCCCCTAACTTTCTGTATCATCACGGTGTAGGCCAGGAGCCCTGCATGCCTCAAACCCCACGACCTTCGCACTTCTCCGCTGAGAACGTAGCCGGCAAAACATCACCGTGGAGGCCTCTGCAGGTGCTTAGTGAAAATCTGCAGGTTGGCAGTAGCCAGCCTGTAACAAGTATTCCCAGTTGGTTTTGTTATTTATTAATCGTGGAGGGCTTGCTTTCCTTATTACCGTGTCACCTATTGTCATTAGAACTGGTGAATGGTCTGACGATAGCCCTTCTTCATTTTCAACTGCTAAGTAGTTTTCGGAGATACCTTTTGACATATGGAAACCCAGAAGGTCTGGAATTTTATTTGGGTCCGTAGGCCAGTAGGTTGGCTTTCTACTGGAGTGGAACTCACATTTTAATATCCTGCCTGCTTCAAATAGCTCCCTTCCTTTAGGGCTAGTTCTATTTGATCCCCAGAATATGTGTTTTGCGTTAAAGTCGCCTCCAATAATAAAATTACTACCAAGCGATTTAAGAAGTTTGATGTAGTCTTCTTTTTTTGTGTTATATCTGGGTGGACAGTAGATTGCTGATATACTATAGCTCTTGTATTTTTCTGGTTTCAATAGATACAGTAGCTACTTGCATAGCTTCCTCCTCTATTTTTAATTCTTCGTGGTGTTTTATATTGTCCTTAACGAAGTTTGCTGTCCCGCCTCTAGCTCTTTCTGCTGGGTGTAGAGCTTGATAGCACTGATATCCACGTATTTTGACATACGACGTTCTGGTAAAATGACTTTCTGAAATTAGGCATATAACGGGTGATTTTTTTGTGGTTAGGATTTTCATGCATTAGTATTTGACAGATCACGCGGGATTTCAGACAAGGTGTCAAAGAGAAAGATGCTCAGTATGCTTTGACATTTCATAATGAATAGACTTACTAACGAGCAACGCTTGCAAATAATTGAATTATATTACAAAAATCAGTGTTCGGTTCGAAAAGTGTTTCGCGATTTACGTCCGATTTATGGTCTACATAATCGACCAAGTGAGCAAACAATTAATGCGATTGTGACCAAGTTTCGCACTCAGTTTACTTTATTGGACATTAAACCAACCACACGAACGCGTACAGTGCGTACAGAAGAGAATATTGCGTCTGTTTCTGAGAGTGTTGCTGAAGACCGTGAAATGTCGATTCGTCGCCGTTCGCAGCAATTGGGTTTGTGTTATTCGACGACATGGAAGATTTTACGCAAAGATCTTGGTGCAAAACCGTATAAAATACAGCTCCTGCAAGAACTGAAGCCGAACGATCTGCCACAACGTCGAATTTTCAGTGAATGGGCCCTAGAAAAGTTGGCAGAAAATCCGCTTTTTTATCGACAAATTTTGTTCAGCGATGAGGCTCATTTCTGGTTGAATGGCTACGTAAATAAGCAAAATTGCCGCATTTGGAGTGAAGAGCAACCAGAAGCCGTTCAAGAACTGCCCATGCATCCCGAAAAATGCACTGTTTGGTGTGGTTTGTACGCTGGTGGAATCATTGGACCGTATTTTTTCAAAGATGCTGTTGGACGCAACGTTACGGTGAATGGCGATCGCTATCGTTCGATGCTAACAAACTTTTTGTTGCCAAAAATGGAAGAACTGAACTTAGTTGACATGTGGTTTCAACAAGATAGCGCTACATGCCACACAGCTCGCGATTCTATGGCCATTTTGAGGGAAAACTTCGGAGAACAATTCATCTCAAGAAATGGCCCGGTAAGTTGGCCACCAAGATCATGCGATTTGACGCCTTTAGACTATTTTTTGTGGGGCTACGTCAAGTCTAAAGTCTACAGAAATAAGCCAGCAACTATTCCAGTTTTGGAAGACAACATTTCCGAAGAAATTCGGGCTATTCCGGCCGAAATGCTCGAAAAAGTTGCCCAAAATTGGACTTTCCGAATGGACCACCTAAGACGCAGCCGCGGTCAACATTTAAATGAAATTATCTTCAAAAAGTAAATGTCATGGACCAATCTAACGTTTCAAATAAAGAACCGATGAGATTTTGCAAATTTTATGCGTTTTTTTTTAAAAAAAGTTCTCAAGCTCTTAAAAAATCACCCGTTACTATGGAAAAATTTACGAATTCTATCGAAACCGATTTAATATCCACAAATTACTTTTATTATATAAAAGACAAACAAGGAAAATTATTTTAAAAAAAAATCTAGTGTAAATATTAGAAATTAAAAAACTGAATAATTTAATCGAAATGTATATATATATATGTATGTCCAAAGTAATCAATAATGAATTAAAATAATGAATTTAATAAATCATTTTATATTACAAAAACAAAAATATTTCTTTAAAAACATTTAATTTTACAACCAAAATTTGAACTTGCCGTTTAAACAAACACAAGCACAATTGTTCCCGCCAAATATTTCTCAATATGCATACACATGCAATAAAATGTTTATAATGAGTTTAGTCCAGTTTCGGATTTTCGCGACACGCTTCATACGTTTTATTTTAATAAATTGCAACTCAAACTTAGAAAAATACTAGACTAAGTTTAGTACTTAAGTACGAATATCGCCAGAAAAATTGAAAGTAAAAATACTTGGGATGTGCAAAAAGTCAATGTTATATCTTAATCATTTTGCAGAAGAAAAATGTTGGTCGTATGTAAACCGGGCATTATTGTTACTCTTATGGAATTTTATTTTTTTTTTATTTTGAGTCTTATGCCTTAATTCCATGGAAAAAATGTACTGACAGTAATTTTTCTACTGATGATCAAATGGAATATGTTCACGAAGCTCGATCACTTCATAATTGAAAATGCCATTCGAATGTAAGATTTGGCGGAGAATTATATGCAAGTTGGCCATTATTCTAACAATAAAGGTTCAATAATGGTCTCATTTATAATTATTATAAAATATACATAATTTGTAATTTAAACATTTATTCACCTTACCAGAGCAAACAAAACGCGAGCATATAATTTGTGTTTTCACTAAGATTGCTAGAGTTCAGGACATTTAATGTTTTAGGACATGCGAAGTGAAACTTTAGACGATGAAGTTCGAGAGATTTACGCCTAGTAAACCAGTTTCGCTCATTTGCCCATTCACATTTAAATTGGGATCCTCCATCAAACACATTGGTTCTTTTCAGTTTTCGTACTTTTTGAACCCAGCTCCATACTTTTCCATTATCATTGATATTTTCATTAATCCACTCATCTCCCTCAACTTTCGAATGTTGCGTTTCTTCTGTTGCATTCCCTTTATACAAGATTTATGCTCCGCAAGCATTCTTAAGTGGATGAGAGTTCTGAAAACGCATCAAAATGCAATTGGAGTATTTCTTCAAACACAAAACATTCCATAATTTATATAAAATTATGAATAATTAAAGACAAAAATGGGTTTATTTTTGCGAGCTTATTTGTTTTTTAGCTTAATCTAAGGCCGATTTGAGAAAACAAAAAAACACCGCCTAAAAGGTCTTAAAATTTGATTTTTATTAACCTGATAAATACCGGACAAGTGGTGCAGTGGTTAAAGCTTCGGCACTTGGACCGGGAGGTACTGGGTTCGAATCCCATCAGAGGCAGGATGCAAATCGAGGCTGGGTGTTGATGGAACACTTTGTAAATCATTCGTTGTTGTGAACACCTTGCAACGTGCCCGAGCCATCTAACTCGATTAGATTTCCGATAATATCGCTACCTCCGAGAAGTTGCTTTATTTCGTGGTTCATGCGAATCCGATATTCATTGTTCGCAACTTTAACAGGACCAAAAATTGAACGAATGACGAAGGTAGATAATAATCTACAGTCGTTAGAGGTCATGGTCCAGCTCTCGCTTCCGAAAGTCAGCACAGGTCTTATTAGTGCTTTATAAAGTTCTTAATGCCGGGTCCATATTACTTTAGAAAACAATATTTTGAGCCAAAGGTTAATACAAAAACTCCATAGGAAAGCATTTTGGAGATAAATCAAAATTATGCGTAAATATCTTACGCTAGTTAGATGGTGTCCAAGTACCTTGCTCGATTTACATGTTCGTTGATCTTTGATCATGTTCGCTGGGCCACTCTCATTTGTTGTTTGGAATTCTGAAGTCTCTGGACGCCCATTATTCTCGTACACCTCTCGATGTAAATACCTTAACAAAAAGTTGAGCGAATATATTTGCTTTATTTGTATCGCGTCTTGCCCGGTTTCTATCGAGGAGGCTAATCGGTTATGATTGCGTTAGCTTTATTTAATTAGTTGCAGGTGATCTCTTGCCATCGCCTGCGCAATGTGCTATACCGCTATATCATGTTCAAATTTTCCCTCAAGTGGAATATTATTAAACACTCTTGTTACTATAAATTGGAATTGAGCCCAATTAGTGTGCCGGCTCGTTAAGAATATATGTATTTGAATTTGAATTATAGACTCTCGTGCTCAATGTTATTAAAATCAGCGAGTGGTCAGATGATAGTTCTTAGCATGTTTCGGCCGTAGCATAAGTTCTAGCAATACTATTTGTTCCAAAGCAGTTGATTAAATCGAGAATTTTTCATCTATCGATTTGCCAATATGTTAGTTTGACGCGAAGTACGCGATCTATAATATTTCTTCTTGCAAACATCCACACAACTGCTTGCCTTTTGACGATGTTAATCTGAAACCCCATAGGATATTTTAAAACTTAGTCTCCTACTGCAAAGGATTAATCTCCCAGTATTTTGAAATAATTTGCAAATCGGTACAATTTAATTGAATGTATCGTCGGATATAGGCTGCAGATATGGTACATTTTTATCTGTTCATTTAGGCATGTGCTAGTTGGCTCTACATGCTCCTCACGATATTGTCTGAGTTCACGGTGTCTTGTTCTCTTCTCAAGGTTCCAGTTAGGATGTTGCTGGGTTGTAACCATTAAATTTACAGAGATAATTTGTGTAAAATGTGTCTCAGGGGGTCTATTATGAAACATTATTCGCTTTCGAAAATTCGATATCTAAAATTTTGATACGCTTCGAATATTGCTATTATGAAACAAAGCGAATCATCCATTTGTTGTAGACTTGTCAAATCAATTATATATATATATCAAAATACATACGTTATTTGTAGTAAAATATTTTACAAATTACATCTTGGTAAATATATCTATTGATATTTAAAAACAATAATTATAATTGCCATAATTAAAAAATATAAAAACACACGGCCGGATTTATCTACACGATAAAAAATAATATTATTTTAAAACATCATTGACACAATACGAAATTTGCCACCTAAAGACCAGTCGGATTTTGACGTCACATTTTCGTTTAATTCGATTCGTATTTTTTTTTTATTTCATAATCTGTGCTGACATGTTCTACCATCACAATTCCGATACTTTATCGTAGATTATGTCTCGCTTCTTTAGAATAAAATGTGACACTATTTCACATTTTATATCATTTACCAGGTTGCTAGATTGAAAAATTGTGATATTCTACTCCATTTCTATCAAGAAATAATTTGTTTTCGATACTTGACCCAAATTAGAGAAAGACAATTTGTTCGCATTTGTACTAGTAGGTTGTGATAGCAATAGAAAAGAAATAATTCATAAATGAAACAGTTGTCCATTTTAGTTTAGGAAAATGAGAAATAAACTTCGATAAAGTATCGAAAATGTGATGGTAGAACATGTCGCCACTGGCGAATTTGTCGATTTCGAATTATTCCCCAGCAAACAAACGTTGATAGCAGTATGAAACAGATTGAACCATTTGCACACGTCGAAGTGAGAAAACAAATAAATTTACTTCGGTTTCTTTTATAGTACATACAGATACACTGCATATTTATCCCCACTTATTTTTTTGTTTACCAATTTCATTTAGAAAAATTTCTATTTCATTTTTATCAGTCTGGACTTCTGGAGATATCATTTGAGGTGTGAGTTGATGCAGAATCTATTTAAATATACATATACATATATTTAAATAGATTCTGGTTGATGTGTAAAGTATTCATTGTACATGGTATGATGTTTATTTTACAAGTGTTTTCAGATGGAGAATACATGGACAACATGCAAAATCAGTATACAAAATTAAAAATATGTAGTTGTATCTGCGAGTGTGTGCACTTGGTATATACAACTAAACATAAAAATAAAAAATATTGCTTACCGTTAATTTAACGTAGGGGAAACAAAACCGATTTTTCGGTCGGCAAAAATACGAAAAGCATGGAATTAGGTGCATCAATTTGAAGTAAAAATTGAGCGCTCTAATTATATGCTGTTTATGCGCTCATTGTGCGCTGATTTGTATTACTGGGTCAGTAGACAGAAAAAAATCATAACATCAAAATACGCCGCGAATCGGATTTTCCGAAATCAAATAAGTTTCATAATAGACTCCCAGAGACCAGCATGTCGCCAATGTTGTGTTCATTAAGAAAATGTAGTACTTCTGCTGCTTTTGATTTACGTAGCGCTATCCCATTGACATTTCATAAAACTAATTTAAGTTCAATTATTTATTGTTTCGATTAATTAACTTCACAATTTGCATAAACTTGCCCATTAATTTGTTGAGGAAATTAGGTATTCTATGAGCGAAAATTTATTTTGTAAATTCCCAGAAAATCATTTTGAGGATTATTACCTTTATTTCGCCAGCTCTTGAAGCTGCCTCTGCGATTGATATTTCTAAATTATGGTTACAGAAGTAAGTTTTATTGGTTGGGTTTCCATTATATATTTGTTTATTGTTCGTTGCTCTACTTGTTGTCTTGCTTTTATTCATTTTCTTAATCCCCTTGCAATGCATCCTATGTAATTATCGGTATAATTTACAATTACTGCATTCCTTTGCCCTAGTTTTGGTTTTGGTTAAACCACACCCGTTAGTTGTATGCATAATGTTGCATATCACGCAGATGTTTACAATAGTTTATTGAATGTTAAAACTCTTGGCAAATATTACCTTGCAAGACTAACCTAGGTTGTGTGGCTCTTCCACTGCCACTTTACTGTTCAACAAATACCTAGTGTTGTACATTTAATTTTTTCTGCTGCTTTGCACTACAGTTAAGGTAATTTTCAACATTGGTTAAGGCATTTTCTTGCGATTTATTATTTTAAATGCTTTCACGATAGTTGTACCTATTGAACTCTTCAATCTGTTCGTATAAAAGAATTACCTGGGCCTAAGATGTCAATAATTTTACGATAGGCTTAGATGTTCGTGGCTTGAATCCTGCTTCCACAATTATTACCTTGTGCAATCGGAGCGATGAAAAACTCTGCACCTGTTTGATTTTAAGTGCCGCTACTAGTTGTTGAGACAGTGCTCCTCTTAGTTCTATTGCTGACATCATTTTTTAGAACTTGAAAACGGTTCCCAGTTCTATATCCTGTCGAAAGTTTTGGAGTTTTACGGTTCGCTACAAACTGCGCTGGAGACTTTTAGGGCTGACTATGTTTTCTTTTAGACGTTACGTTTGTTTAATTTTTATTTTTTTGTGAACCGTTCACACTTTTCTGTACTGCATTTTATTTATGTCACATGTCAACGACACTGGAAAATTTGTGCGATTCGGTTAAGCAATGACTGGTTTACGCCTTATTATTTTATTCCACACATCTCCTAGAGGGCTCAAGATTTTTTCAAATGTCAACAACACCATAAGGGTGTAGCAATGTAGGGTCTCTAATCCTTGTTTAAAAACAAATTTTGAGTATTTAGCTACATTTTTATTCTTTTCCACACTGTAAAATAAATTTAGCTTAAATTTAAATCAAAAATAGTACAATATTGTGCAGTATTTCACTAAGATTATTTACAAAAAAAAAATTATTTAATAATTTTTAACATGGAACAATAATACTTGCGTTAAGTAGTTAGAACTGTGTTGTAGAACGGTGTGGAAATTTAAGGAATTCAATTTCAATTTTTAAATAAACTAAACTATGCACTTTTAAGATATTTTATTTTATTGACATTTTTTATTGTTTTTTATTTTATTTATGTATAATAATATAATTTGTTTTGTGTTCATTAATCGATACCCAAAATCTGACTGATGCAATCAGACAAAGTTGGTAATTTATAGATTTTCGTACTTACAATACATATACAAAGATGCTGTACCTAATCAGTATTTTAGTTATATAAAGTAATTACATGCTTATGTACTTATATACATGCAGAGGTATATATTATGAGCTACAGTTTAGTATCAGTAATCCATAACATATTTTAGTTATATAAAGTAATTACATGCTTATGTACTTATATACATGCAGAGGTATATATTATGAGCTACAGTTTAGTATCAGTAATCCATAACACCATCCCCCTAAGTTTTAAATAACCCTAAGGATTATTTTATACAAACAAAATTATAAATATTTTCTTTAATTAACTTTCTAGCTATAATTCAAAATTAAAAAAATTGTATATAATAATAAATTTAATAATTAATAATATAGTATATAAATATGAATGAATTTAAAAATAAGTATATAATAATTTTATAATTGTAATAAATTTGAAAAAAAAAACTTTTATTTTTATTTAATTTCAATATGGGACTTATTTTATAAAACATAGTTTAAATTCGTTTCGAAATTCTCAACCAAGAATCATTAACTTACAAACAGCTTTAATCGATTATTATGAACTGTTTTCAATTTATTTTTTATTAATATTGTAGTATTGGTTTGTGAATTAATTTGTTTAACTTCGAACGGACCATTCCAAAGAGGTGCAAATTTGGTATATCGAACTTCATTTTTTAATAAAACTAGATCACCGACTTGGAAATGTTTAATTTGGGTGTTGTTATCGTAATACTCCTTAGATCTAAGTTTTTGATTTATAAGATTCTCCTTGGCGTTTTGAAATGATATTTGCATTCGGCTTTTAAGTTCCAACATATAATCATCATAGTTATAGACTATTTCTGGTTCCTGCAGTAATGCTGTAGGTATCACAGGTTTCCAACCAGATAGTAATTCAAAAGGCATGTATTTGGTTGCACTGTGCGGAGTCGAATTAAAAGTAAAGATAGCATAAGGAAGCCAAGAATCCCAATTGAGTGGGTCTGACTGAGTGTAATTTCTCAGGTATTCCGTCCATGTTCTGTGGGACCGCTCTAACGCTCCATTCGTCTGTGGATGGTAGGCAGTTGTGTTTAATTTTTAGAAGTTTACATATGTTTGTGAACAGATCGCTCATAAAGTTCGTCCCTTGATCGGATAGTATTTGTTGAGGGGTTCCGAAAACACATATTATTTGTTCTAGAAAGACTCGAGCCACGGTTTCCGCTTCCTGGTTCTTAAGAGGAAATGCGAGGGAAAACTTAGTGAGGTCGTCCTGAATGGTAAGTATATATTTGTTTTCTTGATAGGACACTGGGAGAGGACCGACTATGCCTAAAAATAGCTTTTCGAATGCTTGAGACGATGTTGAAGTTATTTGCATTGGAATTTTGTTGAGTTTGTAACATTTATTTTTTTGGCACAATTCACATGATCTAATTATTTTTCTAATACGAGTATACATATTATTGAAATAATAATACCTTTTGATCCGCTGTGCTGTTCGGAAAACACCTTGATGTCCACCTAATGGTTTAGAATGAAATTGTTCAATCACTTTATTAATTTCAGAATCGTCAGTGAGATGTATTATTTTGGAATTAGGCAAGTTTGGTTCAGAACTTTCAATATTTTGAAGATTTTCGGCATTTGGCGTGATTTCGGACAGTTGTTTGCTTTGTGATCGCGTTGTGACATTGACTTCTTTGGTAGTTGATGGAAGTTCTGGAGGTTGATCTGGTACAATTACTACTCTGCTTAAAGCATCCGCATTTTGATTGTAACTTCCAGGTTTGTGGTAAACCTTATAATCAAAATTTTCCAATCTAATGCGCCATCTCATTAACCGAGAAGAAGGGTTTCTTAAATTACACAGCCATATCAACGGCTTATGATCTGTAATTATGGAAAAGTGACGACCATATACATATGGCCGAAAATGTTCGCAAGCCCATACTATAGCCAACAGCTCCTTTTCTATCGTTGGATAATTAAGTTCAGCTTTATTGAGCACTCTACTAGCAAATGCAATTGGTAAATCAAAGTTGTTTATGTTTTGAGAGAGCACTCCGCCGATTGCAATATCACTTGCATCGGTGGTTATAGTGAAGGGTAAGGAAAAATCAGGGTGTTGTAGAATCGGAGGATTTAGTAAACAGTGTTTTAGTTTGGTGAAAGCTTCATCGCAAAACGCATTCCAAATAAATGGTTGTTCCTTCTTTAATAAAATTGTAAGAGGTTTTGCTATTTCGGAAAATTGTTTAATAAAACGGCGGTAATAACCTGCCAGGCCCAAAAACGATTTAACTTCCTTTTGAGTGTTAGGTTGGGGATAATTTCGTATTGCTTCTATTTTCTTTTGATCCGGTTTAATTCCTTCTTCAGTGACTGTGTGACCCAGGTATATGATTTCCTTAGATAAGAATTGGCATTTCTCAAGATTGACCTTCAGATTATTGATTTTGAAACAGTTGAAAACGGATTCTAATTTGTTGTTATGATCATCAAGATTATAACCAGTCACTATCACATCATCCAAGTAAACAATGCATTTAATCCCATTTAAACCACTTAGAATAGTATTCATAAAACGTTGAAACGTTGCCGGTGCACTTTTTAACCCGAACGGCATTCGCTTAAACTGAAAATGTCCTAAGTGAGTATTAAATGCAGTCTTCTCCCTGTCTTTGGGATTTAACGGAATTTGATGATAGCCCTTGGCAAGGTCTAACGTTGAAAAATATTTAGATTTGCCAAGGTGGTCCAAGATATCACTTATGTTTGGTAAAGGAAATACGTCGTTGACGGTTACGTCGTTTAATTTACGAAAATCCACCACGATTCTCCATTTCTTTTCTTCATTGTTAGCAGTTTTTTTAGGGACTACAATCAATGGAAAATTCCATGGGCTTTTACTTGGTTCAATTATGTCATCTTTCAACATTTCGGTTATCTGTTTGTTGATTTCAGCTTTCGTGGACTCGGGTAACCTGTATTGCTTGACATATATGGGCTCTACGTTACTACCGGTTCTAATTTTGTGCATCGTGACATCCGTTGTAGTAAGCTTGTCACCAGACACAAAGAATATTTCGTTGTATTTCCGACACAGGTTTATAATAGAGTTTCGTTCTTCTTGATTAAGATGGTCGGTTTTTAGAGAAGATTCGATAATTTGCAATCGATTTCTTATAACATTTGACCAAGAATTTAACTGGATTACCTCAAACTCGTCTAGTTTCGTTAGCGGTAAATTAAGATTTTCTATTTCGACTTCATAATCGTTTGTATTTACTATGCTGATAGTAACGAGATTGTTTTGTGATTTAATAATGGAATTCGCTATATACACTCCAGAGACAATTTGAGATGATTGGCATACATAATCGACTTCGTTTGGAATATTGGAATATATTGAAGTTGTTTTTTCTGAACGAGCAGGAATTAGAACAGAATCTTTAGAGGTTAATTTAAGTTGAATTGAAATATCGTTAAACAAGATTTCAAAAACGTAATTAGAAAAGTCTATCTTACATTTGTATTTAGACAGAAAATCCTTACCAATAATACCAGCACATGAGATAGGAAACGAATTTGAAACGATTTGGAATGTGTGGTTTATGGAAAGGGTTTCCGATAGAATTATATTGCCTTCACAACTAGCTATCGTCTCGATTAGTTGAGTAGTTATACCTTTAATTTTACATTTTCTTTCTGGGTAACATAGTGTATCTTCAGCCAAGAAATTCCGTTTTATTATGCTAATGTCAGCCCCGGTGTCGACCAAAAAGAGAAACGATTTTGTATTCAATATGTCCAATTGTAGTTCAATATATTTTTTATTGTTGTTGTGGTTAGTCATGTTAATTGAATAAGGCATTAAATTTAGGTTGCAAGAATTATGAATTGAATCTGGATTAGATTTGTGATTGAAACGATGTGAATTAATATTAGTAGACTCAATTAAGAAATTGGAATTTTCATGATTATTTGGTAAATTATTAATGGTTGAATCTGGGAAACACTCTACTTTAAATTCTGGATCCGAACTGGAGTGTTTGCCGAAATTGTTGGAACGGATCCCGAGGCATTTCCCGAAGAAGATTGAATATTTTGGTTTGAAATTTCGTTCTGTTTGTTCGTGTTAACAAACTGGCGTTTTCTGCAAATACTGATATGATGACCAGGAGCCTTGCAGTAAGCGCAAATTAAAGTTTTCTGAACTATTCCGATTTCTGGCTTGTGACGTCCTGTTTCATTATACCTTTTAAATGATGTATGATTTGGTATAATTCCACTTGTAACTTGGGTTTTCTGTTCTGGATAACGATTGTAGCATTTTTCAGCAGAATGCCCAACTCGCTTGCATATTTGGCACTTAACTTTATTTGTTTGATCATAAGAATGGAATGTATTACGTGTACTTAAAATAAGTTCTTCTTCACAAGCTTTATTTATGGAATCCTGAAGTGTAGTAAAGCGACAAGCTTTAACGATTAATTTGATTGGATCAAGTAGGCCTTCTTGAAAGGCTTTGAGAGCTGTCTTAGAATTTAGGTTTACAATGGTTTTTGAAGCAGTCGTACCTTCACTAGCTATACACACTTCATTCAATTCGGAAAGTAATTTTTCAACCCTGCTTGCATATGCTGTAACGTTCTCAGTTCTTTGTTGCCTAATATTAATGAGCTCTATTTGTAATTGTTCTATGGATTTGGAGCATTGAAATTTATTTTTTAACTCATCTTTCAATTCTTTCCATGTACCATAATCAGTATATTTCACTATGTCGTATGCTTTATATGAAAGTTTTGTTTTGATTAAATTGAGAAATTTTTCATATTCCGTGTGCAATAAACCATTATATACCATATCACAACATAATAAAAATTTATGTAGACGATCTGTGCTACCATCAAAATCAGGAATGATTTTTAGAGCAACGTCTAAGTTTAAAACGGACATGGTTGTACGCGAAGATTTATTTAACTGTTTATTCACTTGAGACAAATCAGTAGACTTAATGTCGTCAGTGTTATCTATGTTATATTTTTCATTTAGAGATCTTGATCGCCTTTTGGTTTTCTTTATAATTCGACTTCGCAAAGTAACGTACGAGTGACTCTTGGAATTATCCAAACTTTCGGATGACATAAAATTAAATTTAAATGTAGGAGAGTTTTAAAATATAACTAGCAAAAGAATAATGTGATAACAACATATTTAATTTAAATATAGAAACAAAATTTAAGATGATCGATATGCTAATATGAACCGGTGAACGGGAATCACAATATCCACAATATAAATGTAAAAATAAATTTGAATTTTGACAAATCATAAAATTTTTTTTTTTACAGAACAGCCATCAATTAAATAAATATGATAAAGTTGAGAATAAGGAAAAAAATGTAAACTAACCTTGACAAAATCTCCGTAATGACATATACATAACCTGATGTCATAATAATATCCATTGAATGAAAAAACTGAATTATTCTCCGATTGTATGATCTCTGTTGTTGGTTTATATAATATTTAGCATCAGCATATTTGTAGAATAATTCGTTGGGAACAGGAATTTGTTAACGAAGCGATGTGAGATAAATATTTGTTGAATTATGTGTTAATGCGGCTGTAACTTTTAATGAAGCGGCTATCCGTTGATACGATGTCCAATATATGAGTTATGATAACCCGATGAAATAATTTGTTGATTTAATTAATTGTTGTCTTTGATGGCACAAAAAATCTTTTATGATGACTGGTTACACACTTTGTAAATGATGATGAACCGTTGAAATTTTTGTTAATCCGTTTGGTTATCGTACGATGATAATAGAATGGCTTTGATGAATGACTAATTTTATGATGATCCGATAATTGCTTTGATTGCTTTAAAACGATGATGAAATTGGACCCATAATGAAATTTCTCGAATCATCTATACGGTTTCGCTGGTCAGTTAATCCTCGTATGATATGATATGATACGAATTTTATGTGATTGAATAATTGTTCATATCGTATGATTGATGTTTAATTGCGGTTTTTATACATCAGCCACATGTGTTTACACTTATGATTTTAACATAATGTTAAATTAACTGTTATTACGAAATTGTTTTAATTTTGAATTTAACTTTTTATGATAAAATTATAGATTTATATTTTAAATAATTCCTTATTGATTTTTAATTATTAAAACTGTGCATTTTCACATTTTCAAATCACGTTTTTTCTAACACATGTGTTAAATATTGCACTACACTTTTACGTTAAAGTAACGTTTAATTTCACGTTATCACTTATTGTCCATGATGTTTAACGTTTTTAATTGGAAGAATTTCCACACCAAGAATTGCTGCATAGAGCAATCCCACCGCTGTCACCAAGTTTTTTTGTTGTAGAACGGTGTGGAAATTTAAGGAATTCAATTTCAATTTTTAAATAAACTAAACTATGCACTTTTAAGATATTTTATTTTATTGACATTTTTTATTGTTTTTTATTTTATTTATGTATAATAATATAATTTGTTTTGTGTTCATTAATCGATACCCAAAATCTGACTGATGCAATCAGACAAAGTTGGTAATTTATAGATTTTCGTACTTACAATACATATACAAAGATGCTGTACCTAATCAGTATTTTAGTTATATAAAGTAATTACATGCTTATGTACTTATATACATGCAGAGGTATATATTATGAGCTACAGTTTAGTATCAGTAATCCATAACATATTTTAGTTATATAAAGTAATTACATGCTTATGTACTTATATACATGCAGAGGTATATATTATGAGCTACAGTTTAGTATCAGTAATCCATAACAACTGTAAAAAAACAATTTAACAATTTTATATCAACATAAATACAATTGATTAACAACATTTATTAAATATTACTATGTCATTAGATAACTGTAACTTAAAGTTAGATTATTTTTGAATTTTACAATGAACACGATTTATTTTATTATTTAAGAATATTTTATTTCTCTACATATTTTGTATGCAAAATACCTAGGTAGTATTTTTTTTAATTATCATTTAAATATTTCTTCTCATTTGTAAGGCTTTTACTATGAGAAGGGCGCCGACCCCAATTGCAACCGCTGAGCCAGTAAATAATAATGCTTTATGACAGCATTTACTATAAAAATGAGGAATAAACGTTATCAGAATGTGTTAATAATAACAATTTGTCATATTAGCATGCAATTACTGTTCAAAACAATTTGTTAAGCATTAGCAAAGCTGTTAAATGGAATTAAAAACAAACATGCAAGGTCATAGTTCGAAGTTATACACAGCCTAACATATGTCTGCGAAATGTGTAAATTTTCGAGATCCAGCTTTGTGTTATTGAATTTATGAGATTTATAAAATACTCATACTTTTGTTTAATTTGTGATTACCCATTATGAAAACAAAAACACGATTACAACCAGACAAAGGAATCAAATGAATGATGAAACACAATTGGTGTGGATAATTAAAATTTAGTACGTAACATACAAAATGTAAAAATTTATGTATTTTGGAAAATGTTTTCCCATTCCATTTAAGAAGGGTAAATGCAATTGATTTTACTAAAGCGATAAGCTTTTTTATGGAATAATTAGTAAAGTACACAATGAAAAATAAATAAAACATCACAAATAACTCTCAGAATCTACAGAAACATTTGTTTTGGTATTATTGTACGATTATATAACGTTTCTCAAACACTGGTTGGTTACAATTCCAGAAATTAAAGTTGCTCTGGTTTTATGGATTTAGTGGTTTGGAAAAATTAGGGTAGGTAGGTAGCGAAGGATATGTAAATTTATTGTCTTGTCATGCTGGTATCAAAGCCACATTGAGTAGATGGAATTCTATTTGCCAAAAAGCGAGCGAAACCATGATCTATGGAAAGGTTAATACATAAATTTAAACTTAAAATGCAATAATTAATTTACGATAAAAATTAAAAATAAAAACCACGTACTTATTTCCTGAAACAGGTGATTTCTGATTACGTTCACTTTCAACAAGTTCCCCGATGCAGTACGATTTCATTTGTTCTCTATAAATAATAACCATATGTTGCACAAATAATAAAATTAATAATAATAATGTATAGATACTTAGCGTCTGCACTATGACCGACATCATCAAACTCTCGTGTTGCATTTTTACCAGCTACATCAATAAGCACATCTTCACCTCCAGGGTGCTGGAAAAATATTTACATACGATAACATGCAATTACCACCACAGTAAATAACATTTTTAACAAACCTCCTTTTGGAATTTGGTCAAATCATAGACCTTGTCATGTATAATCAACCATAAATTATCGGCGGAATTGTGTGTTGCGATTTCTGCTCGAGTAAATTGTTTCATAGTTAATATAAAAAAACACTCCGTTCTTAATAAACTTATAAAATTAAATGATATTGAATTTGATCAATACGAGAATACACTCATAAAACAAACTTTTCAGTTAGCCTGCCAAAAAGTGCCAACCCAAGTGAAGTCCCAACTGGCGTTATGGAAATTATCGTTTCTTGACGTTTATCGAAATCGATTCAATTTGCTCAATTTTAATAGGCGTGTTTTTTTAGGAATTTTACTTGTTCGAAGTCACAAGCACTATGGTACTATTCCATGGAGAAAACAGAAATAATTTGCACATCTGACAAAGCCCAAGTATAACAAAACGAAAGTAAAAATTGAGCATAGTATTTTCCTTCGTTTTCATCCAAAATTAACGAAAGTTAAACTTCACATTATAATGATAGTGTTTGTAGCGTATATGTATACTGTGTTGTTACTACTGTATACTGTGTTACCGCAATTTTTCTTTCGTAGGAATGTGTATAGCGTGTAATGTACATGGTTTGTTTTTATTTTTCATGTTCACGACATGAGTTTGGTAATTTTATAAAATTTTGTTAAAAAAATTTAAAGATGTGCGTTAATTTAAATAAAATTACATCAAAATATATTTTATATCTATTCAAATATTGTTTTCATAAATTAATTAATTTCTAGTTCAGTTTTAAGTTTTTAGGTAGAAAACAAATGCGAAAATAATAAACTTGATGTGCAATAATCATAGTACCTATTTGGAAAATTATTTAAACTTTTAATATTACAATCAAAGAATAATTTCAAATTGTGTAATAATAAAAAATAATTAAAAAATTAACTAAAATATAATTTAGATTCGTATATAATATGTATATATGTATGTATATTTTTATACCACAAATTTAATAAAATAAAAATATTCATTTTAAACCTAAATTTTTATTTTGCTCTCACATTTGGATGCCGCCATCTTTTTCTTCTAACATTTTCAAATATAGCATTTTACATTCATGCACAACCTCGCTCCCGCCATTTTGTTTTTTGTCTTTTCTGTTCACACATACATGTATACAATTCTCCTTTATTGAGTTTCGTTCAGTTTCGAATAATCGCGACACGTTTCATACGTTTTATTTTAATAAATTGCAACTCAAACTTAGAAAAATACTAGACTAAGTTTAGTACTTAAGTACGAATATCGCCAGGAAAATTGAAAGTAAAAATACTTGGGTATAGAAAGTTTATTAGAAATTTTAGTATTATAGCGAGTCCAATAAATAAATTACTAAAGAAAAATGTAATATTTAAATGGGATAAAGAACATCAAGAAGCGTTTGAAAAATTAAAGGAACAATTAATTAATTTCACTATCTTACAGTATCCAGATTATGAAAAAGGTTTTATAATCACCACCGATGCTAGTAATAATGGTTTAGGGGCTGTGTTAAGTCAAAATATCGAAGGAAGAGACCTTCCAATTCAATTTGTGAGTAGAACACTAAACGAAGCAGAGAAAAATTATTCGACTACGGAAAAGGAATGTTTAGGAATAGTATGGGCGGTTAAACAATTTCGTCCCTATGTTTATGGTAGGCAATTTATTATTAGGACGGACCATTTAGAGTGGTTATTTAATGTTAAAGACCCAGGTTCACGATTAGTTCGCTGGCGTTTAAAATTGGAGGAGTATAATTATAAAATAGAATATAAAAAGGGTAAAGATAGAGTAATTCAGTAGTAATTCAGTAATATAAATATTCCTACTTAATTCATCGGCCACTTTATGGCCGATGAATTAAGTAGGAATATTTATATTACTGAATTAGAAAATAAAGAATTAGAAGAAAATTTAAGGGAAATTTTCGGTGAAGACGAAACAGAAGAAAATGAAGATAATTTTGAAGTTTTAAATAAAAGAGATGAAGAAAATTTTGAAGATAAAGAAATAGAAAATTTAGAACTTAGGAAAAAGATCATAGAAGAAAATCATTACAGATTATTAGGTGGACATTCAGGTCAAAAAGGAACCATCAGTAGAATTAGACAAAAATATACATGGAAAAGTTTAAATAGAGATGTTATAGAGTTTATTAGTAAATGTGAAGCATGTCAAACAGAAAAAATAAATAGACATCCCCATAGGAATCCAATGAGAATAGTTAGTAATGCTAAACATTGTTTAGAGAAAATTGCAATTGATGTAGTAGGGCCTTACAAGGAAACGAAAAATAAAAATGTATATGGTTTAACAATTCAAGGTGATCTATCTAAATTTATAAAATTTATTCCTATTTAAAATAAATCAATGGAAACAATAGCTAGAAATTTAGTTGAAGGTTGGATATTGAATTTTGGACTTCCAAAAATCATATTATCTGACAATGGTTCAGAATTTTGCAACTCATTAATGAAAGAAATTTCGCAACTATTTGGATTTAATCATGTGACTACCAGTACGCATATCACTTTTCTTTTTTTGTTTTGACGTTTAGTTTCAATTTGCCTTCGTATAAAACTCGTTTCATACGCCAATTCATCTTCATCTGTTTCATAGATAGCTATAGTATTTTCTTTGGCTTGATTATCATTTTTGATTACTGCAATTTCTTCTTTAAGCTGTTGGACTTCTTTGAATAGCTGTTCATTGATTTTCATTAAATTTTCTAACGATTTTTTTAACTCATCGTTTTCTCTAGTGACATCGTGGTTTCCGTTCTGACTGCATTCAGCATTATCGTTCTCCTGCTGAATAGCGGGATGCATTTGTGTAGTTGGTGATCTACAAGTACTTGTGCTTGGTATAAACGGGTTTAGCAATGGTTGGCTCACCCCAGAATCCGTTGAGCCTGCCTCGTGTGAGGGTGGATTGGCCAACTGTAAAGTTGACGTACCACCTGGGGTATACATTCCGTTTGGTTGTAAACTCATTGTTACCCTCCGGCAAGCCGGTTAAAGAGCATTCCCCTATCCGCCACATGGGGACGCGCCACGATGGGAGTTCGGCATCTCCACACGGGGACAAAAAAAATTGAAATGAAAATAAAAAAATTTACGGACATTTTTGAGATGTAGATTTTTGTTCAAATTTTATTTTCGAGAGAAGATAATAAAACAAGACAAAAAAATTTAATGATTTAATTTAAAATAATGGTTTAAATTAAAAATTAAAATCTATTGCGCAGTAGTTTGAATCCAGAAACCAAAATTGTGTGTAGCATAGCTGGATGAGTATTTTTCGTGTTTTTTCTGCTTTTGGTAATTTTGAATCCTACCTTTCGTTTTGTATACTTATTTACTCGTAGGATATGTATTGAATTTTACATGGAAAATTAGTGTTGGAGCTGTGTGGTGGGATATTACATAACCATCGAAAACGTGGTTTTGCGATGTAAAACGCAATCATATTCTATATAGAATGTGATTGTGTTTTGTTTTGACATAGCTTATACACAATATGATTTTAGCTGTGTCCTATGTATGGGTGTGGATGGATGCAGAATCTGATGAGTGAGTGCAGGAACAATGTACAAAGATAGTAATTATTATATATCTTTGCTTATTTACTTTTCGTGCTTGTGTGCGGACAGATGTTTTACGATACATGTGTGAAGTTCTATGAGCTCGGTTATTTGTTGTTTTAATGGAAAATTAATGCACACTTTTCGACTGCGAGCGATGACGATATTCTATCTATGCGTACTTATGAATGTTTTACGTGTTAGGAATAGGGACTGATGATTTTGAAAGTGTTTCTGTTTTTGATAGTTTTTACGTATTATTTGAATTTGTTCAGTTTCATAGGCTTGTTTTTGAGAATATTGAGTGATGTTGGGATTACGATGGACATCTTTATTTATTGTATTTACACTTTTAGTGATTGGGAAGGAGTACACTTTTTCTCTATAATGTGGAGAACTGCATCGTGTTTTGTCGAGTGATGCAATATGTGTGATCAATTTACACAGTGGCGGCGGAGATATGGTGTAGCTGTTAATTACTAATATAAGAAGTCAAATTTGCAGTGTTGCAAAGAACCCTTGCCTGAGGTTTAGTTTTGGATGTTCAAATTGGTCTCTTTTGGGACTGGAATCATATTTGACTTTAGAATAATTGGTCGTACGCTGAAATTTTTGAGCTGTAGGGTTGCACGATACGTTTGTAATCTGACGTGGATTCGTCACGGCTTTGCAAAGCATGGGTTTTGCTGATTGGTAATGTTGGCGAGGGATCGCTTGGGGGACAGTAGAGGTTTCACAGAGAGGATTTGAGCCGTCTATTGGGATCGTTCCGGAAATAACTGTTTGTGTTGCAGTTTGTTTGGTTTTTTACTCTAATTTACGTAATGTAAGTGAAACATATTGTTTAAGGAAGATGATCATGAGGTAATTGTTCGGGGTCACAGGAATGTTCGTGAATTTCTTTAATTCCAAAAATGAAAATCAAAAGAAGGATGTAACAAATCATAAACAATTATTTGGGTGATGTACTCTCCTCATCTTTATGGTGAGTGGAAGGAAGACAGTCAATAGAAGTGTCCCAACTAATAAACAAACCTTAATATTGTAATAATTTTTTACTAACAAGGGAATTTAGAAATGGTTATGGTGCACTTGTGAGAACAAAACACCGAACTGTATTGTGGAAAAACGACAGTTTGCTCTAGTAGGTTTTTTTATAAGTTAGAACATTTAACAAATCCTTTTCCAGTAGTATTAAAGACCCTCGCAGGTTCAGGATTCCTAGTCAGTTCGGTCACCGAATCGTGTCTTATGTAACAGATTTCGTCGAATAAGTATGTGATATTCGAATGAAGCAGCAGTAGTTGCATGTGCTCAAGTAATTCAGTTGCTGCGTTGTTCAAACAAACCTGTGTTCATCTTGACATGGGCGTACTTAGCATAAAGTACGTTATAGGTAACCAGATTAACAGATGCCCTGCGTTGTATATATCTTATCTTATCTTAAAAACGTGATGGTTAGTTAGCATTACTTTTTTTGAACGGATAAAATTTATAGTCACGGATTCCGAATGTTTCCTTTATTTTGGATTTTCAATGTATTTATGAGTAGATCAACGTTTAGTTTGCTTCAATATGTCGCCTCGTTCACTTGCAATCCAGGTTCGAAGCACAATGTGTCAAAATTTCAAAATACGAAACTTCCAGTAACCGTATGGCGTTCCTTATGCTTCCTACCGGTAATTTCACGTTCAACGTGTCGTATACTGTACCTATAATCATTTTGGACTGAAATTTCCACAAAAAAAACGGTTTTCAATTTTTTGAGAAAAAACGTGATGGTTTGCCTTACTTTTTTTTGAACGGATAAAATTTCTAGTCACGGATTCCGAATGTTTCCTTTATTTTAGATTCTCAATATATTTAAGAGTAGATCAACGTTTAGTTTGCTTCAATATGTCGCATCGTTCGCTTGCAATCCAGGTTCGAAGCACAATGTGTCAATATTTCAAAATACGAAACTTCCAGTAACCGCAGCGTTCCTTATGCTTCCTACCGGTAATTTCGTGCTCAACGTGTCGTGTACTGTACCTATAATCATTTTGGACTGAAATTTGGACAAAAAAAAAAGGTTTCCAATTTTTTGCGAAAAACGTGATGAGCCTTACTTTTTTTGAACGGATAAAATTTCTAGTCACGGATTCCGAATGTTTCCTTTATTTTGAATTTTCAATGTATTTATGAGTAGATCAACGTTTAGTTTGCTTCAATATGTCGCATCGTTCGCTTGCAATCCAGGTTCGAAGCACAATGTGTCAAAATTTCAAAATACGAAACTTCCAGTAACCGCGGCGTTCCTTGTGCTTCCTACCGGTAATTTCGTACTCAACGTGTCGTACACTGTACCTATAATTATTTTGGACTGCAATTTGGACAAAAAAAACGGTTTTCAATTGTTTGCGAAAAAACGTGATGGTTTGCCTTACTTTTTTTGAACGGATAAAATTTATAGTCACGGATTCCGAATGTTTCCTTTATTTTAGATTCTCAATATATTTAAGAGTAGATCAACGTTTAGTTTGCTTCAATATGTCGCATCGTTCGCTTGCAATCTAGGTTCGAAGCACAATGTGTCAAAATTTCAAAATACGAAACTTCCAGTAACCGCAGCGTTCCTTATGCTTCCTACCGGTAATTTCGTGCTCAACGTGTCGTGTACTGTACCTATAATCATTTTGGACTGAAATTTCGACAAAAAAAAGGTTTTCAATTTTTTGCGAAAAAACGTGATGGTTAGCCTTACTTTTTTTGAACAGATAAAATTTCTAGTCACGGATTCCGAATGTTTCCTTTATTTTGAATTTTCAATGTATTTGTGAGTAGATCAACGTTTAGTTTGCTTCAATATGTCGCATCGTTCGCTTGCAATCTAGGTTCGAAGCACAATGTGTCAAAATTTCAAAATACGAAACTTCCAGTAACCGCAGCTTTCCTTATGCTTCCTACCGGTAATTTCGTGCTCTACGTATCGTATACTGTACCTATAATCATTTTTGACTGAAATTTCGACAAAAAAAACGGTTTCCAATTTTTTGCGAAAAAACGTGATGGTTAGCCTTACTTTTTTTGAACGGATAAAATTTATAGTCACGGATTCCGAATGTTTCCTTTATTTTGGATTCTCAATATATTTATGAGTAGATCAACGTTTATTTTGCTTCAATATGTCGCATCGTTCGCTTGCAATCCAGGTTCGAAGCACAATGTGTCAAAATTTCAAAATACGAAACTTCCAGTAACCGCGGCGTTCCTTTTGCTTCCTACCGGTAATTTCGTGCTCAACGTGTCGTATACTGTACCTATAATCATTTTGGACTGAAATTTGGACAAAAAAACGGTTTTCAATTTTTTGCGAAAAAACGTGGTGGTTAGCCTTACGTTTTTTTGAACGGATAAAATTTCTAGTCACGGATTCCGAATGTTTCCTTTATTTTGGATTCTCAATATATTTATGAGTAGATCAACGTTTATTTTGCTTCAATATGTCGCATCGTTCGCTTGCAATCCAGGTTCGAAGCACAATGTGTCAAAATTTCAAAATACGAAACTTCCAGTAACCGCGGCTTTCCTTATGCTTCCTACCGGTAATTTCACGTTCAACGTGTCGTATACTGTACCTTTAATCATTTTGGACTGAAATTTCCACAAAAAAAACGGTTTTCAATTTTTTGAGAAAAAATGTGATGGTTTGCCTTACTTTTTTTTGAACGGATAAAATTTATAGTCATGGATTCCGAATGTTTCCTTTATTTTGGATTCTTAATATATTTAAGAGTAGATCAACGTTTAGTTTGCTTCAGTATGTCACCTCGTTCACTTGCAATCCAGGTTCGAAGCACAATGTGTCAAAATTTCAAAATACGAAACTTCCAGTAACCATATGGCGTTCCTTATGCTTCCTACCGGTAATTTCACGTTCAACGTGTCGTACCTATAATCATTTTGGACTGAAATTTGGACAAAAAAACGGTTTTCAATTTTTTGCGAAAAAACGTGATGGTTAGTTAGCCTTACTTTTTTTTGAACGGATAAAATTTCTAGTCACGGATTCCGAATGTTTCCTTTATTTTAGATTCTCAATATATTTAAGAGTAGATCAACGTTTAGTTGGCTTCAATATGTCGCATCGTTCGCTTGCAATCCAGGTTCGAAGCACAATGTGTCAAAATTTCAAAATACGAAACTTCCAGTAACCGCGGCTTTCCTTATGCTTCCTACCGGTAATTTCGTGCTCAACGTGTCGTATACTGTACCTATAATCATTTTGGACTGAAATTTGGACAAAAAAAACGATTTCCAATTTTTTACGAAAAAACGTGATGGTTAGCCTTACTTTTTTTGAACGGATAAAATTTATAGTCACGGATTCCGAATATTTCCTTTATTTTGAATTTTCAATGTATTTATGAGTAGATCAACGTTTAGTTTGCTTCAATATGTCACCTCGTTCACTTGCAATCCAGGTTCGAAGCACAATGTGTCAAAATTTCAAAATACGAAACTTCCAGTAACCATATGGCGTTCCTTATGCTTCCTACCGGTAATTTCACGTTCAACGTGTCGTATACTGTATCTATAATCATTTTGGACTGAAATTTGGACAAAAAAACGGTTTTCAATTTTTTGCGAAAAAACGTGATGGTTAGTTAGCCTTACTTTTTTTTGAACGGATAAAATTTATAGTCACGGATTTCAAATGTTTCCTTTATTTTAGATTCTCAATACATTTAAGAGTAGATCAACCTTTAGTTTGCTTCAATATGTCGCATTGTTCGCTTGCAATCCATGTTCGAAGCACAGTGTGTCAAAATTTCATAATACGAAACTTCCAGTAACCGCGGCGTTCCTGATAATTTCGTGCTCAACGTGTCGTATACTGTACCTATAATTATTTTGGACTGAAATTTGGACAAAAAAAAGGTTTTCAATTTTTTGCGAAAAAACGTGATGATTAGCCTTACTTTTTTTGAACGGATAAAATTTCTAGTCACGGATTCCGAATGTTTCCTTTATTTTAGATTCTCAATATATTTAAGAGTAGATCAACGTTTAGTTTGCTTCAATATGTCGCATCGTTCGCTTGCAATCTAGGTTCGAAGCACAATGTGTCAAAATTTCAAAATACGAAACTTCCAGTAACCGCAGCGTTCCTTATGCTTCCTACCGGTAATTTCGTGCTCAACGTGTCGTGTACTGTACCTATAATCATTTTGGACTGAAATTTCGACAAAAAAAAGGTTTTCAATTTTTTGCGAAAAAACGTGATGGTTAGCCTTACTTTTTTTGAACAGATAAAATTTCTAGTCACGGATTCCGAATGTTTCCTTTATTTTGAATTTTCAATGTATTTATGAGTAGATCAACGTTTAGTTTGCTTCAATATGTCGCATCGTTCGCTTGTAATCTAGGTTCGAAGCACAATGTGTCAAAATTTCAAAATACGAAACTTCCAGTAACCGCAGCTTTCCTTATGCTTCCTACCGGTAATTTCGTGCTCTACGTATCGTATACTGTACCTATAATCATTTTTGACTGAAATTTCGACAAAAAAAACGGTTTCCAATTTTTTGCGAAAAAACGTGATGGTTAGCCTTACTTTTTTTGAACGGATAAAATTTATAGTCACGGATTCCGAATGTTTCCTTTATTTTGGATTCTCAATATATTTATGAGTAGATCAACGTTTATTTTGCTTCAATATGTCGCATCGTTCGCTTGCAATCCAGGTTCGAAGCACAATGTGTCAAAATTTCAAAATACGAAACTTCCAGTAACCGCGGCTTTCCTTATGCTTCCTACCGGTAATTTCACGTTCAACGTGTCGTATACTGTACCTATAATCATTTTGGACTGAAATTTCCACAAAAAAAACGGTTTTCAATTTTTTGAGAAAAAATGTGATGGTTTGCCTTACTTTTTTTTGAACGGATAAAATTTCTAGTCACGGATTCCGAATGTTTCCTTTATTTTAGATTCTCAATATATTTAAGAGTAGATCAACGTTTAGTTTGCTTCAATATGTCGCATCGTTCGCTTGCAATCCAGGTTCGAAGCACAATGTGTCAATATTTCAAAATACGAAACTTCCAGTAACCGCAGCGTTCCTTATGCTTCCTACCGGTAATTTCGTGCTCAACGTGTCGTGTACTGTACCTATAATCATTTTGGACTGAAATTTGGACAAAAAAAAAGGTTTCCAATTTTTTGCGAAAAACGTGATGAGCCTTACTTTTTTTGAACGGATAAAATTTCTAGTCACGAATTCCGAATGTTTCCTTTATTTTGAATTTTCAATGTATTTATGAGTAGATCAACGTTTAGTTTGCTTCAATATGTCGCATCGTTCGCTTGCAATCTAGGTTCGAAGCACAATGTGTCAAAATTTCAAAATACGAAACTTCCAGTAACCGCGGCGTTCCTTGTGCTTCCTACCGGTAATTTCGTACTCAACGTGTCGTATACTGTACCTATAATTATTTTGGACTGAAATTTGGACAAAAAAAACGATTTCCAATTTTTTACGAAAAAACGTGATGGTTAGCCTTACTTTTTTTGAACGGATAAAATTTATAGTCACGGATTCCGAATATTTCCTTTATTTTGAATTTTCAATGTATTTATGAGTAGATCAACGTTTAGTTTGCTTCAATATGTCACCTCGTTCACTTGCAATCCAGGTTCGAAGCACAATGTGTCAAAATTTCAAAATACGAAACTTCCAGTAACCATATGGCGTTCCTTATGCTTCCTACCGGTAATTTCACGTTCAACGTGTCGTATACTGTATCTATAATCATTTTGGACTGAAATTTGGACAAAAAAACGGTTTTCAATTTTTTGCGAAAAAACGTGATGGTTAGTTAGCCTTACTTTTTTTTGAACGGATAAAATTTATAGTCACGGATTTCGAATGTTATTTTATTTTAGATTCTCAATACATTTAAGAGTAGATCAACCTTTAGTTTGCTTCAATATGTCGTATCGTTCGCTTGCAATCCATGTTCGAAGCACAGTGTGTCAAAATTTCAAAATACGAAACTTCCAGTAACCGCGGCGTTCCTGATAATTTCGTGCTCAACGTGTCGTATACTGTACCTATAATTATTTTGGACTGAAATTTGGACAAAAAAAAGGTTTTCAATTTTTTGCGAAAAAACGTGATGATTAGCCTTACTTTTTTTTGAACGGATAAAATTTCTAGTCACGGATTCCGAATGTTTCCTTTATTTTAGATTCTCAATATATTTAAGAGTAGATCAACGTTTAGTTTGCTTCAATATGTCGCATCGTTCGCTTGCAATCTAGGTTCGAAGCACAATGTGTCAAAATTTCAAAATACGAAACTTCCAGTAACCGCAGCGTTCCTTATGCTTCCTACCGGTAATTTCGTGCTCAACGTGTCGTGTACTGTACCTATAATCATTTTGGACTGAAATTTCGACAAAAAAAAGGTTTTCAATTTTTTGCGAAAAAACGTGATGGTTTGCCTTACTTTTTTTGAACGGATAAAATTTATAGTCACGGATTCCGAATGTTTCCTTTATTTTGGATTCTCAATATATTTATGAGTAGATCAACGTTTATTTTGCTTCAATATGTCGCATCGTTCGCTTGCAATCCAGGTTCGAAGCACAATGTGTCAAAATTTCAAAATACGAAACTTCCAGTAACCGCGGCTTTCCTTATGCTTCCTACCGGTAATTTCACGTTCAACGTGTCGTATACTGTACCTATAATCATTTTGGACTGAAATTTCCACAAAAAAAACGGTTTTCAATTTTTTGAGAAAAAATGTGATGGTTTGCCTTACTTTTTTTTGAACGGATAAAATTTCTAGTCACGGATTCCGAATGTTTCCTTTATTTTAGATTCTCAATATATTTAAGAGTAGATCAACGTTTAGTTTGCTTCAATATGTCGCATCGTTCGCTTGCAATCCAGGTTCGAAGCACAATGTGTCAATATTTCAAAATACGAAACTTCCAGTAACCGCAGCGTTCCTTATGCTTCCTACCGGTAATTTCGTGCTCAACGTGTCGTGTACTGTACCTATAATCATTTTGGACTGAAATTTGGACAAAAAAAAAGGTTTCCAATTTTTTGCGAAAAACGTGATGAGCCTTACTTTTTTTGAACGGATAAAATTTCTAGTCACGAATTCCGAATGTTTCCTTTATTTTGAATTTTCAATGTATTTATGAGTAGATCAACGTTTAGTTTGCTTCAATATGTCGCATCGTTCGCTTGCAATCTAGGTTCGAAGCACAATGTGTCAAAATTTCAAAATACGAAACTTCCAGTAACCGCGGCGTTCCTTGTGCTTCCTACCGGTAATTTCGTACTCAACGTGTCGTATACTGTACCTATAATTATTTTGGACTGAAATTTGGACAAAAAAAACGATTTCCAATTTTTTACGAAAAAACGTGATGGTTAGCCTTACTTTTTTTGAACGGATAAAATTTATAGTCACGGATTCCGAATATTTCCTTTATTTTGAATTTTCAATGTATTTATGAGTAGATCAACGTTTAGTTTGCTTCAATATGTCACCTCGTTCACTTGCAATCCAGGTTCGAAGCACAATGTGTCAAAATTTCAAAATACGAAACTTCCAGTAACCATATGGCGTTCCTTATGCTTCCTACCGGTAATTTCACGTTCAACGTGTCGTATACTGTATCTATAATCATTTTGGACTGAAATTTGGACAAAAAAACGGTTTTCAATTTTTTGCGAAAAAACGTGATGGTTAGTTAGCCTTACTTTTTTTTGAACGGATAAAATTTATAGTCACGGATTTCGAATGTTATTTTATTTTAGATTCTCAATACATTTATGAGTAGATCAACCTTTAGTTTGCTTCAATATGTCGCATCGTTCGCTTGCAATCCATGTTCGAAGCACAGTGTGTCAAAATTTCAAAATACGAAACTTCCAGTAACCGCGGCGTTCCTGATAATTTCGTGCTCAACGTGTCGTATACTGTACCTATAATTATTTTGGACTGAAATTTGGACAAAAAAAAGGTTTTCAATTTTTTGCGAAAAAACGTGATGATTAGCCTTACTTTTTTTTGAACGGATAAAATTTCTAGTCACGGATTCCGAATGTTTCCTTTATTTTAGATTCTCAATATATTTAAGAGTAGATCAACGTTTAGTTTGCTTCAATATGTCGCATCGTTCGCTTGCAATCTAGGTTCGAAGCACAATGTGTCAAAATTTCAAAATACGAAACTTCCAGTAACCGCAGCGTTCCTTATGCTTCCTACCGGTAATTTCGTGCTCAACGTGTCGTGTACTGTACCTATAATCATTTTGGACTGAAATTTCGACAAAAAAAAGGTTTTCAATTTTTTGCGAAAAAACGTGATGGTTAGCCTTACTTTTTTTGAACGGATAAAATTTCTAGTCACGGATTCCGAATGTTTCCTTTATTTTGAATTTTCAATGTATTTATGAGTAGATCAACGTTTAGTTTGCTTCAATATGTCGCATCGTTCGCTTGCAATCTAGGTTCGAAGCACAATGTGTCAAAATTTCAAAATACGAAACTTCCAGTAACCGCAGCTTTCCTTATGCTTCCTACCGGTAATTTCGTGCTCTACGTATCGTATACTGTACCTATAATCATTTTTGACTGAAATTTCGACAAAAAAAACGGTTTCCAATTTTTTGCGAAAAAACGTGATGGTTAGCCTTACTTTTTTTGAACGGATAAAATTTCTAGTTACGGATTCCGCATATTTCCTTTATTTTGAATTTTCAATGTATTTATGAGTAGATCAACGTTTAGTTTGCTTCAATATGTCACCTCGTTCACTTGCAATCTAGGTTCGAAGCACAATGTGTCAAAATTTCAAAATACGAAACTTCCAGTAACCGCGGCGTTCCTTATGCTTCCTACCGGTAATTTCGTGCTCAACGTGTCGTATACTGTACCTATAATCATTTTGGACTAAAATTTGGACAAAAAAACACGGTTTCCAATTTTTTGCGAAAAAACGTCTTGGTTTGCCTTACTTTTTTTGAACGGATAAAATTTATAGTCACGGATTCCGAATGTTTCCTTTATTTTGGATTCTCAATATATTTATGAGTAGATCAACGTTTAGTTTGCTTCAATATGTCGCATCGTTCGCTTGCAATCCAGGTTCGAAGCACAATGTGTCAAAATTTCAAAATACGAAACTTCCAGTAACCGCGGCTTTCCTTATGCTTCCTACCGGTAATTTCGTGCTCAACGTGTCGTATACTGTACCTATAATCATTTTGAACTGAAATTAGGACAAAAAAAACGGTTTTCAATTTTTTGCGAAAAAACGTGATGGCTAGCCTTACTTTTTTTGAACGGATAAAATTTCTAGTCACGGATTCCGAATGTTTCCTTTATTTTGGATTCTCAATATATTTATGAGTAGATCAACGTTTATTTTGCTTCAATATGTCGCATCGTTCGCTTGCAATCCAGGTTCGAAGCACAAAGTGGCAAAATTTCAAAATACGAAATTTTAGTACCCGCGGCTTTCCTTATGCTTCCTACCGGTAATTTCGTGCTCAACGTGTTGTATATACTGTACCTATAATGATTTTGGACTGAAATTTGGACAAATAAACGGTTTTCAATTTTTTGCGAAAAAACGTGATGGTTAGCCTTACTTTTTTTTGAACGGATAAAATTTCTAGTCACGGATTCCGAATGTTTCCTTTATTTTAGATTCTCAATATATTTAAGAGTAGATCAACGTTTAGTTTGCTTCAATATGTCGCATCGTTCGCTTGCAATCCATGTTCGAAGCACAATGTGTCAAAATTTCAAAATACGAAACTTCCAGTAACCGCGGCGTTCCTGATAATTTCGTGCTCAACGTGTCGTATACTGTACCTATAATCATTTTGGACTGAAATTTGGACAAAAAAAAGGTTTCCATTTTTTTGCGAAAAAACGTGATGGTTAGCCTTACTTTTTTTTGAACGGATAAAATTTGAAGTTTTTGGCAACTTATAGTTTTTTGTTTAACATGTTCGTACCATAACCTATCTAGAATCTTTTTTGACCGAAAATTCAATATTTTTTTTTCTTTTTTTTGCGAAATCCCTTTCTGATTTCTAACGGATAAAATTTATACGTTAGTGAATTTTATTTTCAAACTGAGATTTTTGAATTTATGTTTTGGAAGGGCAATTCCAGAGATCATGAAACCACGTTTTCTCAAATTTGTACAACATGTGAACAGTTCCTTAATTTATGAATGAATGTCCGAGTTATAAATAATATTCAAAAAAAAAATATATAATTAATTATTGTTATCTAAATATTTTTCTTTTATATTTCACAGAGCTTGACGGCCAACATTCAGGCGAAACTGGATCAGGCGAGAGTGAAAATTCCAATAATGGTTCAACGAAATGTGCTAACGATGACCAAGCTCGGCTACGTTTGAAACGAAAATTACAAAGAAATCGCACCTCATTTACAAACGAACAAATCGATAGTTTAGAAAAAAAATCGAACACATTTTCCGGATGGATGTATTTGCATTAGTAGTATTTTTCTTTTTATTAGAATCGCCCAACTAGAACGACACAAAATAGCAGATATAATGAAACGCAGTATAACGGCAGCAACAACAGTTTAGGGTTAAAACCGAATAATTTTATGTCACAAAATGCAGCAGGATTGTATCAAAAACAGCAGCAGCACCATCACTATACAAATTTCAAAAATGGGAATTTTAACCATCCAAATATTGAAAATAACATGGCATCGCGTACAGTACCACGTTCAAGTCTTCCTGGCTATTTCCATCAAACCGATCAAAGTGCAGATAACTGCTGCCAATGCAAAATTGAAACCAACGATAACAATTCGAAAATCCAGTGCCGCTATATTAGCCAATCGCAACCAACGACAGCAATGACCGACCACGAAGGAGGTATTCGACAGCAACAAAATTTAAATGAAACAAATCATAATTTAATGCGACGAAGATCGTTATTTTTTTATCATTTTATTAGTTAAACTTATCAAAACAGTTGACATAATTGATCGACTGTTAAAAAATATATTTAAAATAAAATTCGCTAAAAAATAAATGTTTTATTTAAATAACTTATATTTGCCGTGTTTCTTGACGCTCATTGATCCGAATCAGTTCAAATTTTATATGGAAAACATGATCCAAATTTTGTTTTAGATCAAAAATTTTGATTTTGAATCTAGCAAGCGCCTTTGTGTTGTTTCATGAAACATGGCCTGAACTGGATCAGATCAAGCGTCAAGAAAAACAGCTATTCAAGAATAAAGAAACAAAAATCTCTCGCATTTTTATTCCAACGAGCAGCGCTTGCAAAAACTATGAAAAATCATGTAAACATGAACCGCCAAACCAACGTCCAATCGAAATCTACATATTTCATAATATAAAACTATTATGATACTACCTACATGATGGTGCGTGGTGTGGTGGACAAGTATCTTGCGTTTCAACTTGCGTTCGCAGGTTCGAATCTCCCATGGTGCAGAAATTTATTTTAATAAAATTCAATAAATAATTAAAATGTTTAAATAAAACAAGAAAAATATTAATAAAAACAATTAAAATAATTAAAAGTAAAGCGTCTTATTATTTATATTGCGGAATGCGACAAAAAAAAACCGTTGTCAAAATCAAATTTGGCCGCCATTTTAAATTTCCATTCGAATCGCGATTTTCCGGGATCCCGGATCCCAACCACTCATCGCCGATCATTTTTCTTTGGTTTTTTTAAAACCCCGAGATTTAAACCCGAGATTGTACCAGGCGCACATAAAAATAAACCGGATTGAATTTTCTTAAAAAAAGTGAAATTTTGTGAAAAATATTTTTTTCGAGTAACAAGCAAGCAGAAATATGAAATGGTATGCGCTATTGGACTTTCCGCTTTTGGCCGCCGATATTTAATGGCGCCACATGTCATTATTAGTTATGACTAGTGCGAAATTTCTACTACTGCGTCGATTAGCAGAAATATATATAATAATGTAATGTGGCGCCATCATATAGCGGCGGCCAAAAGCGGAATTTCCAATAGCGCATACCATTTCATATTTCTGTTTGCCTGTTACTCGAAAAAAAATTTTTTTCACAAAATTTCGTTTTGTTTAATAAAATTCAATCCGATTTATTTTTATGTGCGCCTGGTACAATTTCGGGTTTAAATCTCGGGGTTTTTAAAACACCAAAGAAAAATGACCGGGAGTGAGTGGTTGGGATCCGGGATCCCGGAAAATCGAGGTTCGAATGGAAATTTAAAATGGCGGCCAAATTTGATTTTGACAACGGTTTTTTCGTCCAATGGTGCAATATAAATAATAAGACGCTTTACTTTTAATTATTTTAATTGTTTTTATTAATATTTTCTTGTTTTATTTAAACATTTTAATTATTTATTGAATTTTATTAAAATATATTTTTGCACCATGGGAGATTCGATCCTGCAAACGCAAGTTGAAAGGCAAGATACTTGTCCACCACACCACGCACGTAGGTAGTAGTATCGCATGTAGGTAGTATCATAATAGTTGTGTATCGCATGTAGGTAGTATCATAATAGTTTATATTATGAAATATGTAGATTCCGGTTGGACGTTGGTTTGGCGGTTCATGTTTACATGATTTTTCATAGTTTTAAAGTTTTAGCGAGCGCTGCTCGTTGGAATAAAAATGCGAGAAAATTTTGTTTCTTTATTCTTGAATATATTCACAACATTATTTAAATTAAACATTTATTTTTTAACGATTTTTTTTAACACATTTTTTAACAGTCGATCAATTATGTCAACTGTTTTGATAAGTTTAGAATTAAGTATTAACTAATAAAATGATAGTAAAATAATGATCTTCGTCGCATTAAACTATGATTTGTTTTATTTTTATTTTTGTTGCTGTTGTATACCTTCTTCGTGGTCGGTCGTTGTAGTCGTTAATTGCTTGTACACTCGTTTGAGATGGATTTGCACCGGAAACATCATTCGAAATCTGATTTGCCATCAAAATAATAGCAGGCGATATTTGCGATTGGCGAATATCGCAGCACTGAATTTTCAAATTGTTCTCATTGGCTTCAATTGTGCATTGGCCGCAGTTATCTGCATTTTGATCGGTTCAATGGAAATAGCCAGTAAGACTTGAACGTGGTACTGTACGCGATGCCGTTATACTGTGTTCCATTATATCTGCCATTTTGTGTCGTTGTAATTGGGCAAATCTAATAAAAATAAAAAAGACATAAAAATATATAAGTATTAAGGATATGTAATTATGTACAATACATATATGTATTTAAAGATAAAGTAGCTCATGAAATCCCGGTAAAACTTTTGCTGACTGCTTTCTGTCTTTTAATAATCCAAAATAAACGAAACATTCGGAATCAATGACTTCAAATTTTAACCGTTCCAAAAAAGTAATGTTTTTTCGGAAAAAATTGAACTTTTTTTTGTTGAAAAGCGGGTTCAAAATGATTATAGGTACAGTATACGACACGTTGAGCACGAAATTACCGGTAGGATGCATAAGGAAAGCGGTGGTTTACTGGAAGTTTCGCATTTTGAAATTCGGCGACATTGTGTTTCAAACGTGGATTGCAAGCGAACGAGGCGACAGATTGAAGCAAATTCATTAAGTCTTTTTGTCCCGTGATTTTAAACGATGAATTTTTCATGATGAACTGACGCAGATTACATATAGGGTCTATTGTTTTAACTTCTGAACGTTTGAGCAAGGAGGAGGGTTTTCAAATCAACCTCCTATAGTTTTAAATAAAATATGAGAATTTACGGAATTTAACGGAATTTAAAAAAAATATGTATCAAATTTATATTCAAATTTTAGTAATAAAAAACAATATTTCATGGTGTGTACTTACGGGATTACAAACTTACCGTGTTTAAAAATTTGAGGTGTACATCTTTCTCTTTATCGTTATTATAAGTAATAAAGCTATTTCATTCTATAATTTTTAAGGTCCTTTATTAATTGTTTTTGTTGTTTTTAAAATATAATTTTCAATTAAACGTGTCGACGATTTTTGAGAGTGCTACTCGTAGTTATTTAATATTGAGTATTTGTTGTTGATTGATGAAACAGCAATGTCCTAGATGACCCTCTTCCCCTTTCGCCTTATATGAAATGAGTAGAGTCAATGCCAGTGGACGTTACATAGAGGTAAAACGATTCAAGGTGATTCGATTATCTTTCATTTAGTTTTGAATTGTGAATTGATATCCTTCGTGTGATGCGTTATTCTATTTGTTACAAATGTTTCGGTTTGAATTTTCCTTAACTGTAAACATGGTGAAAATTGTCCATCGAGTACACCATAATATAATTGGTTGTGGTACTATTACACTTGTCGGTGATAGCGTATTTTCTCATATATATATAAATTTTGATTTTTTTTGTTGTTGTTGTACCTTGAGCCAAGGAGATTGGTTCCAAAACCAGCAATTTATTTTATATCGTTTGATGTTGGTATATATCCGGCCCATTTAGAGTTTTGCCGAAATTTATCACTTGTGTTCTGATACTGGCTAATATTCATATTATGCGGTTGTTCCGTAAATCTGGAATTTGCTTCATGTTGTAAGTTATATTCGTTCTTAAGCTCTTCGAAAAAACCCCAACTTTTTGCCAAACTGTTGCATATTGGTAAAGCTTTGTTGTTATTCATTAGGTGATTTTTGATTATATTGAACCAGAAATTTAGCCGGTACAGGTTTTTTACGACATTCTGCATCGAGGAACTATTTAATGGTGTTTGGTGTTGTAGTGTTCATATTCACAGAAATACTCGTTCATTGCTCTATGTAAAATCACAATGACATGACCCTAATTAAAACAAAATGATTGTCTCGTACTGCACCCGCGCTCGTTTGATGATGATAAAATGGATGTAACTCTAATTTATAAGTTTGGTAGGACATTAAAAATACATCATAAAAGTATGCAACTTAAAACTATGCTTTTAGCAATTTTATTGCTCTTTTTCACACTCTAAAAGAGATTTTTTTTTTTTTTTTTTTTTTTTGATTACTCGGAAAGTAGTAATCAGGTTATGTCCTTTTTAAAAGAAGGAAATCATAAAACAAGTAGGTGATGGAAAAAGCCTACAAGCTTGAAAAAAATCGAAAACAAAAACTTTTCGAATATATTTGCCATAGTTATTCAATAACAGGTATTTCAAAAAATAGATTATATATTATTTTGTAAGTAAAGTTATGATAGTTGTAAACAATATTTTTGATACAGCTAAATTTTAAAATTCATATTTTTTGAAAAATTATAAAATTCACTTTGAAATTATAAATAAAAGTAAAAACTTTTTAAAAGAAAGAAATCTAAATAAAATTAATAAACAGTAAAAATTCTTTGATTCGCATCATAGCTAGATTGTATTTTAATTTTGATTGAAACCTTAAAAGTTAAAAATCTATTACGAGTAATATCAATTTGTATTTGCAAATGTCTACACTGTTAAAAGTATTAATATTATTAACACTAAAATTGTAATTAAATTTTAAAATTAATTTAAAGAATTATTAATTAAAATTTAATTATTACAACATAATTAATATTAAGGCACTGATTAATTTTTAAATATTTGTTTTGGTTAAATTTATTTAAAAGTAAATTTTTAAAGAATATTTTAATATTTTCTCAAGTTGTTAATTATTTTAAAATAAAAAATATTCATAAAACATAAACGAACAATAATACATAAAAGTATGCTTTTAACAATTTTAGTGCTCTTTTTCACACTCTTAAATAGATTTTTTTTTTAGATTACTCAGCAAGTAATAATCAGGTTATGTCCTTAGTAAAAAAAGAAGGAAATCACAATAAAATTACAAAAAAATCATATAAACTATTATAGAATAACAGTTACAGTTAATTGTTTTGTTCACTTTAGTGAAGTCGATTAGAAAAATAAAAATATTTAAATGTATTTTTTCTAATATAAACCATAATTTTGCCTAAAAATTTTTTGGACATATTTGCCATAATTATTCAATAACATTTAAAAGGTATTTCAAAAAATAGATAATATATTATTTTGTAAGTAAGTTTATGATTAGTTGTTAATAATATTTTTGATACAACTAAATTTTAAAATTCATATTTTTTGTAAAATTTTAAAAAACTATTTGGACAAATTTTTTAATTAAAATATTGAAAAATTTTATTTTTTGTGAAATAAAAAAACAAGTGTCCAATACACGGCAAATAGTGTAAAAAGCAGGAAAAAAAATAAATAAAAATAGATTTTGTTATTGTGAAATGATAAATCAAATTAATTTTTATTGAAGTGAAACGGTCAACTTTCTCCATTTTTTTCAAGATTTTAAGTTTATTTTATGTCTAAAAAATTAGATAAATTTCGGGGAGACCGCCATCATTAAAATTTCGAATTTTTTTATTATTTTTTAAAGAAAATATTAATTGTCCAATAGATTTAATGTCCTTTTAAGGTATTAATTGACCTTAAAAGGACATTAAATCTATTGGACAATTAATATTTTCTTAATTAATTTTACCCCCCTTTTCATCCACGCATACACCACCTATTTACACAATTACAGTATACCACCTGCACATTGCAAGCTCCATGTCAACCTGTACACTGACATGGAAGGTGGGTCGGCGCTGAATTCTGCACTCCATCAGAGGGTCATAGTTGTGTTAAGTAACATCAACGGATCGTAATCGATGATGAAAATTCGCTTTGCATCCTGCCTCTGGTGGGATTCGAATCCAGTACCTCCCGGTCCAAGTGCCGAAGCTTTAACCACTGCGCCACTTCTCCGGTATTTATCAGTGCAACATATAAATTTTGTTCGATAAATGGAAATTACATTTTGTGACCGTATCACGAGAAATATAAATATTTTTTTTGGTGAATTTTTGGACGTACCATAAAAATCAAATTGGGAAACGAAAGTTTGGTGTTTCCAAGGACATTATTTACGGGCGCTGCTAATATCTACGGGTATCGTATTTCAACGGCACGGCAATAAACCGGTGACCATCAATAATTTGGGATTTCGGAGGGGAGACACACTGCAACAAACGGCTGGCAAAGACGCCGCAACCTCACAGGATGATCTATCCGAGGTCACCGATTTTTTTTGATATTTTTTAATCAAATTTTATAATTTCAATTTTCCAAATTTTACTTTATTAATTTTTATTTTATTTTTGATTTATTTTTAATTTTCTTTCTGTCTCCTTTCTCCTCTGGTTTTCGTGTAAATTAATTAATCAAAAAGAAATACTGCAAATTATTCACTGCATTCGGTTTATTATTTTTTCATCCTCGGTGTTGCTGTCGAGGTTGCTGAATAGGCGTAATGTAAGGACGGAATAAGCAAAAGTGCAAAAGAGCAGGGAGAGCCTTGTGCCCCAAAACAGATTGCAATGATAATAATACAATAAAAAAAAGCTTATGTTGTTTTGTTGTTATTGACATATTAAATTAATTTAAAAATATTTTAAATATAAAAAGGAATGCCTCCCATTTTAATGTTGGCTTTACAAAGGCAAATTCTCCAATTAACTTTTTATATTTGGAGAAACTGCCTTTGTTTAGCAAAAGAGTGTGTGTAAACACACCTTTGTGAAGATAGCCCATATTTCTATCCCCGAAAACTTAGATAGTTGCATAGGGCAATGTTATACAACTTTAGAAATACTATCAAGAAAACATTTGGTGTGAATCGCACTGTATCTATTTTATATCACGATATATTATTAAATATTTTGCTACCAAACTGATAATATTTTCTCATGATTTTATTTACTCTCAGCCCAAAAATTAGTCACATTTTTACTCTCAGCCCCGAAAATACCTGCTATCACGATAGTGTAATGAATATTTATATGTGATGAATATTTAGAACTTTTTTTAATATATAGTGATTTTTTTTTTTTTTTTTTTTTTTTTTTTTTTACAAATCTAATTAATATGTATTATCATTTATATAACCAAATTTCATTATTTTAACAATTTTTTAATGTTTGTATAAAAATTTCATTTTTAATTACTAAATATAATAATAGATGTTTGAATGTTTTATATAACAAATAATTAATTATTTATTAGAACATTATAGTAAAAAATAATTATAGTTTAATTATAAAAGTAAAGAACCTAAAGTTATAATAATTTATTTCACCTAAAGCAATTTCATTTAATTGAAATAATGTTGTTAAAATTAAAATAAATAATCATCTAATTTCTGAAGTTAATCATCAATTTCATCTCTGTAATTCTTATCGATAAAATAATTTTAATCTATTATTGTGAATAATTTTATTTTTATTTCCTATTCGAATTTCAGTATTTTCATCTGTCAAAATATCTGTTACGTGATAAGGTCCTTCCCATAATTCGTCAATTTTTCCACTTAAAGTTTCATTTTTCAAAAGAACCTCATCTCCTATTTTAAAAGTATCGTAGTGAACATTTCTATCATAAAGTTCTTTTGATTTTTCTTTTGTTTTAATTCAGTGGTTTCTGGCTACTTGCCAAGAATTTTGAAGTCGAAATTTAAGTTCTTGTGTGTAATCCTCATAATTATTAATGGGGTCCGGTTGCTTGGTTAATGAATTTGGAATCAATATGGTTTGTTACCGAATAATAGTTCGTAAGGCATGAATTGTGTTGATGTGTGAGGGGTAGAATTGTAGCAAAAATTGCATAAGGGATCCATTGGTCCCAATTTAAAGGATCGTCTTGCGCGTAATTTCGCAGGTATTCGCCTAAAGTTTTGTGTGACCTTTCCAAAGCTCCATTGCTCTGAGGGTGATTGGCAGTGCAATTTTTTTTTTTATTTTCAGAATCTTGCATAATGAACATGTTGCTCATAAAATTTTGTCCCTGATCAGTTAATATAGCAATTGGACATCCGAACATACATATAAAATTTTCTACAAATGCTTTTACAATCGTTGTAGTTTCTTGAGTACTAACAGGAATTGCACAAGAGAATTTGGTCAAGTCGTCTTGAATTGTAAGTATAAATTTATTTCCTAAATAAAATGTCACTAATGGACCAACAATATCCATGGGAATTTTTTCGAAGGGAGTAGAAGATGTTGATGTAATTTTCATAGGCATTCTTTGACTTCGACCATGTTTATTATGTTGACATTTACTACACGTTTTAATGAAATGTTTGATACACTGAAAGAAATAATTTGTGCAGTTATGTATGTCATCAACCCCAAGACATCCATCAACAAATTCCATATAAGTCAATCACCCATCTAAGAAATGCAACCCGATTCCTCGGCTTGCTCAATGTACACGCGATCCAAACAAAAATGATTAACAAATATATTTTATTATAAAATGTAATTTGAATACAATAAATGCTCTTCAAGCACAAATAACATTTGCAATATTAAAATGCTCATCAAGCATATTTTATAATGTATGTAACTGTAACTTATTAAATGATGAACAAATCAGTTGGATTTAGATACTCTTGGTGTAAACTTGAAAAGCTACAATAAATTGAATCTGTTTAAATAAAGTTTGTTTTTCTATTTGTGTTTTCTTTGTTGTGTATCGGAACTCTCTCCCGCACACGTTCGGGACACGCATATATAACTGGCGCAGTTAAAAAAAATATATATAATTAAAGTTACTAAATAAATAATAAACTGTTAGTGGAAAGTGAAAAAAAAACAAAAAAAACAAAATTTTACAACTACATATATTAGTGACTGATCAACACCGATATTATGTTCATCATCACGTTTATACTATTGACATGGTGAGTAAATTTATGTAAATTCCTTCTACTAACGCAAAACAAAAAATTCATTTATAAAAAGTTTTCAATTTACAACTAAAAATCCATACTCAAAACAAATTATAAAATAAATAAGTTCTTATTCAGTGTGTAATTACATGTCAAAAGACGACATAAATTTACATAAAATTATTGTGTCGCCAATTAAAATCGGGTTATTGTACAAAAAATTTAAAATGGAACAAAATATACAAAATATCCTAAACAATTTTAAAATACCCGAGATCGTGCGCGAAATAACACCTTTTAACGGAGATAAAAATTCTCTATACAATTTCATTTATACAGTGGATGAAATTGATACACAGTGTGCGACTATACATGGTACCGAATTTTACAAAACAATTATCAGGGCCATTCGCAACAAAGTAATCGGAAAAGCGAATGATATACTAAATGTAAAAAATGTGAAAAATGATTAGACAAATATTAAACAAGCGTTAATCGAGGTTTACGCTGATAAGAGAGACGAAGCAACGTTAACACTCGAGTTGCATGGTTTAATATTAAACAACTTATCACCAAACGATTTATATTTAAAAATTATAAACATACAAAATACACTGGTCAACCAAGTTAAAGTGAATACAAATAAAGTAGATAATTCCGTTATCGAAGCGAAAATTGAGTTATACCTTGAAATGAGCTTAAAAATATTTTTGGGCGGCATTAGGGAACCCTTAGGCTCCTGGCTAAGAGCAATGCGACCAAAAACTATCGACGAAGCGTTGGAATTAGTGACTCAAGAAACAAATATACGAAACCTAAAAAATATGCAATTGCAATCTCCAAAATTTCAACAAAATCCCCATTATAAAAATTTCAATAGACACAACCACAAATATCAAAAACCTAACAAACATTTTAATTTTAACCCTAATTACAAATCCAATCCACATCAACCTGGCCCAAGCCAAGGTAATCAAACAAATTTTCAACAACGAGAAAATAAATTCACTCAAAGACCACAAATTAAATCAGAACCGAATTGGGATAGAACAAAAAACCCACAAAAATCGACGTTGCATAGTAATAATATTCAATCAGCTGAAATAGCTGATGAGAATTTTCAATATGTAGCCTCGGATCCGAACATCAATTGATGGAAATTCATGACCATCAAACGAACGATTTACCATATGTAATTTTAACTAGCACCAACAATATAAAACTTAAATTTTTAATTGATACTGACGCTAATAAATCGTTCATCAACCCAAAATATGTTAACCCTCAGGAAAGAATCAAAATATCCACTAAAACGGTTAAATCGCTAAACCAAACTCAATATATTGACGCAAAAATAAAAATTAAATTTTTAGAATTTCCAAAATCGATCGAATTATTTCTTTTCAATTTCCATCAATATTTTGACGGTCTAATCGGATACGATACATTATCTGATTTAAAACTAAACATAGACATCGTCAATAACAGATTAAAATCTCCAAACATTGAAATTAAATTACAAAACACACAAACACATTTTTACAGTATACCATCTTTCACTAAAATTACTACCAAAATTCCAATTAACATGGAATTCGGAGAATTTTACACTCCTCCAATAATAATCGAACATGGAGTCCAAATACAAGAAGAAGTATATGCAACTTGTAACCCCTTCTACTCAAATGTAGAGATTATTAATTTAACAAACAGGGACGTCGAATTCCAAATAAATAAACAAATAAAAGTAAACCCACTTCAAAACAATTTTATAGTCGAAAATAATTGTAATTACACATCTAAACATCAAAAAAACAAATATATTCCAATTAATGAACTTATAGATCTGAGACATTTAAATAGTGAAGAAAGACACCAATTAATAGAACTCTGTAAACAATTTTTTTTTTTTTTTTTTTTTTTTTTTTTTATTTCATTACCAATTTTTATTTACAAGAATTATACAATAATAAGAATATGTACATTGGTAAGAAAAGTGTACCTTTGGTTCAAAAGAACACGGGCCAGGTACACTGATTCCCTTTTAACGAAATTATAAGATACATACAAAAAAAAAAAAAAAATTTAACATATCAATACAATTTACAGTATAAAATAAACTTATAATTTAATTAGTTAATAATTTACGGTATAAAATACGAATGAAATATATAAATATAATAGATAATAATAATAATATAATCTCTAGACAAAAATTTATGGCAGATGAATCCAATTATTATAATATAAACATCACGAAAGTATAATTCTACTCGTACTAGTGTTAAATATGGAAACTGAAGAGCTCCTCAATATTCTTGGTTGTACTAAGCCAAGGTTGAAAATAATGATAAGGTGCAACACCTACGAATCTTGCAAGGTAACTTGTTAAAGATAATAGGTGAAATTACATTGAAAAAACTTCTTCTGAGATGTGAATTATATTTTGGGATTCGAAAACATTTTCTACAGGGAAGGAGACAGTCTATCCTTCTCGAACAATATAAAACATGAAATTAATTTATTAAATAACAAACCATTCTTTACAAAACAGTATAGGCAGCCACATTCGCAAAAGGCTGAAATTAAATCGCAAATTCAATCATTGTTAGACCAGGGTATAATTAGACCATCCTTTAGCCCATGGTCTTCTCCAATCTGGCTGGTTCCGAAAAAACCGGACAGCTCAGGCAACAAAAAATGGAGATTAGTAATTGATTACCGCCAATTAAATTCACAAACGATTGACGACAAATATCCGTTACCTAACATAACGGACATCTTGGATAAATTGGGTAAATCAATGTACTTCACAAGCATCGATTTAGCCAGCGGATTTCACCAAGTTGAAATAAGAACAACCGATATCCATAAAACGGGATTCTCCACGGACAACGGGCATTACGAATTCGTTCGTATGCCCTTTGGTTTGAAGAATGCCCCAAGTACGTTTCAACGTATTATGGATAACATCCTTGGTGATCTCCAAGGCAATAGAGTACTGTGCTACATGGATGACATCGTTATCTATAGCACCAGTCTTCAAGAACATATCGAAGACTTACGAAAAGTATTCAAAAAACTATCAAAAGCCAACCTGAAGATACAAATCAACAAAACTTGTTTCATGAAAAGTGAATTGGAATTTCTGGGACACATCGTAACCCGCGATGGTGTAAAACCCAATCAAAAAAAAATAGAAACGATAAAATCAATTCCGGTGCCTAAAACACCAAAACAACTTAAAAGTTTCCTAGGTCTAATAGGTTATTACCGCAAATTCATAAAGGATTTCGCGAGAATAACCAAACCATTAACTAAATGCCTACAAAAACAAAGCAAAATAATTCTTAATGAGGAATATCTTAATTGTTTTGAATACTGTAAATCAATTTTATGTAAAGAACCAATCTTGCAATATCCCGATTTTGCAAAACCATTCGTATTGACTACAGATGCGAGCAACTTCGCGATCGGTGCAATTTTATCACAAGGGAAAATAGGTGAAGATAAACCAATTTGTTATGCTTCCCGTACCTTGTCCAAATCGGAACAAAATTAGTCAGTAATAGAAAAAGAGTCGCTAGCAATTATATGGGCAGTCAAATACTTTAGGCCTTATTTATATGGCCTTACCTTCACAATTGTCACAGATCACAAACCTCTTGTTTGGTTGTTTAATTGTAAAGAACCTAACTCAAAAATTCTTCGATGGAGGTTACGCCTCGAAGAATACAGCTACAACGTAGTATATAAAAAAGGCTCTGCGAATACAAATGCAGATGCATTATCTCGAATTGAAATCGAGAATGTTAGCAAACAATTGAAATGCGACGGTATATCGCACTCGAATGTTACTAACATAAATAAAAAATCAAGTGCCGGTGCACCACTTGAAAATTTACTAATACACTCTCTAGAATTAGATGAGGTAACCCAAAATTATAATAATATATGTATTGATAACGACGGCTTATCGAAATCAAACAAAAGTATTATTCCTATAACTAAATCAGTACTAAACGAATTCAAAACCCAAATAGTAATCGAACAGAACGAATTATTTGAGGAACTCAAAGAAACCTTCTTCATCAAACACCAAAAATTTAAAAGGTTTGTACTGAAAAAACGAAACTTTGGGACATCCGATTTAATAGACGTATTAAACAGATACCCAAGTAAAAAAAAACAACAACACGGGCGGCGAAATCCCTTCATGGGATGTGAAAGCCAGAGAGAGAAAAGTAAAAAACATACAACAGCAATTTACTGTTCAGACGAGATTCACAACTCTCTCATAAAACTAATTAAAACACCAATAAAACTAGTTCGAAGTTTGAAAATATCCGAAGATATAAACGACATGCAAAAGCAAATCGAACTAATAATCGACACCCACAGGAATTCAAATCATCGGGGAATTATTGAAAATTATAAAAAATTGAAGAGAAATATTTCTTCCCAAACATGAAAAATATGATAAGTAATTACATAAACGCATGCGAAACCTGTAGAATAACAAAATATGATAGGAATCCTCCAAAATTAAAATTTGAACTGTCTGAAACACCTTCCGCACCAATGGAAATTGTCCATTGCGATGTTTACACTATGCGTACTAAAAACTATCTAACATTAATAGATAAATTCTCCAAATTCGCCACAATACACCATATACCTGACAGAAAATCAACTACTATCATTAGTAAATTTAGAAATTATTTTGCAAACCATGGTCTTCCACAAAAATTAATAGTTGATAATGCCACTGAATTAACATCCGAAATGTTCAAAAATTTCATGAACATGTACAATATACAATTGCACATTACAACGGCAAAGTCTAGTACAAGTAATGCCCCCATTGAAAGATTTCACTCGACTCTCACCGAAATCAGTCGTATAATATTCCAAAAAAATAAAAAACTATCAATACAAGAAATCATGGACGAAGCGACATTAACGTATAATAACTCCATTCATTCCGCGACCAACTTCACACCGTTCGAGTTATACAAAGGACATTTAACAAACAATAACCCCCTAAATTTAAATACAGAACAAACACAACCTCATGAATACTTAGAAATCCATAGACAAAACTATGATAATCTGAAGAAAATAGTACACGACTATAACGAAAATCGAAAAAGGACCATAATTACCAAACGGAATAAAAATCGTACTGAACCACCGCCCATATCGATAGGAGAAACGGTATACGAATTATCAACAACACGTGACAAATTAACACCCAAATATATAAAACATACAGCTAAACAAGACCACGGAATTAATATTACAACAAACAAGCGTAAAGTACACAAACAACGCATTAAAAACTTACATTAAATTACAGGTATACCATGGGATCAATCCCACAAACTCTCGAGGTTTTCAACTTAGAGAATAATAAGGGAATCTTGGCACTAGAACAGGGGAATTCTAGAATTATAACTAACCATGTAAAACTAATACACATTATAGAGCTAGAAAAAATTAAAATTAATTTAGAAACCATAAAAGACAACATCGACAAACTACAAACTATTTCGCAAACGAAAAATATACAGGACGAGCAGGTAAAAATATTACAAAGGAAAATTAATAATTTAGAAACCGAATTTTACCACTTGTATCCAAATAATCGATCTAAAAGGGGATTAGTAAACGGGTTGGGAACAATTATTAAATCTATATCTGGAAATCTTGACCAAGAGGATTACGACCAGATTATGCGAGCAATAAAAAACTTGGATGACAATCAATTCGCTATCCACGAACAATATGCTAACCAAATCGAAATTAATAATCAAATGATAAAACGTTTTAGTAACATTCACGACCATATCAATAGTCAAACATCCTTTATCGAACATACATTAAATGTATACGAAAATTACTCGGAAACCTATTGGCAATATAATTTAATGCACCAGTATATTTATAAACTCGATGACAGTATTTACACATTAGAAAATCAAATTAACACAGTTCATGAAATATTAGCTTTCGCAAAAATCCGAATAATATCGCGACACATCTTAAATCGCGACGAAATCAATTTAATACACAAGAAATTAGAAATACAAGACATTTCCATTTCATCTGACGAAGAATTATACCAATTATTAGAATTGAAAGCTTATTATAATGAAACTAACATAATCCTAACTATCCATATACCTACTTTCCATAATGAAGTACTCCAATTTTACAAAATAAAACCAATTCCAATTAATGACTCATTTATCATTCCCATTACATCAAACTCCATAATACTAAACCAAAACATTTACATGATAATAAACAATCCATGTCAATTAATCGAGAGAACATATTACTGCGAAAAAGACCAAATAAAACCAACAAAAAATAGCTGTGTCGCAAATATAATATTAAACAATGACGCACATTGTATTACGGAGCATATCGAGGAACAAGACGAAATCGATCACATCCTGCCGGAACACCTATACACCTCATCAAATGCTGGCAAACAATTCAACTCGACCTGCAGAAACCAGCAAGGCATAATAAAAGGCAAAAAACTGATGTACTTCACAAACTGCTCAATTCGCATAGATAATACAGAATATAATAATGAAAACAAATTTAACTATAATAGAATCTTAATAATTCAACCGTTCGATGATATTAATATTACAATTAATAATACAAATAAAATCACAGTCAATAAATTAGCTAAGTGGACAATAGCAAACGATAATAAAATAATACAGCTACACAAGTTGTCTACACACCAAACAACCTTCTCTGGTATAATTTCGGGTACAACAATCATAATACTTGCTGTAACGGTAGCGATGGCAATCTGCATATATAAAAAAATAAAAGCCATGAAAATTAAATTCAACAACTTCAAAATTAAATTCAACAATGAAAATCCCAACGAGGACGTTGAGATACCTAGAGGGGAGGAGTTATGTATGTCATCAACCCCAAGACATCCATCAACAAATTCCATATAAGTCAATCACCCATCTAAGAAATGCAACCCGATTCCTCGGCTTGCTCAATGTACACGCGATCCAAACAATAATGATTAACAAATATATTTTATTATAAAATGTAATTTGAATACAATAAATGCTCTTCAAGCACAAATAACATTTGCAATATTAAAATGCTCATCAAGCATATTTTATAATGTATGTAACTGTAACTTATTAAATGATGAACAAATCAGTTGGATTTAGATACTCTTGGTGTAAACTTGAAAAGCTACAATAAATTGAATCTGTTTAAATAAAGTTTGTTTTTCTATTTGTGTTTTCTTTGTTGTGTATCGGAACTCTCTCCCGCACACGTTCGGGACACGCATATATAACTGTGCTTATGATTAAGTAAACTTAATTAGCAAAATTAGCTTACATTTTATTATAATACAACATAACATAAAAAAGCAGAATTTACAATTGCAAAGTCAATTCAACCAAATTCAATATTCTAAACTTAACTTTAAAATAGAAGTAAATTTAGCTTTGATACTGCGAAATTTTCATGACTCGTGTTTTCTAAAATTACTAAAATATATTCCTAATTTAGCTTTTGTAAAGTATACCTACTATACCTAAGTATACTTACAATTACAGGACAAATTAACTTAGTGGCAAAGTAAAATTAGATAGGATTAGATGTAATTGGCATTTTCCAAACAGAATTTTTATTGTTTCTTCTCCGTATTTCAATGACAAACGATTCATTTGTGTAGTGATACCGATCGTGATGGACGTAAAATCAAAAGTGCGATAATTAAATTATTTTAAAGGATCTTAGTATCTATACAAAAGATGTTTTCGACGCAATAAAATTTAAGTAGAGTGTACAAAATATGTTGTGTTTCGAAATTATTTGTGCTATGAGTTGTAAATGCTGCAAAACATTAGCGTAAAATACCGAAACAATGCAAACAAAGCTAATCGATTAGATTTTGATAAAAAGTGAGGTTAGTAATTACTCAAAATATTGCCACAATATTTATTTCGATGTCGCATGAATCGATCGATGTACTATTATTCTAAATCTATGTAAACGGAAGGCAAATGAGGGTCAAGAATACAATATAGGACAAATTATTTTTTAAGTGATGTACCCCTAAAGTTACAACAATCGGAAACAACACTGGCAATATTTCCGATGATAATTTTGAAAATGTATCCAATCACATAACTGATGAGAAGTATCATTTACAAAAATTGTGGGAACTAAAACCATTATATGAAAAGTTTAGAAGTAAGTATTATAATTTATTGAATGTCTTGATATAAAAATTAACAATTTTCTTAAATTACAGATCATGGGATAACTGTTCGAACCATGACACATTTAAAAACAAATCACAGAGTAATATTCGAGCATTACTTACTTTTGTGGTAGGAAAAGCTCAAATCAACATCGACAACCGAGTTCTCTTCGAATTGTTGTGTTTTGTTCTTCGAACAAAATTCATCAAACCTGATCCACATCAATTCAAATTTAGATGGTAATGAAAATCGGACATGTAATGAAAAATATCAGTAAGTTAACAGAATCCTTAAATGTTCAACTATTGGACTTTTATCAACAGAACAATTATAACCAAAATACTCATCGCAACAATTTATGTTCGATTATTGTCAATCATTGTAAAGGCGAGATATCAAACATTATTCGTTTCAGAACACAGATATACATATATAATATTAGAATAATTTATAATTTTATGTTAGCTTTCAAACAAAACAATAATATTATCTTTCTGTTGACATTTATTAATTTCACATCTGACGTTTAATAATTATAGCAGTTGCCGGTTATTGCATTTAAATTAATTAGCCATTGTAACCTAGATGTCACTGTACAAACCGCAGACGTTAGTTCAGTTAAATTATGTTATATTTAAGTTAGAGGTCACTATATGTAGTTCTAAAAATTTGTACCATTTTGTGTAGACGAAAAATAAAACAATTATTCTTGTGACAGCTGCGAACGAGGTAAAACCTCAAAAGAATTTAGCGAAAAAAAAAAATTAGTGTATTTCTAATAAAGATAGTTTGGTTAACAGTATAACCGCGAATTTTTGTTGACCATACATCGAGAATTATCCAATGGTCCTTCGAGCCGGATAGCGAAATTGATCCGGAAAACCTAAAAGAAAGCTGTATCAAATAATAGTGATAGCGTCGCTCGGCGATTTTCGCGCTAATTGTAAAAATTCTGGATTGTTCGAGTGCATTAAACAATTGATTGTGTCCTGCCGTTATATTGACGCTAGTTTGGAAAAATTTTATGAATTGTTCAAATTTAATAAATAACTGAAAGTTCCGTTCCGCGACGTTAAAACCGTGCAATAAACTATTAGTTCATACGATATGGCCGAATTACGCAGCCTTAAACGTATTTATAAAAACATTGTGAGCATTAGCGGATTTGTGAACCAAATGAAAGATGCGACTGGGATTGAAGATGTTACAGTTAATTTAAAAATGCTTCAGGATGAATGGAGCGAATACAAGGACATATGTGATGAGGTTCAGGAATCGGAAAAAAACCTAGAACTCCAAACAAAAATTGAAGATGGCTATTTCAAAGTAAAAAGGGCTCTGTTAGCTGCGGAACAAACGCGAATACCGCAGCCTCATGAAAATCACAACAATGTGTCGATGGTAGATTTCTTGGAACACCAGAAAACATTCTTAGAAGAAATATCAACGATAAGAAGAGCCGGGGAAACTGAAGTTCGTTTACCAAATGTAAATATTCCTACGTTTTCTGGACGATACTCGGATTTCCCATCTTTCAAAGATTTGTTCGAATCTTCGGTGCACAACAACTCAAAAATTCCGCATGTACATAAACTGCAATATTTGAAGAGTCTTCTTAAAGATGATGCAGCTCAATTAGTGAAACATTTTGAGATAACCGAAACCAACTACGCTGAAGCTTGGGAAAAAATCAAAACGCGATACGAGAAAAAACCAGGTCGTGAAGCAGCTAATTGATAAATTCATTCAACAGCCACGAGTTAAAGAGGGATCATCCAAACAATTAAGTCAATTATGTGATATCTGCGATGATGTGATCCGAGGATTAAAGGTCCTTGGTCAGGATGCGGAAACTCGTGATCCGTGGATGATTCACCTATTGCTAGAGAAACTGGATGAAGAAACAAAACTAGCGTGGGCATATTTTAATAAAAGCGACTTTCCGAAATTTGATGAACTAATGACGTTTCTAGAGAAGCGTAGCCAGACTTGGGAAACTTGTACGATACCCAGTAATAAAGGATCATCCACTAACAATAAAGGAAGGCTTCAAGTGAAGGCCATGCATTCAACAGTGGCGAGTACCAAAGTATGTCTCAAATGCGACAAAGAACATAGCGTTCACGAATGTCCAGAGTTTAAGGAACTAACTGTCGACCAAAGACGAGGATTTATTGCCGAAAAGCGATGTTGCTTCAACTGCCTTAGCCAGACACACTTTTCAACTGTTTGTCGATCTAAGTTTAGATGTAGTTTATGTAAGGCGCGACACCACACATTGTTACACCAGGCAAAACCGAACAATCAAGAAGCCACCTCGAAACCAAAGGAGGAGCAGTCCTCCACAAGTGTTGTACTAACTCAAAGTCCGCGTGACATTAGGACTAATATGAGTGTAAGTGAGCGTTCTACTTTCCGTGCGCTGTTACCGACTGCCGTGGTTACAATTTGCGACAACTTTGGGAAATCGATTGAATGCCGTATATTGTTAGACTCGGGTTCGCAAGCGTCGTTCATCACCGAGTCATGTGCCCAGCGACTACAACTGAGAAGAAGAAACGCGAACATTCTGGTTAGAGGTATTTCCAACTCTGGACTCCAAACAAAAGGCACAATGGAAGTGAAGCTTCAATCGCGAGTTCACCCTCAAGAAGCTTTGAAAATAGAAGCATTCATATTAAACAAGCTGCCAAGGTTACCCAGTGCCGATTTGTATGTTGATGAAGAAGTTAAATCTACAATCCAACTTGCTGATCCGGGATACAACCAAACAAGTGATATAGATATTCTAATTGGAGCCGATGCATTCTTCCTAATTTTGAGAGAAGGGCAAATTCAAAATATCAGCGGAATCGGTAATCTATTGGCACAGAACACCATGTTCGGCTGGGTCATTTCAGGAGGTTCTTCAACGAATACCGAAAATATTTATGGCTTAGCGACTACATTTAAAGTCGATTTAGAGACAAATATCGATGAAACTCTTCGACGGTTTTGGGAACTTGATGAACCAAGGAAGGAACAGCATTACACTCCTGATGAAACCGCATACCGAAAGACTTTGCTTCAACGGTTTCACGAGACGACTTCGGAAGGTACACGGTACAATTACCGTTTAAGGAAAACACCCCAAAACTGGGCAACTCTTACAATGCTGCTCTACGGAGGTTTTACACGTTGGAGAAAAGGCTGAATTTAAATCCAAAACTGAAGGCGGAATACAAACGGTTCATGGAGGAATACGTGCAACAAGGTCATATGAAGAGAATTGATGCAAAGGAAGTTTATTTACGCGAAGAGGAGTGCTACTACTTACCACATCATGCTGTGATAAGGGAAGATAAAGAAACTACTAAAATAAGAGTGGTTCTTGATGGATCTGCCAAATCCTCGAGTGGGGTTTCATTAAATGAAAAATTGCGAGTGGGACCAACCATACAAGCGACATTGTGGGACATATTAACGAGATTCCGAATTTACAAGTTTGTGATGACTGCAGACATCGAGAAGATGTTTCGACAGGTCAATATGGCAGAAAACCACCAAAATTACCAACGAATTTTATGGCGATCAAGCCCAAATCAAGAAGTGGTAATATACAAACTGAGAACGGTTACCTACGGTACGGCGTCAGCACCATTCTTGGCTATTAGAACACTCCATCAGTTGGCCAGCGACATTCAACACATATATCCCCTAGCTTCACCCGCCATAAAAACAGAGTTCTATGTGGATGATTTTCTTTCCGGCGCGGATCATGTTGACGAAATACAAGATTTAAAATTAGAAATGATTAAGGCAATGAAAGAGGGAGGATTTCATCTACGAAAATGGAAGTCAAATCTATCAAAATTATCAGAATCTGCCGCTGATAAGACGATATCCATGGGTGATTCATGCACGACTAAGGTTCTGGGACTTCAATGGAATCCTTTAATGGATGCGTTCTCATTTAAAGTGAATTTGATAGCTGAGTCGGTACTGTTACGATTACATGATCGTAACAAGCGCTGTTTGTATGGTATTTTTTCGGGTTTGTGCCTTCACTTGCTATGTTTTCTCAGTGTTGGTTGTTGTCCCCACTTTTGTAGATGTTTGTTTTATACGTATCTTTTTGTAAGGTGGCGCGAGGGTGAGAAAGATGCTGGAAAAGAGAGAGCAATGCGTATCGAGTGTGTGTCAAGCAAAACATTCCATAAGAATGTTTTTCTTATATGCCTCTCGTTTACACCAATGCGAATTGATGTAAACGAGAAACAGAGAAGAAAGACAATTCTTCTGGAATGTTTTGCGCGTCGTTTTGTGCGGCGTACGAATTTTTTTTCATTCGAGTTTGGTCTTTATAAAAATAAAGTCGAGTTTTAAATTTTGTTTTTGAACGGGTCGACTTTTGATTGTGAGAAAAGAGTCTCGTTTATAATTTTGGAAAAAATCAGTTTTTTGGAATTTTAAGAAAAAATATCAAAAGTTTAGTTTTGTATAAAAAAACTTGTAAACGGTGAAAATATTTAGGAAAATATAGTGTACCGAATATATTGTGTATAAAATATTGTATTGAAAAAAAAAAACAAATATAGTAAAATTGAATTGTTGTTGAGAACTACCCTAATTGATTGTGTGTCGCTTGTTATTACATCGTAATCTAACGGGCCGATTGGTGTTGTGGTATATTTATAAAAAGTTGATTTTATTGGTGGTGTTCGATCGAGACGCATCGGTACAGGGTGGTCCACCATTGGACGCATCACCGATAGTTTTTACGGGCAGCCAATTGAGGCTCCTCGCATTCAACGGGTGCACCGAATTATTATTTTTGTTTTACACCGTTGTCGTGACGAATATTAGCGGCAAACGGTGTCCAGTTTGATTCTGCGGGTGGCCAGGTGAGGCCACTTCAATTTTTTTTACGGGTGGTGCGACGTGGCCGTTTACCTCTATATAACGGCGAAAGTGAAAGAAAGTCTATTTTCGGTTTTGGCGGACAACGATTAACGAGTTTTTTTTGGTTTTGTGGCCAGTTGAGACCATTCATATTCACCGTGTGGTGCGACAACGCCCTTATTTCATCGCATTTGCTGTAGTTTACCGGCGGTTGGGCCGCATCGTTGGAGCGGAGCACGGCATAGCCAAGCCGCAACGTAACGGGTGGCCAACCGGCTATTGTTTATTATCAGTATTGCCTCCAACGGGCAACATTCTACGGATTCGGCGGCCAGTTGAGGCCAGCCGTGATAATTTTTGTTTGGCGGCCAGTTTTGTGTGGGGATATTTCGGTGGTCCGCCGCAACGTAAAGGGTGGCCAACCGGCACCTCGATTTTTTTTGGTAACGGGGAAAGGCCCCGCAACGAAACGTGTGGCCAGCCGGCCATTTGTTTAATTTTATTTCGGTATCGGGGAGAGGCCCCGCAACGGACGACCGCTCAAGGTCGCACCAACACAAGTGGGGTTTACGGCGGAAGACGCCCAACGGTCCGGGTGGTGGAGACACCTGTGGCATGACGGCACCAAGGCCGCAACAGTAATTTTTTTGTAATTAAGGTACGAGTTTTTTTTTATATTTTTTTATTCATTTTATTTTATATTTCTTTTTACATTTTTTATTTTTAAATTTAAATTTTGGTTTTGTAATCGAGCGCCGCACAGCGGGTGCGCGCTCGTTGCGCATTTCTCTCTCTCTCTCTCTCATCCTCTCCTTATCGTGGTGCGGGTGGAGGGGGAAGTTGTTATTTTTTCTGTGTTTTTTTTTTTCTCATCTTAAATAAAATGAATACTTAATTTTCTCGGTGTGGTGTGATGGGAGCGGAGACTCCCTCTGTGTCGGTTTAGTGTTTGCGGTCCCTTGGTGCCCGCATCCAATTCCGTAACCAGGGCTTGATCCCGTTTGAATTCGGATGGATGCGCGCACCAAGGCACCTCTTCCGTTATCATTTTTTTATGTATTTATTATTTTGATTATTCGTGTCGTTCCTCAGGTTCCGGCCGACGAATTTCGGCGGAACTCGGTTTATTATTATTAGCGTTCCCCCCCAACTTTCTGTAATCATCACGGTGTAGGCCAGGAGCCCTGCATGCCTCAAACCCCACGACCTTCGCACTTCTCCGCTGAGAACGTAGCCGGCAAAACATCACCGTGGAGGCCTCTGCAGGTGCTTAGTGAAAATCTGCAGGTTGGCAGTAGCCAGCCTGTAACAGTACCTACAAAAAGGAAGATGCTGTCAGAGTCTTGGAAAATTTTCGATCCCCTTGGATTTTTATCGCCAGTCACTATTATATTAAAAATAATATTCCAACGATTGTGGCTGGAAAAGCTTGATTGGGATGATACCTTACCAGATGAAATGGCGAAACGATGGGCTGAAGTGAGAAGTGAGTTGAACGCGCTGGAGGAGATCAAAATACCAAGACGAGTTAAATATGATACCAAGGTAGAACTGCATGGGTTTAGCGATGCGAGTGAGAGAGCGTATGCAGCGGTAGTTTACCTAAGGTCAACTGATGAAAATGGGCAAGTACATACTAACATCGTAGCTGCGAAAACAAAGGTAGCACCATTAGCAGATGGTAGCAGATCACGCTCCCAAGGCTTGAACTTTGTGCGGCGGTTTTACTAGCGAAGCTATTGAAAAACGTGATGGCGGTTATAAATAATGAATCCAAGGTGTATGCCTGGTCAGACTCACAGATCGTGCTCGCATGGCTATCTGACTATCCGTCAAGATGGAAAACTTTCGTCGCCAATAGAGTCAGTGAAATCCTGGAAAGTGTACCGTCGGCCAGCTGGAACTATGTACCGTCAGAACAAAACCCTGCTGATCCTGCATCGAGAGGATTACAACCCACAGCTCTTGGAAACTCAAAATTATGGTGGGAAGGGCCAATCTGGCTGCGACAGTCGAAAGAGAAATGGCCAATTTCAAGTAAACTAGAGGTTGAATTACGTCAAGAACAGCGAAAAACCTATCCATTGGCCAACTGTAATGCACTGATTGAAATGGGGCTAACTGAACAGCGAATTTCTGAAATATCGTCTTTCTCGAAATTGCGCAGAGTCCTGGCGTTCCGGTTTATTCACAATGCGAAGACAAATCACTCTTTGAAAAAATCAGGTGTCCTTTCAGTTCAAGAGCTGAGAGACGCGACAAATGCATGCTTCAAATACGTTCAAGGGCAAGAATTTAAACCTGAATTAAATCATCTTCGCAAATATGGCTGTGTTCCCAGAGGAAATAAACTGGAATCTTTGAGTCCATTCATAGATTCAGATGGTGTACTGCGAGTTGGTGGCCGATTGGAGAGGGCGAATGTTGCATACAACCAAATGCATCAAGTGATTTTACCCAAATCTCATAAATTGGGAAAACTGATTATCTCACACGTTCATGATCGAAATTTTCATTGTGGTCCTTCGTTGACGTCACATTTAGTCAAGCAACAGTACTGGATAATCAATAGTAGAAATATGGTGAGGCATATATTACGAAACTGTGTAATGTGTGCCCGAATGCGAGCTAAAACAAGCCAACAGATTATGGCAAATTTACCAGCCGAGCGAATTAACCCGTCCAGGCCATTTAGTAGATGCGGCGTGGACTATGCGGGGCCCATCACTATAGTAAGTAAACGAGGGAGAGGAGCGAAACCAATTAAGGCTTACATTGCTGTCTTCGTGTGTATGGTGACGAAAGCGGGGCATCTGGAACTTGTAGGCGACTTAACCACAGAAGCGTTTATTGCAGCGCTTAGAAGATTTTCAGCGAGAAGAGGGGTTCGTGCTCATATATTTAGCGATAACGGGACCAATTTTCAGGGAGCCAGAAGAAAACTGGATGAGATGACGAAAATCTTGGCGGCAAATGACTTCGAGAATGCAATTCAAGAATATTTATCCAATGTGGGTATTCAATGGCATAACATTCCACCAGCTGCGCCTCATTTCGGAGGTCTATGGGAGGCCATGGTCAAATCCGTAAAGACTCGTCTGTTAATTGCGACAAAAAATGCACACCTTACTTTCGAAGAGATGGCCACCCTATTGTGCCAAATAGAGGCGATACTAAACTCCAGGCCCCTATATCCAATAGGTGAAGACGAATCCAGTATTGACGCTCTTACACCAGGCAATTTTTTGATTGGTGCAACTCCGTACTCTATTCCCGATGAAGAATTACTGGAAGTACCAGATAATCGCCTTTCAAGATGGCAAAACATTCAAAAACGACTGCAAGGATTTTGGAAAAGATACCAGCTGGAATATTTTTGTCATCTGCAACAGCGACACAAATGGAAAAGTCAAGAGAAAAATTTGAAAACTGGAGATATCGTGTTAATAAAAGATCAAAACTTATCCCCATGCAAATGGCCATTGGGCAGAATTGTAGAAGTTCATAGAGGCGACGATGGGAACACCAGGGCAGCCACAATAAAAACTGCCAACTCCCAAAGAAGCCAACAAACAAAGAAGATTAACGGTTTCCGTTAAGGCCGGGACTATGTAAAGGCGAGATATCAAACATTATTCGTTTCAGAACACAGATATACATATATAATATTAGAATAATTTATAATTTTATGTTAGCTTTCAAACAAAACAATAATATTATCTTTCTGTTGACATTTATTAATTTCACATCTGACGTTTAATAATTATAGCAGTTGCCGGTTATTGCATTTAAATTAATTAGCCATTGTAACCTAGATGTCACTGTACAAACCGCAGACGTTAGTTCAGTTAAATTATGTTATATTTAAGTTAGAGGTCACTATATGTAGTTCTAAAAATTTGTACCATTTTGTGTAGACGAAAAATAAAACAATTATTCTTGTGACAGCTGCGAACGAGGTAAAACCTCAAAAGAATTTAGCGAAAAAAAAAATTAGTGTATTTCTAATAAAGATAGTTTGGTTAACAGTATAACCGCGAATTTTTGTTGACCATACATCGAGAATTATCCAATCATTATTTTATGACTAATAGTAATAAACCTACCGGTATATAAATTAAATCAATACTGAAGAAATCCTTTGCTGCTTTTTTTGCGAAAATTTGGTAAAATTATTAACAGTTAAAACTTTGTCATTAATTAATCTAAAATATGATTTTTTTTATATTTAGAACATGTCTACCGAAATGGTGGTGTACCACCATATGGCAAAATTGATAATACCTTTGCACATCAGTCCAAAACAATAAATAAATTTGTAAGAAAACATAATGCAGTTGCTAATACTTTCTCAACAATAAATAATTCAACATCAGAAATAGACATACAAACTATAGCCACGGAATTATCATTACAACTTTCAGACGATTACAATAAAATTAAAACCGAAATAAAACATTAAAGAAGTCCAAGAGAATTATTGCTTCAAAAATGGCAGTCTTCTTCAAAGGATAGAATGGAAAAAATACAGTATAATCATTACTTATGGTCATTTTTGAAGACTGGCCATTGTATAAACACCCACTTTGACCAAAACCAGCCAGGTATACAAAATAGTTCGGATTTTTAAGTTTTCCATTTTATTATTATATTGATGTTACAGATAAACATGGATTTTAATACAATGTACCCCAACTGTCAGACCATCAATTCTAAGTGGATTATATTTATTGCTCGGACAATGTTTTGTCAGATGCTAAACACGCAGGCCTCAAGAAGGCTTTCCAACATATACAAAAAATATAATTTAAACTCTGGTAAGAATTTTGTTGTATGATTTAAATTTTCGACTTTTGCAGTGTTTACGTAAATTTATCCCATATTTTTCAAAAACGAAATTGAGTTTAATTTCGCAAAAACAATTAAACGTTTCGCATTGCGATTCCCACGTGTTAGTATAGATTTGTCAACTATTCCTGTTCCACGTTTTATCCTTATTATAAAATATATACTAATTACTGTTGAGCTGAGACTTGAGATTACTGCTAACTGAAATATTTATCTTTTTCTACCGTTCACAACTCATTAGCGGAATTCGCCGCCTGCACGGTGGCCCGCCAACTATCTCGGTTCATCACTCGCTCGGTTCTATTTGAACATCGAAAAAAAAGAAAACAAAATATAACGTTATTCTTGAAAATGACCAAAACAGATTAGGGGAGATACTCAATCGTTGCTAGATTTGCTAACCAAAATCCTGGATACTCAGTCAATTTTACCAAGAAAATTTGAATATCAAATTATATTTTTTACAAAATTTTGTTTATTGTTATTGTTTATTTTTGCAATTGCTCAGTAAAACAATACAAAAATTTGCTGTTCATTTTTTGAAGCCGCAAAATTTACTGTGTAATTTGAAATTCAAATTTCCTTTGTAAAATTGATTGAGTAGCCAGGATTTTGGCTAGCAAGTTGCTTGCTTGCTAGCCGATGGAGTATCTATCCCATGAACTAAGTAAAACGTTGTACTGGTTGGTCCTTGTTTCTTTTATATATTTTTTTTATTTTTCCTTCCAATCAAGCATTTTCATATCTCTAACTTATATTTAATTTTCTATCAGACAAACTAGTGGCTTTAATAAACATATATACATATATCTATCAGATTAAATTAACCAAACAAATTTAAATTTTACCTTTTTTTTATTAAATTTGATAATTATAATGTAACCCTGTATATTTTAAATATTTAATTGCAGATACATACCACATTGAAATATTCAACTGCTTAAGTACTTTGTTACCACCGTTCATGGTCAACATAAATTCTAAAACATATATTTTTGTGAAATAATATATTAAAGACAGTAAGAAAGGTTTCTAATGAAGCTTGGGACATTGGCCAATCCGGAAATTGAACTGTTCAAGATCAGAAAAAATGTTTGTTGAAAAAACGCACTTGAAATCACTATTGATGTGTTTGGGAAAGTCAAATGATGCTATTCAATTCATAATTATAGATCTATGACTTTAAATATGTATGTGGGAGCTGTTTAGAAGTGGTGGATGCTCATTTTAATTATTTCAAATCTTCCAGTTAGAATATCCAAACTAATGGGTTTAATGTATGGTTATTTATTCAATTATATTTTTTGTCATACAAACCAAATACAACTAATACGTACCTTCAGTTTTGACATTGATTAAAAATTTAGAAAATTGACCGGAGTGAAAAATTTTCTCAAAAAAAATTAAATTATTATTTTTAAATTTTTTTTTTTAATTTGTTACCTGTTATACTTTTTTATTGTACTAAATAATATATTCTTATGGAAATTTAAGTATATTTGAATAATTACTTTTAATTTATCCAATGTTTCAAGGCACATGAATTATTATTTCTAATAAATAAATTACATCAATTTCTTCGATTTTTTATAACATTCAGTTTATAAAATTACAAGACTTTTCAGTTAATAAAACAAAAATAACGTTCATCGAATCGAAATCAATAAATTGTTTTCTTTTATTTTCTGAAGTAATATATCAACAAATATTATATATATATATATATATATATATATATATATATATATATATATATATATATATATATATATATATATATATATATATATATATATATATATATATATATATATATATATATATATATATTGTTGAACCAAATAAAACACCACTGGTTAAGAAGTTTACACAAATTTAACATTTATATTTATTGTGGTCATTGCTGATAATACATAACGGCGGATTCCCATCGACAGTATTACAACTACGGATCAGCTGACATTCCATTGCGGTTTCATCAAATTTAGCTATATAAACAAAAACAAAACAAAACAAAATTAATATCATACACAAGAAAATGCCTCACTGTTACTTACCCAACATTGTAAAATTATTCAATTAGTAATTAGTTACCTAAAATTAAGAAGTTCATTAATAATTTATATTGTTAAAATTAATTGTAATACTTATCTTTTCTATTATTTTGTAAACACAAAACAAGCTGTAATTATTGTCAATATTATTTTAATGTTGTACTAGAGTAGTAGTATGACGAGTGTATTTAACCATGTAACCGCAGCTACATAGTATATTTTGTACTAGTATTTTACTTAATAGTACATTTATAGTCAAATTTCATACAATCTACATTTATTATAAAATTTGAATATGACAATAGCTTAACGTATAACTGTAATTTACATGATAAAATTAGTTGTAATTAATATTAATTCTCTGTAATCTGGCGAAGAGTGAAGACACGCAAATAAAATATAAAACAATTAAATTAATTCAATAATTGTAACAGTTCAGTCTAAAGTGCATTAAAAATAAATAAAATATACAAGTGCATCGCAAAGTTCATCCACTGGTTTTGTTCTTCAAGTTCATCACTATATACATATATATATATATATATATATATATATATATATATATATATATATATATATATATATATATATATATATATATATATATATATATATATATATATATATATATATATATATATATATATATATATATATATATATATATATATATATATATATATATATATATATATATATATATATATATATATATATATATATATATATATATATATATATATATATATATATATATATATATATATATATATATATATATATATATATATATATATATATATATATATATATATATAACAATAAAAAAATAAAAATCTTAAATGGATTTTTATTTTTTTCGCTTTATTTAACAAATTTTTATTACACTCAATCAATTCCTTCTTAAGACTAACTTAATTATCTTTCTTAGCACTATTTATCTATTCATTTTGAAAGAATCTAATTACAAGCCAAGCGAGTGGAAAATTACTGTTATTTTGCTTGTTATGCATTTCTCACGATTTGTTGGATGACACGTTGAGTCGTTGATCCGCCTGTTATGCTGATGTTGTGTCTTTCTATGTTGCGATATCTCTTGTTAGATGATCTTAGGAATTTATAACTCCTCCCGGGGGTGGAGAAAGGGCGTCCTCGACCTTTGATCCAATGCCTGCTTTTCTTAGTAGATCTTGATATGACGATGTGTGGCTGCTCTGATGCGCGTGTGGTGTTTCATTTGGCCCTTTTATTTGTACTATTGTCTGATTGCTGTGAATGTAAATGTAAACAATTAGTACAATTATGCTGATAGTAGAGAGTGATATTCCTCCCGAAAGCGTCCATATCCATGTTTGATGGTTGATTTGCCTTAGGTAAACATTGTTTACCCATTTTCTGTTTCTGATGTTTTCTTGGTTGATTGTGGCAATGTCTGGTATTGTTATTATGTGACGTGTTATTTGAAGATTATGGAGTGCTCCCTGGATTACTTCGTCTGAGCCTATCCATTCGTATGACTGGAATTCTTCGGAGTTAACTGTAATTGTACAATTCCAGAATGTTACGATGAAGTTTCCTGTAACAGTTCGATTATCTGGACCGCAATTGGATGAAATTTGTGTGTTGTTTGCGTTATTTATTAATAACTTGTCTTCTGATATGAATTGCACTGTAGTTTCGGCCTCTGGTTTAACATTGCATTGGGCTTGACTCCCCATTATAAGAGGTTTAATGCATTCATCCTTGAATTCACTTATTTCCGTGTGTCTTTGTACAAAATTGTTATGGTCGTAGGTTGTGAATAACTTTGAGTTTGATTTGATCAGATATTTTGGATATTTTTGAATAATACTACCGTTGACTACTAGTGGTGCGATGGTCAACATTGTAGAATTGTTTTCTTCCAATTTTGGTACCTCCAAGATATACAGCAGAGTATCTTTGTTTATTGCGATTTTTGGTGTAACGTATTTTAAGGCTTCATCCGGTAGTGGTATTTCAACACCTTGGTCAACCAGTATGTTTCTGATGGAAATAATTTCTTTCAATGAAATTATTTTGTTGCTGGGCAGTGAAACCTTAGTTCTAATGATTGCATCTTGAATATCGTTTAATATTGAATTGATCGTGTCAATATTAATCATTATTGTGAGCAGTTCTAGTTCGGTTAGTACAATTCGGTTGGCGATTGAGGTATTGGCAACAACTTTATTTATGGCGTCAGTTAATAACTGGATTCTCCTATCGATTTGGTCGTTAATTTTGAATTGGCGATTGTTTTCATTTATAAGGTCGTTCAACGTGCTATTTATCATACGTAAGTCCTCAGCGTCCGGACTACCCGCTAACCATTTCCACGCTGTTCCTATCGTGTCCCATCTTCTTTGTCGGGTGTATTTTGGCGGTTTTATTTGATGAAAGTTATCGTGGGCTTTTTTGCATTTTTGTTTAATTATTGTGTAAAATTCCAGCTTGTCTTCTACTCTATCGTTTACAATATTGTTAATAGCTTCTATCGTATTTTCTAGGTTAGTAAGATTGATGGGATGAATTATTTTTATTACCCCTGTTTGAATTTTACAATTACTGAGTTTTAATAATACAAGGGGATCTTTATGTAAGTTTCTTAATTCTAGTTTTTGAGTTTTACATTTATTATTACAAAACATTACAAATATGAGAAATTTAAAGAAAATTTTGAACATCATTCCTGGAATGAGAAAATATTACATTAGTTTTTTTTATCTTTTCAACCTTTTTAATTTATTTTTATTTCGTTTTATATTTCTAGGAGTTTTAAATGTTTTTCCGGTTATAAAATTTGCTTTTGTTTTAATACCCCTAGGTTGTGTTTTACTTCTAATATTTGGTTTTAAAAATATTGATTGTTGATCGGTTAACTCAGGGGGTTCTTCTTTAGTTTTATTTTGTTTTTTCATCATATTTATACAACCTTCTAATTTTTTGTTTACCTCTTTATAAATTGCTTTTGCGTTTTCACTGATAATTCTTGTGTTTGTTATGTCGGATTGATTGAAGATGACTTCATTGGGGGTAAATCCGGTTGAGGAATGTATAGAGTTATTGTAGAGTGCTACCGCGAGCTCTATAACTTCACGAGTACTGTTATTTGGGATTTTGTGCTTATTTGTGTTGTATATTTCTATAATGGTGGAGTGGGTTTTTTCCACTTGCCCGTTCGATTCTGATGACGATGCGTATTCGAGCTTAACATTGATATTACTTAGAAATTCTTTGAACTGAATGGATTGAAACGTAGTTTCATGATCCGAAATTATTTCACTGGGTATTCCAAAGGTAGAGAAATATTTGATTATAGCACTCTTAACATCTGTTATATTCTTCGTATCGATGTGTATCATTTGTAAATGTTTTGAAAATGCGTCTATCACAGACAAAAAATTAGTTCTATTGATTATGAATATATCGATATGGATCCTCTTTAGCGGTTTTCTCGTACTTGGTCTTGGGGATAATTTTATATTGTAAGGTTTCCTGTCGTATTTATGAACGTTGCAGATACTACAACTATTAATGCAACTTCTGATTTTCTTTATCATGTTCGGAAAATAATAGGACCTTTTGATTTGGTTCTCAACCTCCTTAGTTCCTCTGTGTGCTCGATCATGTTCTTTCGTGATTAGGGCATCTTGTCTTTCTTCCTTAGTGACGTCTTCGACTATCTTGCTAACAAGCACGAAGTGACCGTTTTGCGAAAAGTTTTCCCTATATGATTGTTGTATTTTCCCGTACAGGGATTCTGGGGCGAGTATCGCGCTTTGTTTGTTATTATGGTATATTTTAAGATAGTGAGTTATATCTTCTTTACTAAAATCATTCTTGATAATTATAACTCGTTTTACTTTTGGGAATACTTCTTCTGAGATGATCGTGTCGAGTGTAGATGAAATTTTGAAAATTATTTGGTTCCTATAATAATTTACCGGACGTTCGGCGAAATGAAGAAAATATTCATCTGACGTATCCGCTGAATGAATTGTGTCGGAATCACTTGGTATATTGTTCTGCATTGACCCGCTTTCGGGGTTAGAATTTTGGCTATTAATGTTATGTTCACATGAAGTGTCGTTGTTTTCGCTGAAGTTTATTTCCGATTTTGGTTCGACTATGGGCATTCTGCTTAAAGCATCCGCGACAAGGTTAGTTTTTCCCTCTTTATATATGATATCATAATCGAAGTTTTCCAATTCTAACCGCCACCTTAGAATTTTGGAGTTTTTCTCCGAAGTTTTTATGAAGGTTAGGGGTTTGTGGTCGGTTACGAGAGTAAATTTATTACCGTGTAGGTAGGGACTGTATTTCTTTACGGCCCAAATAATAGCTAAGGCTTCTTTTTCGTTGGTCGCGTAGTTAGTTTCGGTGGAATTTAGGGTCCTAGATGCAAAAGCAATAGGCCTTTCCACATTGTCTTGAACTTGAGACAATACAGCGCCAAGGGCATAGTCCGAAGCGTCGGTCGTTAATATAAATTGTTTTGAGAAGTCCGGATAGGCCAATATTTGGTCTGTGGACAGTATCTCTTTTAATGATTCGAATGCTTTTACATACTCAGGGTCTTTTATATTAATGACCTGATCTTTTCTTAAAAATTTGGTCATTGGTTTTGTAATTTTTGAGTAGTCTTTGATGAAGCGTCTGTAATAACCTGCAAGTCCAAGGAACTGTTTCACTTGTTTTTGTGTCGTTGGTAGCGGCCATTCTACAATTTTTTGAACCTTATCGGGATTTGGTTTTACTCCCGTTTGTGTGATCAGGTGTCCCAGGAACTCCGTTTCTCGCTTGAGGAACTCACACTTGTCTAACTGTATTTTGAGGTTGAACACCGCCAGTCGCTTTAAGACTTTGCAAAGGTTTGCGATGTGGTTTTCTAGATTGCAACCCACAATTATGATATCATCCAGATATACATAGCAAATTTCGCCTACTAGACCACTCAATACGTGGTTCATTGCACGTTGAAAAGTTGCTGGGCCATTTTTTAACCCAAAGGGCATTCGAGTAAACTCAAAGTGGCCCTTATCTGTGGAAAATGCAGTTTTTGGTTGATCTTTTTTGTCCATCTCGATTTGATGGAATCCCGATTTTAAGTCGAGGGTTGTGAAATACTCAGATTTCCCAAGACTATCTAGAATTTCCTCAATTTGAGGGATGGGAAATTTATCGTTAATTGTCTTTTCATTTAATTTTCTGTAATCGATGACGACTCTTATTTTTTGGTTTCCAGAGGCGTCAGCCTTTTTTGGTACTACCCAAATAGGAGATGAGTATGGACTATTTGAATTTTGTATAATCCCACTATCTAACAATTCTTGAATTTGTTCAGTTACATCCTTCTTGTAATGGTGAGGGTATCTGTATGTTTTCGTATGAACTGGATTTTCGTCTTTTGTTACTATTTTGTGCTTGATTACAGTTGTGGGTGAAAGTTTTTCTCCTTGTCTCAACAGTACCACTTGATTTTTGTGAATTGCTTCTATGAGCATTTCTTTTTCGATTTTACTTAAATGTTTCGTTCGAATTAGATTTTCAATTGCGGTTTTATCCACTGGTGTATTCACGTTGATTGGAATTGGTTCGATTGCTTCGAAATTGTTTACTATTAACCCTAATCTACATAATTTTGAAGGTGGTTCTGGACTGTCTGTCGTTATTTTGACAGTAGTTTGAAAATTTTCGGCCCTGTATATACCTGGTAATATTGTAATTTCGTCATTTAGTGGTTTATTTTCATAAGCTACCCAATCACCATTTGTTTTGGTGTTAAACGTTACTGTGTGGTTATAAAAGTTTTTTGTAGGGTAATAACGGTAGAATTTGAATATTTTATTATTTAGGGATACCGTATTTGATTTATAATCAATTTTTGCGTTCATTGCCGCCATGGATTGGGACCCTAGAATACCGTGAAAAAATTTGTGAAAATAGAGTTCATAATAAGTTTGTTTTGGTAAGTTGAAGCCAAGAAAATTGATCTTTCCTTTTCTTGATAGGTTATGTGTCCCTATAATATTTTTTACTGTTGCTGTTTCAGATTCTAGGAGATATTTTGGGATGATGTTAGGCCTTATTATATTTTTATTGGCCCCAGTGTAAATTAATAACAATATTGTTTTGCCATTTGCTTTATTATGGCATTTGAGATATGGTAAGAAGTTTAACCTTCTGTATCTGATCCCTGTCCTTCCCAAAAATTTTCCTCCTCCGAATTTGTATTGGTCGATTCTACAGCTTCTTCTGGAATTTCGTGATTATATATCATTCTGCTGTTCGAAGTTTTCTTCGATCTGAGTGTTGGATCTATGTCCATTGGAATTGGTTTGGAATTATCTTGAACTGATCCCAGAGGTTTCTTTTCCGTGAAGGGATATTGCTGTCTTCTATTTTGACTCTGAGTTCTTATCTCAGTTATTTTTTTTGAATTATTTGAGATTGTCTCATTTGCGCTAAACTTGCACAAAAACGCGTATGCGTCTTCTAGAGTTTTGGGTCTTGCTGCTTGAGCGTACCCGAAATGAGGCTTTTTTAATCCTGCAATGAATGCTGCGAGAGCATCCTCTTCAATAAATGCACTGATTGCTACCCATGACATATTATAAATTGGGTTTTGTTTAGCCAAGGTTTTAATACTCTGTAAAATCTCTTTTGTTTTATTATAATATGCATGAATTGACATGTTGTCTGACTGTTGTGTTGCCCAAAGTTGGGACTTGTAAAAGGATAGCTCTTGTTTATCACCAAGAGCTTCCGTTAATATTTGTTTGATTTCCAGAAAAGTTTGGGGGTTTCCGGCTAAGCAAAGAATATCTTTGGCTTTGCCTTCAATTTTGTTTTGTACTGCTTGCCAGTAAATTTTTAATTGCTGTTCTTGGACCATTGGTTCGAAGAACGCTAAAGTGTCTTCGACTGTTTTCAGCCATGACACCAGCTGTTTTCGATTTCCATCGAAATTGGGAATTGATTTTATCGGATCTGGAATCCGGTATAAATCAATGGGTGATAATGACTGAGTTGGAATTTTTTCCTGTTCAGTTTTATTTAAATAAGCTAAAGCTTGCTCGTGCTCAGTCTGCTTTAGCGAAATTGCACTAAGTTGTCCTAGAATTTGGTTCAGTTGGTTAGTTACTTGCTCTAACTCTGACATTGTTTCTAGTTCCTTATAGTCAATATCTCGATTTACCATATAATTTGTACGTGATTTTTTGGTCATTCAATAATTAATAATTCCCGTTTGATCACTGATTAGCTTTTCGAAATTATGGGATAACAACTTAGATAAATAATAATAATTATTTATTCTGCAAACTGCCAAAAAATCGCTCGTGTCTATCTTGTAGTGCACGAATTAAAATTGTAAATTTACTGAATAAATTTAGATTCTGCTCTATCTCGTAGTGGCTGAATCTATTGAACCACAAATGTAAAAATAAAATGTTCTTACCTGTAGTTCTGGAACTCCTCGTCTATCTTGTAGTGCGTTGAATTCCGTGCTGTCGTGTGCTGGTTCGTATTGCGTTGATAGTTGAAATGTGGCGAAACTACGACTCCTCTTAGCGGTTTATTCTTCTTGAGAAAACCTTCAGCTAGAGAGATCAAGGTATATATCACTTTGACACTAACTTGATGAGTTCACTTTTGGACTGTTTTTATTCACAAGTCCTGGCACTTTATACACTTCACTCTATTAACACAAATTACCGCACGGCTGCGCCATTTATGGATCTTAAGTTTACATAACAATAAAAAAATAAAAATCTTAAATGGATTTTTATTTTTTTCGCTTTATTTAACAAATTTTTATTACACTCAATCAATTCCTTCTTAAGACTAACTTAATTATCTTTCTTAGCACTATTTATCTATTCATTTTGAAAGAATCTAATTACAAGCCAAGCGAGTGGAAAATTACTGTTATTTTGCTTGTTATGCATTTCTCACGATTTGTTGGATGACACGTTGAGTCGTTGATCCGCCTGTTATGCTGATGTTGTGTCTTTCTATGTTGCGATATCTCTTGTTAGATGATCTTAGGAATTTATAACTATATATATATATATATATATATATATATATATATATATATATATATATATATATATATATATATATATATATATATATATATATATATATATATATATATATATATATATATATATATATATATATATATATATATATATATATATATATATATATATATATATATATATATATATATATATATATATTGCACCATTTTTAACTTATCATTCCAGGTAATTTAACTTAAATTAAAGCACCATTTTTACTTTTATTAAGTTAAAAAATACCACATTTTAATAAAAGTAGAAAAGTAAAATCAACAATCTATTTATTGTAAAATCGTCTTAGCTCTAAGTAAGCTGAAATCTAACTTTGTTTTTTGTTAACTTTGCCTATTTTTTAGTTTAAATTCGTCCAGTCTTTTTTTTCAGTGTACGACTTATCATTTTCGGGAATTCGTAATAACTTTTAATCCGATTAAATGTTCTTATTATTCCTTGATAACCTCCCAACGGGGCTATATGAAATTCTTGTATAACTTGAAAAATTTCTTCTTCATTTTTCAGATGAATTCTGTTATCAGAATTGGATTGAAGTTTGAAGTTTGAATTAGAATTATTGCTTGGATTTAAAACGGGATGCTTATAGTTAGTTTAGGATTTAAATTTTTATTCGTTGAATTATTCGAGTAGGAATCAGGAAAAATTTTTGAAATCGGTGCTTTAGACTTAGTAGTTTCATTTTGTATTTGGTCAACTTGAGAATTGTCAGAGATTTGTGAATGGTTTGCTTCAGACACTTTTGTTTGTGCACGAGTAACGACATTTATTAAATTTTCTTCGATCGGGAGTTCTATTCTTGAAAGTGCATCAGCATGTGAGATTTCTTTTCCAGGCCTATATTTAATCTTAAAATCGAATTCTTCCAACTGAATTCGCCATCTAATTAATATTGAATTGGGATTTGGGGTGGAAAAAAAGTAAGTTAAAGGTTTATGATCTGTTACTATAAAAAATTGTCGCCCGTAAATGTAGGGACGAAAACGATTTACAACTACCCATTTAATAGCTAGAAGTTCTCGTTTAACCGTAGGATAATTACGTTCAGATTGGTTTAACACACGACTCGCATAAGCGATAAGATGGTCCTCTGAATTAATAACCTGTGATAATACAGCTCCGATAGCTACGTTGGATGCATCGGTCGTAATAAAAAAAGTTTTGGTAAAATCTGGAAATTGTAGTATAGGTGGTTTTATTAAAAATGATTTTAATGTACGGAATGCTTCGTCTGCGAATGCGTCCCATTGAAAATTTTTTTGCTTACCTCTTTTAATCGCTATGAGAGGCTCGACTATATCAGCGTAGTTTTTAATAAACGATCGGTAATACCCTGTTAATCCAATAAAAGACTCTAACTCTGATTTATTTTTAGAAGTAGGATACATAGAAATTGCTTCTAACAGCTTTGGGTCGAAGGAAATTGCATTTTTTGGGTTGGAGTTTTAAATTAAATTTACGAAAACATTTAAAAACTTCAACTAGTTTCTCATTGTGATTTGTTAAATCATATCCATAGATGACGACATCATCAAGGTAAACAAAACATTTAAAGCTGTTTAACCCAGATAAGACGTGGTTCATCATCCTTTGAAATGTACTTGGTGCACTTTTAAGCCAAAAGGCATTCTCGTAAAATGAAAATGACCTATATCAGTACTAAAGGCTGTCTTCTCTTTGTCCTTTGGATTCAACATTATTTGGTGATACCCACTTGCTAGGTCGAGGGTTGTATAATAATTGGAATTTCCCAGCTGCTCTAAAATTTCATTTATATTTGGTAAGGGAAAAACGTTATTGATTGTGATTTCATTAAGCTTACGAAAATCAACAACTAGACGCCATTTCTTATCGTTTGAATTTGATTTTTTAACTAATAAAAGTGGAGAGTTCCAAGGGCTAACACTATGTTCTATTATTGAATTGTTTAACAATTCTTGAATTTGCGAATTGATTTCTGATTTCATTGACTGTGGCAATCTATATTGTTTTTTATTTATAGGTTGAGAGTTTGGCAAAAGTGGAATGTTATGGTAAATTTTATTAGTCGCTGATAGTCTATCACCTTCTAAGTAAAAAATATCATTGAACTCACGATAAATATTTTGAATTGATTTTTTCTCTTCTGTATTTAAATGGTGTGTATCAATTTCGTCATCTAATTTTCTTAGTCGATCCTCGAATGAATCCGACCATTGTGTTATATTTAAGTGGATTTAATGGTAATTTGTTATATGTTAAGGTTTATTGTATGAGGGCCTATGTTTTATAAGCGAATATATATGTGTAAAAATGTTTTATAATATATGAGGATATATTGTTAAAATGTTTTCCACTAAGTGACGATATCTATTTGTTAAAATGGCTTATTATATAAATGTTTTATATGTTAATTTATATTTTTTGAATGTGTTTTATAAGCGAATGTATTTAATGGAATGTTATGATATTATTTATGGATTTTACAAAATGTTGGATGAACTAACGCGTAATTGGTATAATTGCGAATGAGTCTAATTGTATGTGAGTATATGTTAAGGTTTGTTATCGTTTATGTGTGTCAATATGTATGCATAATCAAATAGATTTATTCTTATATATATATACCGTGAAGTTCAGTAGATTATACTTTGCATCAACCTTTCCTATGCATCATAACCACTATGAATCAGGTCATGTAACTGCTATGCACATCTATGAGGCAAGGCTAGGTTGATGGAATAAATCTGCATTTCATTTTTGCGATTTGATTCGTGAGATAGTGCACCTTTTCGGTGGATTTAGATTTTGTTAGTAAGATTTAGTCTTAATTAATAAGGTTCGATTCGTAAGGTTAATGTGCCTTGCGACACTACTTGGCCTTACGCTTCACTTTGCCATGTGAAGTTAATCGACTGATATTAAAAAAGACGATGCCCAATGGTTAGTAGGTTGAATTATACTTACAAGTTTTCTGCTGGTTTTCAGGTGCTTCTGCTGCTAGTTCGGCTGGACGTTCTATTGCTCGAATAATAAAGACTGGATTTTTCCTTAGTTGATTTGGTATTTATTGAAGTTTATTCTCTCGTAGAGTTTGTTTAATATACTGACGCTTGCTTACAAAAAATCTAGTTCTTATATACTAATTTATTACTAATATTCTACCAACAACTTTAATTGAAAATTCGACAATTTTTTTATTCATGCACAATTTGGTTTTTGTTTCAATTAACAATTTTTAATTAATTTTCCATCGTCAATAATTTTTATGTCTCCGATATTCAATATTTCCTGTACATACATATAGCAACATTGTATGCTAACCCGTGTTGTGTTTTTTTTGTTGCTTTATCACACATAGTATGATTTTTGAATTTCGATTTTTATGTGTCTTATGTTTTTGTTGCTGTTTTACAGCAACATTGTATAGACTATAGGCTTAATTTCGTTTGTTGACCGTTTTCTTTTATGTACTTAAGAAAACGTATGTACTTTATTGTTGTTGCTTTACATACGTTGTACTTTTGATTTTCTTTCGTACATTAACGTATGCATGGATATTGTGCTGATCGCGATTTTGTATATTACTTTGTGTGTGATATACTACGATTTTTGTTGTAATTAATGTAAAGTATAGCGAAGAAGAATGAAATGTTTGTTTATATGATTGGAATGTCGTTTGTTCTATAGTATTGTATGTCGTTTTGATTTTACATAAAGTTTGTGTTTATTTTAGGGGATAATGGGGTTGTGAGTATCACAACAATTGTGTTGCATAATACACGTTATAATCTGCTAATTTTTGTTTTTTTATGTTTAAATCTTTTAATTCAGTTTCATATTCGTTGTTATTTAAAATACTAAAAACAGCATAATTATTTTTAGGTTGTACAACACAATTAGCTAGAAAAACACCAGGCAGTAACTCTTGAGACGGACAGAGGTACTCTTCATTTTCTTTCGATCTAATAGGTAATAAGATATACTTTTCGGATCTTGCCGGAATTATATATTTTTGATTTGGATTGTTAAGAAGAGGAATAGTAAATTTTATTTTATTTTGAATTATTTCAAGCGATTTGATATCATAATCAATTTTACATTTTTAATACTCTAAAAAGTCTTTTCCTAGAATACCAGCACAAGGTATGGGAAATGTATCTGGGACAATATGAAATTTATGGGCTAATTGAACCCGCTTTGGTAATACAATATTTGCTTGTACCATTGCCAAAGTGTCAACGCTATTTAAACTTATACCAAAGATAAGAATATAAAGATGAGTATTTATTATGGCACGCCGATGTGCACTAAATTAAATCGATAAATTTGTAGGGGAAAAAGTGTTTAGCCAAAATGAAAAGTACAGCTATCATTTTACGTTGCTCGATATTTTCTCTTTCTGCCGAATAGTATTTCCAATATGATCGAGTAGAATTTCATAACAAAAAATATTTTATTTGTTTGTACAGTATAAAACACAAATTATTCTTCAAAATTTCCTTTTCATTATTCTATGAAACTAGTGTATGGTGTTTACTGTAAGCGAAAAAAAACAAACGAAAACAATAAACAAATCCAATCCATTTATTATTTTCGTTTGGAAATATCTCTCTCTACGCATCATTTATATTTAACACGTTCGCGGACGTGAATGCTATAGCATTCATCCAACTTTTTTTCTAACATTTTCACGCAGATCAGTCATACAATTTTTTCGTTTTTTAAGAAATAAAACGACATATTTGTCAATTCTCAACAATACATTCCTTCCCGCGACGAAATATTATTGCAATTACAAAAGTTATCAAATTTGTGTTAAACACATTTTGAAAGCGTCCGCGAACGTGTTAATAAAACCGAATGAAACGAAAACACAAAATGCACATATTATGTATGTAGATATCCTCGTATATAAATACTATTTAAAATATGTAATGTGTGTACACGATCGAGAATTCCTTCTCATTTTATACATATCAAAATTAAACACGCGGCATGAAAAGAAAGATGATCGTTTAGGTGTATATAGCTACATAGAATATTTTTATTTTGGTGTGCTAAATGAAATGTAAACCAAAAAATGGGAAAAAAATATTTGGAGGATTTTGATACGGTAAAAATCAAAAACTTGTCAATGAAAAGGAAAAAATGTATGTTAACTATTACACATTATACATACATATACATTTGTGTTTTGTCTATATTATGTATATTCCTATATAGCTATACTGATTCGTCCAAATTAAATACATTAATGAGTTTTTCTATGTGTATACTATACGGATGATAGTGACGAATTCATTAATAGTAAAATAACTAACAATTTAAGAAATCAGTATTTTTTAGGAGAAAATGAATGAAATCAGCTTACAACGGAAAGATAGCATTTGGGAAATATACTTTGTATTTAGATTTGTTTCCAAAAACTGATCTAGCATGGTAGTACTAGTAGTTAATTTGTTACGATTATTGATTGATATTGATTTTTTATTGATTTTAACAATATTTGCAAATAAAATTAATATTTCGCTGTTGGCGATATACATAATTATGAGTGCTCAAAATATACGTGCAGTCCAATTTCTAAACTGCTAAGTTAAGCGTGAAAACCACCTTAAGGTTTTCCAATGGCAATAAATAAATAGATAGTTCATTGTTGGTTGTGGCTAGTCGATTGATTATTTCGATTAATGTCGAATAAGGTATATCGATTTACAGGTTTCACCAGAAGTGCAATTCTATTTTTGAATTATTACTTTTAGGCATAAAACCAATTTATTTATTATTGTTCAATTTATTGAACCGCCCCACTTTATTTAATTAATTCCATGCCGAACTGAACGTCTCAAAATTTTTGATTTGCGGTGTTTGAGATTTCAAATATCTGAGCTGGTTTTATTTGCTATTTATCAATGTTTAGCCGTCAGCTCAACAGGACTAAGTTTAAACAGCCGCGAGGCTGACAACTCGTACCTGCGAAAGCATTAAGCTTTTCACGAATACTAACAACAAAATGTTAGGATACCACCTAAATATAACAGGAGTCTCGCTTAAAAATCCGGGCAAGAACGATCGGCACATAGTACGGTAATCACATGCATCAAGGAGTATCGGTTGGGACTTGTTCGTGGTCTAATAAATGTGGGAGAAGTGTCTTTTCGACTTACGTTGCCCTCTTAGTCTTGTGATTTCTTTATTAAGTGGACTAATTTTCAAGCGGTGTAAAGAAACGCGCAGAACTCACTGCTGAGCTTGCAACGATTAGTATACTGAATTTATGAGTATTGGTGATGTAACAGTAAATAAGAAAGGGAGTACATACATAATAACTCATTTTCCTTAAAATCACCTCAAATCGATTCTTTTTAAAAGTCATTGTGTTCATAGTTTCATAATTTCTATAGATGGGCTCGGATTGTAAATTTGTGTTATGATTCGCTCGATACAATATTTTCATTCAATCATTACTGTTGAATACTGGTCGAATTACTGATCGAATCATTACTGATCATTATTCAATATATTAAATAGATATTTTTGTTATCCACTCCTCAACCCACATTATTCTCGAAAATACTCTTATTGGAAAATTTAAACAACTGTATAGATCGATCGTTTTTGTATCTTATTCCAATAAAAAGGTTAGGGTTAGAAATATGGATATAAGACACCTAACCCTGTTTGACATTATGAATATACAGGATGGCCTTACCGTCATCGGCAACGCCATCCTGTATATTCATAATGGTCAAATCGGATGATAAAACTCACTAAGTGCACATTCAGCAAATGATACGTAGGGCGCAGCAGCTGTCATATTTACTTCTAGGACAGTATAAAAGTCCGCAGTGCAGCCAATTAAAAATAAATGTATTGAAAGAGAAACGCTTATTACGGATAATATGGCGAATTCTTGCATGTTACCATATAGACCAGTAACGCCAAAAACAATTTGGACAGGCAATTTGACCTTGTGTTTTCTTTTAATGTCAGTACTTGCGTTGTTGCAGAAAGAAATTTATTTCTCTCTACTATTGCTGCACATATACGATTGACCGATTTTAACCACATATTGTTACGATTCTAACAATGTTAAAGCCAATTCTAAGGCTCTATAATTTTAGAAAAACTGGACATCAATTTTAATAGACTTCTAATTAATAATAACAATTTTGAAACTGAGACTAGACTTTAATTTGCAATATTTGAACTCGCAAACAATATCCCGTATCTGAACATTTACAATGATTCCTCAAACTTGTCTTATGTAGATCATAACCACATTAGCCGACAAAATCCCTGACTAAGCGATTTTGATAGATCATCAATTATAAGAAAAAATCGGATATTCTGCTACCTAGAAGTACAATTTACAACCATTTAATGATCCCACAACAACCAGTTTGCCAATTTTTGCGGTCAAACTTTCTCTAATATTGATTTTTTTTTTCATAACTTTCATTTTGCCAAATCATTGAGTTAAGCAATAAAGAACTTAAACATTTATCTACGATATACCAAAACTATTCCGTGTAATTTGCAAAACAACATTATTTGTCCTACACAACGAAAAGTTAAAGGATATGTGCGCTAAGAAATGAATATATAATCAATATTCCTGTATTAGACTTCACATTCCTTTGCAATTGAGCCTGGCTGAAAACAAGAACTTCAAGTGAATCATACAGCAGACGACATCATTGATGAGCTTACAGCCAAATTTAGGAAAGAATGACCCCACCATCATTTTAAATATTTCAATTAGTAATACAATACATCAATATTTCGTAAATTATTCGGTTGACTCCTTAAGTGACACACTTTGTCGCGAATGAGCTTAAAACTCAAAATGAGGTGTACCATCAAAGGGTGGATTAGTTTTGAATAATTATAAAGTGCAGTACAAATTAATAAATATGAGACACAAATAAATATATGAAACGAAGTTATCGCAGGTGCTTTTCAGGTCATCCACGCCAGCACATTTTATAGCTACATCAGGAGTAACCCAGGTTATTATAGCTACATCAGGAGTCATTTGGGAAAATATTTTTCATCTTGTTTATCAATGACGTTGAGTACGTGATTAAACCCACGATTATTTCAATATCCACCGACGATATGAAAATCTATTGAACAATCTCCGCTTTCATATTTCAATCTACATCACAGGACGATCTCAACGAATTCACCATTTGTCGCGCCATGATCGCTAAACCTGCATTTGAATGTGGGGCAATGCCATTTATTAACGTACACTAGCAAACGCGAGTATTTCTCTTCTTACGACTACTACATTTAACATGATCTTCTTGCAAGTGTTACTTTCGTTCGTGATCTTACTTATTTGTGATAACAAATTGAACTTCAGAGCACATATCGAAAATATCATGAACAAAAACATAATTTATTGATCCTTATGTTAGGAAGGCCATTTATACGACTATTATCCGAACCTTTGCTTGAGTACGCTTGTTAAGTCTGTTCCTCATATCACGCAGTCCACATACAGAAAATTGAAGCAGTCCCAGACTTTTACAATTTACCTCATTGCTTTGATCGTTTGAAACTAATCAACATTCATCTCATCCGCTTAGTGTCCGCATAGCGTCGAGCTGTTGCAGATATTATTTTTGTCCACCTATTACTGGTGGTCGATTCTCGTATTTTACTTCAAAAAAAAATTCTTATGATTATGGTCTGAATGGCGCCCATCACTATGATGCTGTGCGAGGATATTGAAAACTTCCAAAATTTTAACTTCAATATTAGCAAGTGTTATTAGATAGCAAAAAAAGGAAATCCTAATTAGGTAGCAAATGTACAAATCACCTACCCGTCGTTAAACCTATGACATTTTCAACTTATTTTACTTTAAATTTCCTAATAATTAATTTTTTTTTATTTCAATCTATTTTATGTTAGCAAAATTTTTATTAATTTTTTGCATATTTTTATTTTTTAAATCTGTTTGTTTCAAGCAGACCCAACTACTCATTTTCTTCTTTACCGCGACGAAGTATCTCGCTGAACTATTCTACCTAATTTTACATATCAGTTTTTTATGTACAGCACGTTTTCCATTAATTTTCGATCAAATTAATTTTTCTTTTAGTTCACAGCTTGATATCCTTGTTTATGGTTTCTATGCATTATATTGAAAACAAAATTCGTTAGGACTTACCCGTATTTCTTGACCTGATCCAGTTCAATTCAAATTTTATGAAACAACGCCAAGTCTCTTACTAGATTTCAAATCAAAATGCGTGATCTAAAACAAAATATGGATGAACTTCCCCATATAAAATTTGAACTAATCCGGATTAATAGGTTGTGAGCTCGTTTATTAACAGATCGCATAAAAATTCAATGTACCATGAAGGTTAGGTTTCAGTGGTTGACACTTATGCCATTTTTTGCCCATTGTGATACCACGCATTCATGCCACATCATTAACCCATTCACCTGCTCACACAACTACAGTATACCACCTACGCTACACATTGCAAGCTTCATGTCAACCTGTTCGGCGCTTAATTCTGCACTCCATCAGATGGTCTTAGTTGTGTTTATTAACATCACCGATTGTGATCGATGATGAAAATTTGATTTGCATCTAGCCTCTGATGGAATTCAAACCACCCAGTACCTCCCGGTCCAAGTGCCTAGGTTTTAACCACTGCACAACTTGTCCGGTGAACTAAATGTACCATGAAGAAGACGACGAAAAATTTTTTGCGAGTGCGAGGTACAGGTTTTTCGATACACTCAAATATTGCAAGTTGATAAAATTGATGTCCAGTTTTTCTAAAATTATAGAGCCTTAGAATTGGCTTCAACATTGTTAGAATCGTAACAATATGTGGTTAAAATCGGTCAATCGTATATGTGCAGCAATAGTAGAGAGAAATAAATTTCTTTCTGCAACAACGCAAGTACTGACATTAAAAGAAAACACAAGGTCAAATTGCCTGTCCAAATTGTTTTTGGCGTTACTGGTCTATATGGTAACATGCAAGAATTCGCCATATTATCCGTAATAAGCGTTTCTCTTTCAATACATTTATTTTTAATTGGCTGCACTGCGGACTTTTATACTGTCCTAGAAGTAAATATGACAGCTGCTGCGCCCTACGTATCATTTGCTGAATGTGCACTTAGTGAGTTTTATCATCCGATTTGACCATTATGAATATACAGGATGGCGTTGCCGATGACGGTAAGGCCATCCTGTATATTCATAATGTCAAACAGGGTTAGGTGTCTTATATCCATATTTCTAACCCTAACCTTTTTATTGGAATAAAATACAAAAACGATCGATCTATACAGTTGTTTAAATTTTCCAATAAGAGTATTTTCGAGAATAATGTGGGTTGAGGAGTGGATAACAAAAATATCTATTTAATATATTGAATAATGATCAGTAATGATTCGATCAGTAATTCGACCAGTATTCAACAGTAATGATTGAATGAAAATATTGTATCGAGCGAATCATAACACAAATTTACAATCCGAGCCCATCTATAGAAATTATGAAACTATGAACACAATGACTTTTAAAAAGAATCGATTTGAGGTGATTTTAAGGAAAATGAGTTATTATGTATGTACTCCCTTTCTTATTTACTGTTACATCACCAATACTCATAAATTCAGTATACTAATCGTTGCAAGCTCAGCAGTGAGTTCTGCACGTTTCTTTACACCGCTTGAAAATTAGTCCACTTAATAAAGAAATCACAAGACTAAGAGGGCAACGTAAGTCGAAAAGACACTTCTCCCACATTTATTAGACCACGAACAAGTTCCAACCGATACTCCTTGATGCATGTGATTACCGTACTATGTGCCGATCGTTCTTGCCCGGATTTTTAAGCGAGACTCCTGTTATATTTAGGTGGTATCCTAACATTTTGTTGTTAGTATTCGTGAAAAGCTTAATGCTTTCGCAGGTACGAGTTGTCAGCCTCGCGGCTGTTGAAACTTAGTCCTGTTGAGCTGACGGCTAAACATTGATAAATAGCAAATAAAACCAGCTCAGATATTTGAAATCTCAAACACCGCAAATCAAAAATTTTGAGACGTTCAGTTCGGCATGGAATTAATTAAATAAAGTGGGGCGGTTCAATAAATTGAACAATAATAAATAAATTGGTTTTATGCCTAAAAGTAATAATTCAAAAATAGAATTGCACTTCTGGTGAAACCTGTAAATCGATATACCTTATTCGATATTAATCGAAATAATCAATCGACTAGCCACAACCAACAATGAACTATCTATTTATTTATTGCCATTGGAAAACCTTAAGGTGGTTTTCACGCTTAACTTAGCAGTTTAGAAATTGGACTGCACGTATATTTTGAGCACTCATAATTATGTATATCGCCAACAGCGAAATATTAATTTTATTTGCAAATATTGTTAAAATCAATAAAAAATCAATATCAATCAATAATCGTAACAAATTAACTACTAGTACTACCATGCTAGATCAGTTTTTGGAAACAAATCTAAATACAAAGTATATTTCCCAAATGCTATCTTTCCGTTGTAAGCTGATTTCATTCATTTTCTCCTAAAAAATACTGATTTCTTAAATTGTTAGTTATTTTACTATTAATGAATTCGTCACTATCATCCGTATAGTATACACATAGAAAAACTCATTAATGTATTTAATTTGGACGAATCAGTATAGCTATATAGGAATATACATAATATAGACAAAACACAAATGTATATGTATGTATAATGTGTAATAGTTAACATACATTTTTTCCTTTTCATTGACAAGTTTTTGATTTTTACCGTATCAAAATCCTCCAAATATTTTTTTCCCATTTTTTGGTTTACATTTCATTTAGCACACCAAAATAAAAATATTCTATGTAGCTATATACACCTAAACGATCATCTTTCTTTTCATGCCGCGTGTTTAATTTTGATATGTATAAAATGAGAAGGAATTCTCGATCGTGTACACATATTACATATTTTAAATAGTATTTATATACGAGGATATCTACATACATAATATGTGCATTTTGTGTTTTCGTTTCATTCGGTTTTATTAACACGTTCGCGGACGCTTTCAAAATGTGTTTAACACAAATTTGATAACTTTTGTAATTGCAATAATATTTCGTCGCGGGAAGGAATGTATTGTTGAGAATTGACAAATATGTCGTTTTATTTCTTAAAAAACGAAAAAATTGTATGACTGATCTGCGTGAAAATGTTAGAAAAAAAGTTGGATGAATGCTATAGCATTCACGTCCGCGAACGTGTTAAATATAAATGATGCGTAGAGAGAGATATTTCCAAACGAAAATAATAAATGGATTGGATTTGTTTATTGTTTTCGTTTGTTTTTTTTCGCTTACAGTAAACACCATACACTAGTTTCATAGAATAATGAAATGGAAATTTTGAAGAATAGTTTGTGTTTTATACTGTACAAACATATAAAATATTTTTTGTTATGAAATTCTACTCGATCATATTGGAAATACTATTCGGCAGAAAGAGAAAATATCAAGCAACGTAAAATGATAGCTACACTTTTCATTTTGGCTAAACACTTTTTCCCCTACAAGTTTATCGATTTAATTTAGTGCACATCGGCGTGTCATGATGAATACTCATCTTTATATTCTTTTCTTTGCTTATACCTTGAATTGATATTTTTTTATCCGGATAACAAATAGTTTCAGGTTTTAAAACCCCTTTCTTAATTAAGCTTACATCCGCGCCCGGCCCGTATCAATTAGGAAATATGAATCAACATCAGGACAGACATCTAAAGTTAAATTCACATATTTAGAATTATTTTGATTATAAAGTATAGAGAATAAAGTAGTGGAAGATTTAGTAACTGTATTTAAATTTGAAGCTGAAAAATGTAAAATTGTAGATTTATGTTGTAAAATTGTATCTTTATTTAAAGTTTGATCATTTGAGCACGAATTTATGGAAGTTCTTGGACCCGAACGGCTGTGTTCACTTCCTCGGATCATATTTGGTTTTCCGGTATCGGGTATTTAACTACTTTAACATTAGAAGATGTAGGAATTTGTTTCAATGACTCGTTATATTTTCTTTTATAACATTCCGAAATTGAATGACCTTCATGTTTACAATAGTTGCATGAAATAATGTTACTGTTTATTCGATTTGAATTCGAGTTATTTTGAAATATTTTTGATTGGAATTGTTTGTCAGTCCTTTGAATAGCAGAAAAGTCGAAATCCCGATTTTGAGTATTTTGTAGCATAGTACTGTTGCTGCTCGAAGTTGGATTAAAATTCAAATAACTTAAATTATGATTTTTTCTTTTATAGCATTTATCAATATGTGACCAGATTTTTTACTATAGGAACATATTATTTGATTGTAACTTTGACCAACCGAGAATTTAGAATATGTACTTGTAGTTGGTTTATGACTTATCTCTTCTTCTACGGCTTGGGCAATAGCGTCATGTAATTTTTCGAAATGGTGAGATTTAATAATTATTTTCAGATTATCTTTCAAGCCGTCTTGAAATGAATTAAGTGCCGTAGATTCATTAATGTTTTTTATTATTTCTGCATGAGCCAATCCCTGCTTTGAAATGCATATATCATTTAATTCGTTCAGCAAGGTTTCTAGATTTTAGATGTAAAACTTTTGACACTTTCGTTTTTTCCTTGAACAACACATACTAATTCGGTGGAAACTGCACCTTGCGACCTACGTTTGAGAAATTTATTTTCTAAGGCAAGTTTCAAATCTTCCCATTTGTCATAATCTTTGTAGTGAACCAATTCATAAGCTTCACCACACAATTTTGTTTTTAAAATTTTCATAAAAAAATTTTTTCTTCCGGTTTAGTTATTTGAGACCAAAAGAGTTTGCCGTCAAACAGCGGAATAATTTTCAGCGCATGACTTATGTTTAACGCCATATTATTTATTTCAATACCGTTTGTTTGGGTCGAGCTATTATTGTTTTGTGCTTCAAATAAATTTTCGATTGATTGAGAATTTTCACTTAACACTTCATCTTCAGAAGAAGACACTTCAATTTTGACACGCGGATTAAAAATCTCTGTTACAGAATGGTTATTTTCAAATTCACTCATAAGAAATAGAAACAAATAGTGTATTTTCATTAAGATTTCGTATACCACTATTTTAAAAGACACATAACACAAAAAATACCCAATTTTTTAACTAAAAATGAATTTGATGAAATGATTAACAGAAACTAAATAACGAATTATATATAATTATAATGATTTAAATGAATTATTGTTTTAAATATAATAAATTATTACTTACAATTTGATCTTCTTTGAATTAAATTTTAAAATTGAATTTATTGGAATGCGTTGTTGAACAATTATAACACATTTAAACCGTTTTCCAAATTGAATGTGTCACAAATTGATGTTGAATTGTTACCGTTGATGTCAGATGTATTGATGTAGTTTGGATATATGTAGAATCCAAAGAATTTGTTGTGTTTATCATCGTTGGCTTATGTAATAAAAGAAAGGCTTATAGCAGGTAATTTCTTCTTACAGCTGGTTTTGTGATGAATTTAATATACTGGATGATGAATCGATGATCGTTAGTTAGATGATCGATAGTTTTATGATTTGGGCGTTTTTTTTTTATTTTATTTAGATGTTGATTGTAAAATTTTTTTTTTTTTTTATCAATTTCATGATACGATTTTGTAGAGAAAAAAATTTTTGTTTGCGCCGAGTTTTGCTTTTATGTAATTGCGGTTTTAATTTTTAAAATGAATTTTTAAATTTTTTATATTAATTTTACGATGATGTCACAATTTTTATGATGATGTCTCATACTTTCAATGTCTTTTACGAATGATTTTATTTTTTTTTTAACATGTACCACCGTTTTACCTTTAACAATTTGCGAAATTTTATTCTACAATATTATTTGATTTCAGTTAAGATTTGATATTATAAAATTTGTATATTATGAGCACTGTTATATGACTGAATTTTGTCAGTTAAATTTGTTTATAACCGGTGGTAATATATAAGAGTAGTATATATTCGTCATGAAACACTTTATATTAAAATCACTGTGACCATTTTTTTTAAAAGATTGTTTTTGGTATGTTTACCGCTGCCACCAATGTAATGAATATTTATATGTGATGAATATTTAGAACTTTTATTAATATGTATTTTTCACTGGACAACCATTATATTTAATTTTATTTACTAAGCGCAATTGATTATGTTGCTAAAGGTTTAGGGTAATTTATATTTTTATAAACACTTAGTTTAAATTGAAAAGCTCAGAATAAGATATCATACTTTTTTATGTTCTTTATTAATTTATATTTTTAGTTAAGTGTATTTAAATTACAATTAAATTTTATGTAAATTATTTTATTGAAATTTCAAGTATATTATTGGTTCACTTTTAAAATACAGATTAGTCTAATTTCTACAAAATGTTTAGCTTATATAGCCAAACTAGCTAGATAGCTGTTTCCCATAAGGTCGTGCGCTTGTGTGCAAAAGTATTAAGCTTTATTTTGTATACAAAATTAGTGTATTGCTACATATATCACAATAGTTTGAAGCTGCCATGACAGTCGAAATAAAAGCATCATAAGATTATAACTTTTTAAATTAAAAGATAATAAACACAAATTATTATTTTAATTTTGGTAAAAACTTATTAAAGTATTAAACTTTATTAACGTGAAAAATTTTTTGAAAAATATACAAAAATAATATTAAGATTACTTAATAAATACTTTTATTATTATTAAAACGATCGATTTCGGCGTTTAACAAATCGCCATCATCAGGTTAGATACTTAGATACTTGAATAGTAGATACTTGAATAGTCATAAGATTACAATATCAAATGTTTGAAAGTTTATTTACAATTATTATTTAAAACTTGAGATATAGTGCATTGAACGCAGAAAGTATTCGTTGGCCGGACTAGTGGGTTACATTGGGCGATAGAGGAACATTTAACGTATTAGAAATAATTTTTTGAAAATTTTTGTATGTTTAGTAAAATGCAATTCAATTTATTTTACTAAACATACAAAAATTCTCAAAAAACTATTTCAAATACGTTAAATGTTCCTCTATCACCCAATGTAACTCACTAGTCCGACCACTAGTTTGATCATAAAATACATAACGTAAAATTTCTTAATAACATAATCGGGGATGGGCAAATAATTAATAAATATCATTTATTCGTATTGGCCCCGAAAATTTTTCTGTTTTCATATTATCCTGAAAATTCAATAATTTTACTCATATAGTCTGAGACAAAACTATCACGACACAATCATTTTTCGGGGCTGAGACTCAAATAATTGGTGTTACCATCGCATTTTTCGGGGATGGAATTTGGGCTATCTTCACATACATTGTAAACACCCACGAAAAACACAACCAAAAAACCCCAACGAAAAAACTATTATTATTTTTTTTTTTTTTGGTGGAAGAATTGGAGTCTAATTTGGAATTTAGAGTTGATATAGTCGTTTAAGTGACTTTAGTCGAAATTAAACATAAATTAATAAAATATGTGAATTGTAATAAAATACATATAGAGATTATTTGAATGTGGCGGGAAGATGCACAACACATTTACGAATACGGATGGCCAACAACGTCGTTCAGCAACCATTTTAGTTTGATTTGTTTTTTTCTCTTTCCCTTCTTCTTTGTGAAATACAATTTAAATAAAAACCACACTGCGTATTATTTCTGCCATTCGGTTTTATTTTTCTATTCCTCTTCCATACTTGTTTTTTATCTTTCAATAAGATGAATTGCTAAATTATTTTTGGATCGGTATGTTGGGCAATAGGGAGGGGTGGTCTTATTTCGTGTCGGTTCCATAGTTACACGCTGGGCTTGCTACTTCCTTTCAACCCCTTGGCATTACATCCACAGGGTCGAAGTAGTCAGTCCAGTATATGTGTTATCCATTCTGGTGACCGTAAAGTCTACATGGTCTTCCCGTGGCACTCTGGCAGTCTCAAACTGTTGGAGTGTGAATTATAGAAAACCCTCTAGAGGTCCTCCGGGTGAAGAGGGGCTTTGTTTTTATTCAACGCTATCTTATGAATTTTCTTTTTTTTATTTAAAAATTTATTAAGAAAAAAAAGATAGGAACTAATGTTCATCTATGGTCTCCTAGGAATTTACAAAAATATTTTTTTGATAAACGTCGTATTACTAAAAATTTCAAAAAACAATTAAGTAAACATTTACAGTAGCAAAACATACAACAAAAATTTTAAATTTGCAAGAAATTTAAGATTTCACAGAACTTTGATAAACACAGCTGAAAAAAAGCTTGTACAATAAGTAGCCCAATCATATTGGTACATTTAAAAAAAAAAATAAAAAATATTAAAACAAAACGTCACTAGGTCAAAAAGGAGAACTATGCATAGAGTTAATAAAATATAAAATAATATTCTGGTTTACTTTTGAAATTTACAGAACGCTTTTCTTCTGAAAAAGAAACTTTACATTACAATTAGATTGATGAACAATTACATCTAAAACATAAACATGAAAATTAAACTGCCGAATCTTATCGGTAAAACTTAAGACAAATTAAGACAAATTAAAAACTTTCGATTTACCCTTGCTAATAAAAATGAAGAGTGAAATTATTAACTCCGATTTTCATCAGTTTCCTGCGGAGTTTTCAAAAGGCTTTTCATCGCTAATGATCTGATTTATTTAAGAGCACTTTAAACATGAGGAACTTAAAATTTGTAGTCCACCGATGGCAATAAAAAATAAAGGTTATAACAAATAACTTAGACATTCAACGGTTGCTGTAGAGTTTTCAAAAGGATTTTCATCGCCAACGATCCAGGGGAGAAGACAGTTGATAATATTTTGTGTTATGACCAAATAAAATTAAAGTTCTTAGACCAACTGAGGTGTTCCTAGACATCTTAACACAACCTGAGGTAAATGAAGTGTTAGCTAGAAACCATGCCAATTGGAAATAATTATTAAAAGCCCCCATCCAGGGGTGCAAACAGTTTAGAGGATTTTGTAATATGACCAAATATAATCAACAATTCTTAGACCAACTGAGGTATTCCTAAAGATCGTAAAAGCACTTAAGGTATTTGAAGTGTTAGTTGGAGACGAAGTTAATTAGAAAAAAATATTAGCAGGCATTCATCCAGGGGTGGAAACAATTTATAGAATTGTGTATTATAACCAAAAATAATAAAAAAAAATTAGGTTAACTGAAAAATCTCTAGCGATCTTAACACAACCTCAGGTATATAAAGTGTTAGCTGAGGACCATGTAAATTAGAAAAAATTATCAGGAGCCCCCAACCATGGGTGGAAACAGTTTAGAGGATTTTGTATTATGACCAAATATAATAAAAATTCTTAGACCAACTGAGGTATTCCTAGACGTCGTAACACAATTTCAAATATTTATTGTTTGTTAGAGATGATGCCAGCTAGAAATAATATAAAGGAGCTCCGCATCTATCGGTGGAAACAATTTATAGAATTTTGTATATGGCCAAATATAATAAAAATTTTTAGGTTAACTAAAATTTCCCTAGAGATCTTAACACAACCTCAGGTGTATGAGGTGAATTAAAAAAAATTGTAAAAAGCCTCCTATCTAGGGTTGAGAACAGTTTAGAGGATTTTGTGTTATGACCAAATATAATAAAAATACTTATGCCAAGTGAGATATCCCAAGAGATTTTAACACAACCTCAGGTAAATGGGGTATTAATTGTAAACCATGTCAGTTAGAAAATATATTCAGTTACTCCCCATCCAGGGGAGGGGACATATAATATGATTTTGTATTATGACGAAATATATTAAAAATTCGAAGGCATTAATAAGCAAATATTTTTAGATAGATTTTGGCCAGTTTATGTTATGCAAAAAAATTCAAGAAAATCTCCTGGAGGTTTAGAGTAACACCTGAATTGTAGATTAATTGAATCATTCTGCATTCATAATTTTGCTTCCTACACTACTTAAGATTTCGAAGGCATCAAAAAGCAATTTATTTTGCAAGCAAGTCTAAATACACTAATTTGCCGCTTAAAAATAGTTGCGTGTTATGTACTAGCTATACGCATAAGGTACATAAACGCTTGACATTAAATTAAAAAAAACAAGGATAAATAGAATTACATAACAAAGCAAAAAAATAAAATAAATTTACAAAACAGGGGTGGGATGTTGTATCATAACTTCAAAATTTATATTGATTTCATGGCGAGTAAAATTTAACGTTTTCCATTTAAATTACGTTGTTTCTATTGCGTTCTCTAAAAATTCGAATAAACGAAAACAAAGTTGAAAAGCGAAACGGCAAACAATTTTATGTTCAACATCCCATCCCAGATTTTGTATGATATTATATGTGCGTACAATTTTGGTTGATAGATTCACCAAACCAACAATAGATAACACGAAACACAAAAAACGGAAAATCAGTCGTGTACCTTGTCACGGTAATTTGGCATCAAAGACTCAAAAAAAAGATTATTATACAGACGCGACCAAAATAACATGGCCGTCACAGAATGCCAACATCTCGTTCTTATTGAAAAACCCTTTATAAGAACGGATAATTATAAGTTCGAAGAAGTGATAGAGGTAAAACTAGTTGGTAAAAGTGAGATGGTGGATGCAGTTCCCTTGGTATTCCTTCAAAGAAAAGCAGACAAGGCAAACCAAAATCATTGTAAACAAAAAAAAAAAGGTTATAACAAATAACTAAGATACAATAAGAATTAATGATTTTAGTGATTAATTTGTGTGTGACAACAACAACAACTAACTACTAGCTAACTACTAGTACTATACAATTGGTTTTTATTGTGCTCAAACACAACGGTAATACCGTACGTCAACTCGTTTTTTGAGTGACAGAGTGTCCCTTCACCAGGACCTTACATCAATTCGTTTGCTGAGTAACAGGGTGTACCTGCACCATGGCACCGAAATTTAAAATCTACCCGACAACTGCCTACGGGCAGGATGTCGTTTAGAAGCAAAAAACGGTTCCAGCCTCTCATGAATATGAGGGGAAGCAGCAGTCCTCTTCAAATAGAAGAAAAGAAAAACAAAAGGAAACGACTGTTTTTCGAAGAAAACAAAGCTAACCAAAAATATGTAGTGGTGAAGAAGGCTGACAATGACAACAGTTTTCGAGGAGTATCGCCTTTCTTGATTGAAAAAGGCTTATCAATGATCACGTCACACAACAAGGAGACGCAGCGACTACGTATCGGGGATCTTTTGGTGTTAACAAACAAAGACGAAGGATTTCAAGCGTTAATGAAGGCCACTAAACTAGCAGACATGCCGGTTAAAGTAGAAGAACACAAATTTTTGAACTTCAGTAAAGGTGTTATTTATAGTCATGATTTGATGTATGTTGAGACCGAGGAGATTGAAAAAGAATTAAAAACTCAAAATGTGATCAAAATGGAACGGATAAAACGAAAAGTTAATAATGAGCTACGAGATACGCCACTACATATCATTACATTCAATACAATCGAGTTACCGAATCACATCAAAGCGGGTTTTTTGAGCCAAAAACTGCCAACGGTACGGGCATTCGAAAACTAAATGCTTTCGTCCAAGAACATGTCCTAAATGCTCGAAAAATGTAAACGAAGGACACGAGGAAGAAGTTTGCGAACCCGTAAAATGTGCAAACTGTGCAAACAATCACACCGCATTTGACAAAAATTGCCCGATATTCATAATGGAAGCAGAAATAATTAAAATTAAAACAATGGATCGCATCACTTATTTTAAAGCAAAGGAAACATACTATCGCGAAAACGCCAACACTACTTCAGCAACGATAGGCACACATAAAAAAGAAACATATAGTGAAATGCTAAAAAGAAACAAAGTAAATGTGGCAAAATGACACCAACAGTAACAACAATACAAACAAAAATATAATAATAATAACGACAACAATAAACTCAACAACAATAATAAAAACAACAATAATAATAACAATAACAATAATAATACAAATAGTATCAACAAAAACCACAACAATAGCAACAACACCATCAATAATGAGAACAACGACAATAATCATAACAACAATAACAATAATAACAACAACAACAATTATAATAACAACAACAATAAAAATAAAGATAAAACTTCAGTACTGGAAAACAAAGAAATGACGAAACAAAAATTAAACAACATTACAACACAAGAGCCAGGACTGAGCAACACTAAAATTGTCATCAAAGCAGTGGCAGAAAAGAACAGCGAAGATGTATTATCAAGGCGATATGTAGTTTTTAATCCTAAAGGGAGGCAGATTACACAAAACAATGATCAAGGTTTGAGTGATGATGATTATTAGAGGGAAGGAGGGAAAAAGCGTTAATTTTTGATTTAAATTGTTTTTCCCTTCTTCCTTTCTTTTAAATGGAAGTGCGAAAGATAAGATCCAACGAATGCATGGAAATTGGTCAGATAAATATCCGCAGCATGTATGCCAATGGCGATATGTTGCGGACTTATCTAGCCAAGAACGATGTGAATGTAATGCGTTTGTGTGAAATTTGGGGGCGTGAGGGTAAGACGTTTCGTGTAAGTGGGTACAATTTTCTGTTTAGACCGAGGGCCGATGGCTTCGGCGGAGTGGCGATATTGGCACGGACCAATATCAGCATGGTACAGTGCGACACAAAACTCGAAATCTGGACAGAAATTTGTTATTTGTGAGTGTATATGCAACTCCAATTGAATCAGTGAGTGATGGAGAAAAAAACCTGAAATTTTTAAATTTTGTTTGACTGGGTGGAAGGAAAAAGTGACGTAATTCTGGGGGGTGATAAGCGATTGGGTTTCAAAGTGCATATGAAAAAATTAGCCGATAATTGCAAGAGTAGATTGAATATAATCAAAAGGGTGAGTAAACCGAAATGGGGAGCTCATCCTGGTGTGACTGGTATGTTACGAAAGGCGCTTGTTCCATCAAAAATTGCGCATGGACTGAGTGTATATGGTAATGGATCCAAAGTCGGGTTTAAAAAGTTGAGGAATGTAGAGAATGCCTGTGCCAGGGTGGTATTGAGGGCGATTAATTCAACCCCAATACACACGTTGTGCTCAGAATTGGGTGATCACCTCTTAATTATAAGAGGGAGTGGATCACCGTGCGAGAGACGGTGCGAATGTTGACTAAGGATAATAAATTGGTGAATGAAATGAAAGAGAGATTGCAAAGAGGGATGGACTACCAAAGGACACAAAGATCACGGGTGATTTTGGAAAGTATTAATGTATTTTCCAAGATTCGACCTGTAAATCCGAAAGTCCCTCCGAGCAATCTAATTGTGCCTTTAAATTTTGGTGATACAACAAAAGCGATTATGAATGAAGTTATCGGTTAAGAGCGAGTTTTTAAAAATCCGAATGAACTATTTTGCCCGTGTGGAAGTGTATACAGATGCTAGTGTGAATGATGATCGAGTAGGTGTAGGAATTTTTATTCCGTCAATAAGAAAAGAGAAAATACTACGGTTGAATGCAAGCATCTGTATAATGAATGCAGAGTTGATTGGAATTAAGGAAGGGATCAATTTGGCAATGACACAAGGGAGGAGGAGAGTAGTATTATTCTCCAACTCCCGGAGTGGATTGTAATTAATTAGTAGGGGTGGAGGAACTCATGGTAATATGTATGTGGAAATGTTATATGAGTACCTTCAATCGTGTGGGAGTGAGGTCATTCTTGAATGGATACCTTCACACCTACAGATTGAAGGTAATGAAAGAGCCGATATACTTGCAAAAAGGGGTTGTTTGGTTGAGGAGGTAAATGAATATGAATTCATGGATGGAAGAGATGTGCTTCGCAAGTTTCAGGTGAATCTGTGGAGAAAATGGGAGAGAGAGTTTGTTGAAAAAGTGGTGGTTAGAGGCAACCTTTCTTTATGGTACTCAATGGAGATACTAGAATGACAAGAACAATGTGTTACAGGCTGGCTACTGCCAACCTGCAGATTTCACTTAAGCCACTGCAGAGGCCTCCACGGTGATGTTTTGCCGGCTACGTTCTCAGCGGAGAAGTGCGAAGGTCGTGGGGTTTGAGGCATGCAGGGCTCCTGGCCTACACCGTGATCATACAGATAATTTTGAAAAAAAAATTAAAAAAAACCGCAAATAGTAATAATAATAACCGATGTTCCGCCGAAACTCGTCGGCCGGAACCTGAGGAACGAACAGCAGATAATCAAATAAATAATAAAAAGAATAATAACGGAAGAGGTGCCTTGGTGCGCGCATCCATCCGAAATCAAACGGGGCAAGCCCTGGTTACGAAATTGGATGCGGGCACCAAGGGACCGCCATCACTATGCCGCCACATAGTGAGTCTCGGCTCCCATCACACCACACCGAAAAATTTAATAATTCATTTTATTCACAGAAAAAAAAACAACGAAAGGAAACAACTTCCCACCCCACCCGCACCAAGATAATCGAGAACGAGAGAGAGAGAGAGAACAATGCGTACCGAGCGCGTGCACCCGCTGTGCGGCGCTCGATTACAAAAATATAAAATTTTGATATAATATATAAAAATATGAAAGAAAAATAAAAAATCAAAAAGAAGTAAAAGTAAAAATATAAAAAAATGTTACCTTAATTAATTAATTTTAAAAAAAACCGTTGCGGCCTTGCGCGGCCGGGCGTTGCGGGGCCTTTCCCCGATACCAAAAAATTATACGAGGTGCCGGTTGGCCACCCGTACCGTTGCGACCTTGTGCGGTCGGGCGTTGCGGGGCCTTTCCCCGATACCCAAAAAATAAAACGAATAGCCGGTTGGCCACCCGTACGATGCGGGGCCTTTCCCCAATAACAGTAATAACAAATGGCCTCACCTGCAACCTTTTTGCTTTAATATATGTGACCTTAAACTTCCATTTGGCGTTGGATCGCCTTGAACCGCTGAATGGCCTCAACTGGCCACCCGTTATCACAACACCCGTTGGTACGTGGTACCGTTACTAATTATCCCACCACTCGTATCAGCAAATAAAATCGTATATCGCCAACAAATAAAATCGTGTGCCACTTCGATGCCACCAGGCCACTAATTTCTGTATCTCGTGTAGCGAATAGTTTACGCCGCGATAGATTTATTCTCCAGTTTCGTTTCACAAGTCAACCAGCTTTTTCTTTCCGCCTTTCAAATTTCACCACCCAAAATGGTGGCTTATGAACAATTTCGTAGGCCGAAAAATTCCCTTTTCACAATTAATCGCAAAAAGTAAAAAAAAATTTTAAACACATACAAAATTTACAATTTTATTTTTTTTCGTTTATCACAAAAATAACACAAGTATTAATTTTTATTTTGGTCTTTTTTTTTATACACATGAAAATTGTTTATAAGAAAATTATACAATTTTTTTTTTTTCAAATCAAAATGGAACTCGAATATTTAATACGACATTCCAAAACTATAGACTTTCTTTCATCAAATCACAAACAAAACTCTATGATTCAAAATTACAAACCAGACTATTTTTTTTATTAAAATCAAAACTCGAATGAACAAAAATTCGTACGCCGCACAAAACGACGCGCAAAACATTCCAGAAGAATTGTCTTTCTTCTCTGTTTCTCGTTTACATCAATTCGCATTGGTGTAAACGAGAGGCATATAAGAAAAACATTCTTATGGAATGTTTTGCTTGACACACACTCGATACGCATTGTTCTCTTTCTCCCAGCATCTTTTTCACCCTCGCGCCACCTTACAAAAAGGTACGTATAAAACAAACATCTACAAAAGTGGGGACAACAACCAACATTGAGAAAACATAGCAAGTGGAGGCACAAACCCGAGGAAAATACCATACAACAGCGCTTGTTACGATCATGTAATCGTAACAAATGGAACGAGTGAGACTGAATCATGGAAATTGGAAAGCATGCTTGAAGAAACGCAATTTGATTCAGTGTGAATTATGTGACAGCTGCTTGGTGGTGGAGGACATCGAACATTTGATTTTAAAATGCTCTGATTTTAATCAGAGCAGACAAATGTTCGATGTTCTTTTGAGTGCAAAGCATTTGACAGAATTATTACGAATGGGAATGAACGTTTATAAGAATGTGTATAATTTTATTAGAATGAATCAGATAGAAGTATGAAAGGGGATCGATGAGCGAAAGGAGAATGATTGAAAAAAAAATATATATAATTTTTACTATAATTTTTTATTGTTTGATTGATGATCATTTGAAAACAAATGTAGCGGCTTCAAGAGAAAAGAGAAAGCTTCTGTAAATTCAAGTTCTGGTTCTGTTGGAGTGGAGAACGTTTGAATTAATTCAATATTTTTTTTAAATAACAGTTTTGCTCGTTATGTTGAATATTTGATATTCATCGTCTTTCTCGCTTGATGGATAATGGAGATATTGTAATATATCAGAAAAAATATTCCGTCTTTCCTCAATGCGAACAATTATAGCTTCTTTAAACTCTTTCATCCTAATATTGATTTTTGTGCACTAATCTCATCTAGCATAAACTTTTAAGGTTAGATCCGACACATAAAAATTTACATCTTTACGGCAAAGTACAGCAACTTTTACTGGCTGCAATGTTGCGATTGTGGATGCAAGTAAAACTATTTCTATACTATTCTTATCTTCTGTGAAACTGAAACTTGATTTAATATCCATGTTCAAAATTTGAACAATGGCGTGTACATATTTTACATTTGTAGCAAAGGCGTAGCATTTTTTAAGAATTAAATTTAATTAAAAAAACTTAATTTCTTGGTTAATTTATAAAAAAAATCGAATAACTACTAAAATTAAAACATATCGAAATTTTTTTACTCTTACCGAAATACCGGTAAAAAATAATTTACCGGTAATTCGGTAATTCATTTTTGTCAATTTACCGGTAAACCGATAAACCGATTTACCGGTAATGCAAACACTAGTTCAAATAGTATAGTAGTAGAATTAAATAAATGAGTAAGCAAGGTCGCTTATTCAATGATGTAATATATTTAAACTATATAGATATGCAATTGTTTATGATTGTTAACTGGGACATACAACATACATATAAGATAAAAGAATATACTAATCGTGAACTTGAAATCGCGTGTACGATATATTATTTATTCGATATTAGATTTTCGTAGTAAAGAAATAATAAGATTGAAAATTATTATGAATAAATTTTATAAAGAAAAACTTACCCTTTTTGTGTTGTGGTGTCTCTGCACTTTTGTGAATACATAATGTTATTTAGAATTGGCACGAGTGCTTATATGATAGTGAAATTTTCTTTATTTATTATTAATTGTTACAAGTTAATTTTGGAAAGCATTGCAATTAGTTAAAATAAGATTTGGACGATTTATAAATTTACTCTACACGGTAGATATTATAATTTGACTGATACACTGGTTGTGTCGGTATTCTCCCTTCAGACCTTGAAAATCTATGGAAGGGTAACGCAAATTCTCAACAGACCGTACCGATATCCGCAGCTGTTAGAATATTTTGGTAATTTTGATTGAACACAGAATAATTTATAACTATAACTTTATATTGAAATATTTTATAATTTGGTTTTTTGATCACGGAACTATATGGTCTTATTTGTTGAAAAGCCACGGAACTATTAAATTTCAATTATTTACTTTTCTTTTAGATCAATTTTAATTTTCATCGATTTTTGATGCTTAAGCAAATTTGGTTTTAAATGGTTTTTTGTCGATTCGACTTTTCATGCCCAGTACATTGTAATTTTGGGTCATGATATTTTTGGTAGTTCGGTAATTTGATAATTTTATGCAAATTGTTGTTGTTAATTTATTCTACTTTGTATTTTGGGTTAATTTTTTATTTGCGTTAGTTTTTTATGCTTACATTTAATGTTTAATATTGCTATTTTTGTGATCTAATTTAGGAGTTATGTATTTATTTAAAAATTGCGGTTGCTTATATTTCCGCCCTAAATACTTTGTTTTCTTCATGTAAATTGTATACACTTTGTATATACTTTTATATGATTTACTTTTATATGAATGGACTTTGTATCACAACATACCTTCCTCCTTAGCGAGTGAAGATTTTGTATGCAAAATTTTCATGTTGAAGTTATTTTAATATTTTGGTATATGTTTATTTTAGCATTGGCTATCTATTCTCTATTTATATTTATATCGTTATTATAGTTATTATTATTGTGCTTCTGTTTCTGCGGATGTTGGTTGTCTGTGTTAAATTGTTAGAATTTGTTTTCAGAATTTGGCATTCTAGACTGTAATAGTCAGAATTTACCTATCTTATTGATTAGGCTCTGATGTGGTTTCGCTCTATTGGTGTTCCTTGTATGAATGTTGTTCTGGTATTGTCTAAGTATTTGCTTGATGTTTGGCTTTTTATCTATTTTGGTGTTGTATCTTGTCTTCTGTGTCGTTGTATTATTTATTGTGTATTATATTTTAATATTTAATTATATTGTTTCTATTACTAAGGTTAGTATTTACTTAATGTTCTACTTGTTTTCTGTGTTTGTGTGTGTAAATCGTTTTAATTTATGTGTGTAATATGTATTTAGCAAAACCAAACACAATCATATTCTATAAGCCGTATTGTTGCGACACACATGTAATTTTTCACTTCTGTTTAATTGTATTGTACGTATACGAACATGCAATTTTATTCTCTATTTACTCGAAGTTGTGCATATGTTTCGAAAATACATTTACATAAAAAAAAATGTTTAACCCTTTGCGGCCTTTTGGTATATAATATACCACAAAATTAAAAATTAATGCCGAAACTAGCTTATAGTATACATACTGAGCTCATCCTCTACTCTCTCACCTCTCAATAAGAAATATGGTTTTTGAAATGTGCTTTGTTCATTATGTTTATTGGAATGGAAAAGTGAAATAGAAGTTCAAGAAAAGTATGGTTTGCATTGCGGCCCGGAAAGGGTTAAAGGAAAAAATAGAAAACACAAACTAGTGGGTGTCTTATTTGTTATTATATAATTAAAAAGTGCATTTCGATCACGATTTTTTTTTTTTTATTTCCATTTTTCATTATTGTTTTAGTCTTTTTATGCATGAATGAGGCGTGGCTTCACATATTTGATCTTTAAATCTATTTTGTTTTTTGTTGTTTGGATAAATATAAGCGAGAAATCTAGAACAAATGTGTCATATTCGATTTCTATTGGCGGTATACAAATACTACCAAATAGAAGTTAAAAATGTACACCAATACTATCAAATAGGAGTTAAAAAGTAATATTATCTGCGTGTATAGCCGATTATAAGCCGGCTTATAGAATATGATTGTGTTTGGTTTTGGTATTTAGCTTACATTTACTTATTTTACGTTACTTAATTGTGTATATATCTTTCGATATTGTACTTAATACTTAATGATTAAATTTGTTTATTATTTATATTTTTCTTTAAAGGAAGTTTATTACTATTATTACTGTATATATATGTATATATATATATTTTTTGTATGATTATTATGCCTAAAGTTAGTGTTCATTTTTTTTTTTTTTTAAATATTTTCTCTTTTATATGTTAGTACTTATAAGTGTTTATAAAATAGAAAATATTTGGTCAGTTTGTGACTATTTAGGAAAAGTTTATAATAGTGAATTTTTAGACAATTTTCGCGTGACATTTCTTGTTTCCTTTTGCATGCCATTGCATTTGGTTTCCGCAAAAGGGAAAAAGTATGTAATAGACGGTGTTTTTTTTATTTTTTATTTTTTAAATGCTAAAGGTTACTTTTTTGTTTATTTTATTGTTAGGGGTTTTAGGTAGGGGTTTTGAGTAACTTGGAAATTTTAGGGCTTCGAGAGGGAAATGTGGGGGTCTGGTGACTATTGGGCATTTCCAGTTTTTTATTCTGTTTTCGAGTAGTTTAATCCTTTGAAATTTTTGTTGCTTTGCTTCATCATCATCCATTTTCCATTGGGCGTTTTGCTCCAATTCTCTGATTGCTTCTACTCGTCTTTTTTCTATTTAATTAATTTGTTTTTCGTTGTATGGTACAGTGGGTGGGTCGTTCAGTATTGTTATCCAGAATTCTTCAGGTAGATCTGGCAGTGCTTTGTTTTGCTCCTCTTTTTGTCTGGCAAGTTTTATTTTTGTTTTGTTATTTTCTTGTTGTTGGTAGTTTTCCCATTCTATTGTGGCTTGCTTCAGGCTTTCTTGTCTATTGTTTTCTTCTTTTGTCATTGTCATGGCTCGGTTTATTTTTCTGTAGGGATTTAAATGATTATTTTATGAGAGAAAATTATTTATTATGAGTTAGAGTTAGTTTTTTTTTTTTTTTAAGAGTTAGTTTTTTTTTTTTTGAAGTAAATCTTCTTTAGGCACGCTTGACTTGGGGACTAAGCTGGCAAATGCGTTACGAAAAGTGTAATCGAACGAGGCGAATGAAACAATAAACGCAAAACGAAATCATTTTCGTTTAGTATCAGGATGTGCCATGACAATTCATAAATCCCTAGGTGGAACATTAGTTGATACCATTTTATTTTAATAATTGGTTAAAAAAATTGGAAAATAAGAAAATAAGAAAATTGGAAAATTGGTAAATGGCAAATTGGAAAATTGGAAAAATTGGAAATTTCGAAATTTGCAAAATTGGAAAATTTGAAAATTTGTAAATTGGAAAATTATAAAATTGGAAAATAGGTAAATGGAAAATTGGAAAATAGGAAAATATGAAAATATGAAAATATGAAAATATGAAAATATAAAAATATAAAAATATGAAAATATGAAAATATGAAAATATGAAAATATGAAAATATGAAAATATGAAAATATGAAAATATGAAAATATGAAAATATGAAAATATGAAAATATGAAAATATGAAAATATGAAAATATGAAAATATGAAAATATGAAAATATGAAAATATGAAAATATGAAAATATGAAAATATGAAAATATGAAAATATGAAAATATGAAAATATGAAAATATGAAAATATGAAAATATGAAAATATGAAAATATGAAAATATGAAAATATGAAAATATGAAAATATGAAAATATGAAAATATGAAAATATGAAAATATGAAAATATGAAAATATGAAAATATGAAAATATGAAAATATGAAAATATGAAAATATGAAAATATGAAAATATGAAAATATGAAAATATGAAAATATGAAAATATGAAAATATGAAAATATGAAAATATGAAAATATGAAAATATGAAAATATGAAAATATGAAAATATGAAAATATGAAAATATGAAAATATGAAAATATGAAAATATGAAAATATGAAAATATGAAAATATGAAAATATGAAAATATGAAAATATGAAAATATGAAAATATGAAAATATGAAAATATGAAAATATGAAAATATGAAAATATGAAAATATGAAAATATGAAAATATGAAAATATGAAAATATGAAAATATGAAAATATGAAAATATGAAAATATGAAAATATGAAAATATGAAAATATGAAAATATGAAAATATGAAAATATGAAAATATGAAAATATGAAAATATGAAAATATGAAAATATGAAAATATGAAAATATGAAAATATGAAAATATGAAAATATGAAAATATGAAAATATGAAAATATGAAAATATGAAAATATGAAAATATGAAAATATGAAAATATGAAAATATGAAAATATGAAAATATGAAAATATGAAAATATGAAAATATGAAAATATGAAAATATGAAAATATGAAAATATGAAAATATGAAAATATCAAAATTAGAAATTTGGAAAATTGGTAAATTAGAAAGTTGGTTAATTGGAAAATTGGAAAATTGAAAAATTGGAAAATTTAAAAATTGGAAAATAGGAAAATAAAAAAATAAAAAAAAGGAAATTTGGAAAGTTGGAAAATTGAAAAATTGAAAAACTGGAAAATTGGAAAGTCATAATATAGACTTCTATGTCACTGACTGACTCACTCCAGAACGCACAGGCTGACCAAAAAAATTCGTCCGTGTGATAGATTTTATATATGTATTTTTTTCTATATTCTAGCTCCATTCCACACGAGGTATCACAGAAACCGATTCTTTCTTCGTTTCTTACTCCGTTTGCGTATGGTACAGGTTTTAATGCGACTTAAACAAATTTTCGATGAAACCACACTACACAAACATAAATGATATAAAAAATATTTCAAGGCCATTTTTACTATGCGAAGAGATTTCAAAAATGATTTTTTTGTCCATTTTGTTACACATACATAAACATTATCTATTACGACTAGTTGGACTTGAAAAAGTTACCAAGTTACAAGGTTACCTCTTGTGGCATCAGACATAAACGGCTAGGTGACACTCGAGAACGCACAAGGTGACCAATTTTTTCCACATTATAATTTTTCTATATTATATTATAAATATTAAATATATATTAGAAGTTTTACTTCAGTAGTGTGGTCTGCAGTGTTTCTCAACCCATGGTCCGCGGACCACCAGCGGTCCGCCCCACATTTCTAGTGGTCCGCGAAAAGCCTCTAAAATTTCATAATTAAACAAAAAAGAATTACCTCTATGTACAATAACAGAATAAAAAGCAATACCTAATTAATTTTTTAAATTTTTCTTTACATTGGTTCATATAATGTTAAGTATATGTATGTATGTAGGTATAATATAAAAATATATAAATATCGTATTTTCCACTAAATTGTAAATTTCATAAAAATGTCGAACGTAAGGAAATCTGTGTGAATGCAAACAAAAATGTTTGTTGGGTTTCTATTAGTTTTTTTCTGTTTTCTTTTTTTTTGGAAAAAGTCATAATCAAACATGAATCCATGGTTCCACACTTTGATTTTTTGGTCGTGATTCTTTGCTCGTTTCCTTTCCCTTCACTAACAAACTAATTTTTTTTCGGGGGAATTTTTGATTCTTTTTTCAGCAATATTTTTTTTTGATTCAACTGATTCTCGCACAGCAACAAAGATAAATATTTCAAGGACACCTTGTTTATTTGTCGTTTTTGGGTTAATTTTAGTTTAATTTGTGCTTCGAGTGCAAAAACATATTTTTTAACCACGGAAGCAGTTTTCGCAGCAAACAATAAACATTTTTTACTAAACGAATAAATCAAAAAACATAATTTCACGTACATACATAAAAAAAGAAACGCGCAAAGAAATCAAATGTGAACGGCGATTGATTTTTTGAAATCATTGAATCACGATGAAAGAATCAAAGTGTGGCGATTCTCAATGAGTAAGTATTTTGGAAAATGTACTAAAAATTGTCATGAGGAAAGAAATGGACTACTAGATTTTTTTACCGTCAAGAGAAAAATATGTAAGTGGAGACCATCCATGATAGGTTATGTTTCGAATAGTTTGTTTTAACGTATAACATATACAAAATCAGTTAATAAAAAAAGTTAAAAAATTGTGTAGTGTTACTATATTGCTGTGGAAATTTTATTTTATGCCGGCAAATTTCACAGGTATTTTGTAGTTGGAGGTGGAGCAGAGGTACTTTAATAATTTTTTTTAAATAAATTAAATTAATTATTTTGCTTCATTCTCAATAATGAGTAAACAAGTGCAAAGAAATTTGTCTGATTTTTTTAATAAATCTAATCTTGTGTCGAATAACAATAATACGCAAAATGATAACATTGATTCACCAACGGATTCATCACCTACAAAAAAGAGATTTACTTTTGTTCGTAAATATAATGCGGATTACTTAAAATACGGTTTTGTTATTTGCCCCACTTCCGAAGTAAATTTGCCAAAACCACAGTGTGTTGTGTGTGGCTGTATTTTATCAAATGAATGTATGAAACCGGCTAAACTCATTCGACATTTGAGATCCAAACATCCATGAACATTGTCGGCGTTGAAGTTCAAGTCAACAGGCCGCAAATTTTATTCAAAAAAATTAAATTTCATTTTAAGTTTTAATAATTTTAATTTATATAAGAGGTAATTACTTGAATGTCCAAAATATCCTAAATCATTGTACCAGTCTGGGAGCAGTGAAGAAGTATTTAAAAAACCTGAAATCTTGATTTGAAATTAATCGCCCCATCAAAGCTGGATGCAGTGGTTGGTAGGGAGTTGCCCTAAAATTTTGATTTGAAATTAATCGACCCATCAAAGCTGGAAGCAGTGGTTGGTAGGGAGATGTTTGAGGAATGACAAAAGCTATAATAATTTGTATACGTAGATGTCATGAAAATATCGTTTTTTAGCGTCTCACAGTGGTTTACAAAAGTTGTCTTCGTAAATTTGTAAAACCGAAATATTTTATTGCGGTTTCAATCAAAATTGTTTTGTCCACTCCGTAGGCTGCATGCGCCATTGTGAATGAGCAGCAACTGCTCAAAATGACATATGTTGGTGTATGGCGTGGATTTGTGTAAATAAATTGTATAGTACGTTAATAAATAAATAAATAAATAAATAAAATGACTAGTAGACAAACCATTAGATTTTTTTCACCGGAAAAGTCTTGAGCTAAATATTCAAAAATTTGCTCTAAAAAAATCTGTATTGTTTGACAACTCACTTGTAAAGGCTTCTTATTTAGTTGCTTTGCGAATTGCTAAATGTAAGAAACCTTATTCAATTGCCGAAAATTTAATTAAACCGTGTTTAGTAGAAGTGTGTTCAGAAATATTGGGACCTACTGCTGGTAAAAAAATTAGAGCTGTCCCCCTTTCCAACGATACAATTCAACGAAGAATTATTGAACTATCAGCTGATATTGAAGAACAGCTTATTCACAAACTGAAAAAATCATTTTTTTCTATTCAAATGGACGAATCAACTGATGTTTCAAATAAAGCCATTTTGCTATGCTACGTATGTACGTTATATTGATTATGATCTCAACGACGTTAATGAGGAATTGCTTTGTTGCCTTGAATTGCCTTCCCAAACAACGAGTGCTGAAATATACAAAGCAATTAACAAGTATATCGAAGAAAAGTCCCTCGATTGGAAAAAATGTGTTGCGTTATGTACCGATGGAGCAGCAAGCATGACTGGCAAACATTCCAGAGTTGCAACAAAAATAAAAGAGGTAGCCGCAGATGGAATGATATTCACACATTGTTTTATTCATCGAGAACATTTAGCAGCCAAAAAATTATCTCCCGAATTATCGGAAATATTGTCGCAGGCTGTCAAAATTGTAAATTTTATTAAATGTAATGCACTAAATTCGAGAATGTTTGTGATATTATGTAAAGAAATGGGATCAGAACATGAACATTTGTTACTTCATGCAGAAGTTCGATGGCTGTCAAGAGGGAAAGTTTTAAAACGATTATTTGAGTTAAGAGAGGAAGCTTGCACTTTTTTGCATCTACATGAAAAAAAACATGACCTGTCTAATTTTTTTCTCGATAATACCTGGGTGGCGGAGCTGGCATATTTATCAGACATTTTTTCACTCATTAATGAACTAAATCTAAGTCTCCAAGGAAAAAATACTACAATTTTTAATTTGTACAATAAAATTGATGCGTTTAAAAAGAAACTTATTCACTGGTCGAAGTGTGTACAAGAAAATAATTTTGAAATATTCGATTCATTTGCAGATTTCGTAAATTCGGTGGATGTAGATATGAATAGCATAAAAAATATTATTACGGAACATCTAAAAGCGCTTTCTCGCGCATTCGAAAATTACTATCCTCCGGAACAAGATATTCGAATAGATAATTTGTGGATTATTAATCCATTTATTGAAAACAATAGCAGTAAATTAACGCAGATAGAACAAGATTCGCTTTTTGAAATAAGCTCAGACTTTGGATTAAAATCTTTATTTGAAACCACAAATATATCTCAGTTTTGGGTTAAAGTGAAAGATGAATATCCCATCTTATACGAAAAAGCTATGAAAATTTTGCTAATTTTTCCAACCACTTATCTCTGTGAGACAACTTTTTCAGCAATGGTTATAATTAAATCAAAGCAGCGAAATCGATTAATTATTAGTCCGACTCTTCGCTTGGCAGTTACTAATTTATCTGCAAGGATTGATAAACTCGCCAATGAAAAAGAGCAACAGCAATCACACTGATTACATATTTATGCCCTTTTACAGTATTTTGAAAGCTATTCGTGATTCAATTAAAGTTTTTTGAAAATAATTTTTATAATTTTTTCGTTTTATGTTACAGTTTTTGTTACAAAAAATTATGTTAAGTTACATTTATCTTGAATTATTTTTTATATAAATATGTGTATAAAATACTGAATGGATAAGTAAAGTGAAAAGTTGTACATATTGTATGTTTATATAAATTTGTGTGTGGTGTGTTTGCATTGGTGTAGAATATGTACGTAACAATTTGCACTTATATTACATATTTTAATACCGTTGCTTGCATCACACGCGCTATATGTAAACTTTCAATATGTATGACTTTTTTGATTCCAAAGGATGCATAAGATAAGTGTTGTCCATTTATTCATTGTTTTAATACATATTTTAATTATTATATATACTTTTTCCAAATAAATTTTAAGTATATAAACCTTTTAACCCTCGTCCGGCAATTGTACTTTCATATATTTTATATGAATATCGTCACTGTAGTCATAATTTTTGTTAATAGATAATATTTGGAATTTCAACATTATTAAAATGTAGAGATCTCACAAGGCTTTAACTCTCTCCGGCTTCTACAAGAGGACTTATTAGTATATAAAAACAGGAAAGGTACAATTGTACCTATGCCGCCTGACGAGGGTTAACTGTATTTTATAACTCATAAAGGTGTAGAGTACTAGTATTCTTATCTAGTGGGTCAATCGAGTATATGTAGTTTGCGCGAGAAAGGGATTTTTAATGCCGTTGTTTTGTTTTTGTTACATACTCGCTTAACAATTTTTGTTGTTGTTTTGCTACGACTATTTTTCGTTTTTTTGCCGGTAATTTTGAATTCTACGTTGTTTGGTATACATATATATTTACTCGTACATTATATATTTTGCATGGAGATTAGTATTGGAGGTGTATAGCGGGATATATATTCCAATATCCACTGAAAATGTGGTTTTGCGATGTATATAGCTTGTTATATGCTTTTAGCTTTGGCTATATTGGCCGTTGGGTATATATGTGTTGGTTACGAAGAAACAATTTACAAGATCAGGGTTGTTTTTGTTTTCATATTATTTTATTTATATTCAATACATAATTACTATACATATATTTGTTATATGCATATTTATTTACTTTTTGTGCTTGTGTGTGTAAATGTTTTTCGATATGAAAAGACACAAAAAAACAGAAGATCAAATCATAGATTTTAGTTGTTGTTTTCCTTGTTGTTCGATTTTTCATTGATTTCATTTGTGTGATTAATTTTCACAGAGGCGGCGAGGATATGTGGTGGAGCCGTATTGCAATAAATTTTCGTTGATATTTGTGGTAGAGTGCTTTGAATAGATTTCGTTCATGATGATTGGTTGGTCGGTGTCTGCGGTTTATGATGGTTGTTCATTGAACATTGTGTTTCTCAACTTACGGATATTCATATAACATGCTCTGTCGTTACCTGTATTTGTAAGCTATTTTGGGCTATTTTAAATCGTTTTGTTTGGGAGTTGATGTCAATCAGTTGTTGGTATAAAAAGGCAAATTTGCAGTTTTGCATGAAACCCTTGTCTGAGGTTTGGATTTGTGTATCCAGGCTAGTATCTTTGCTGAATATTATAGATGTTTTTCTTAAAGTTTACCGTCGGTTTCGCGGGAGTTGAGTCATTTTTGAAATTTTAAGATGATCGGTCGTACGTTGGGGTTTTCGAGCTGTAGGATTGCCGCGATACTTTTATAATCACGGCTGTATGAAGCATGGGTTTTGTCGATTAATAATGTTGAGGAGATCGCTTGGCGAATGGTAGAGGTGTCACGGGGAGAGGATTCAAACCGTCTTTTGGGGTTGTTTCGGATATAACTTTGTGTGTTGCAGTGTGTTTTTTGGTTATAGAGGGGGTGGGTATCGAGTACTCCTGGATAGACATAACATATTCTTTGGTACATTTTACTATGACTATTTATAAAATAATTCTTTTCACAATGTGATTTCAGAGATTATTAGAATTTTACTAATATTCCTTCATCCAATTATTCAGCGTTTGACTATTAAATCATTATACATATTTTAATTTGGTGAGAAATTTAGAGTTATCGAGGTTTACCAGGTGTTTATTATTAATACTATTATTCAATCCAGTTCCTGATTAAGCTCATTTATTTAGTTATTTCTAATGAAGATTTTTGATTGCAGGATCTTTGAAGTCGTAATATTTTCTAATTAAAAATAAAATTTTAATTTAAAAGTCAGAAGAGCAGACAATAGGAATCATAATGGCTATCGGGCTTCTAATAAATTTGATATTTCAGCGAATTGCTTTTTGGAATTGCAGATATCTTGGAAGCTACAGATTAAATTTGAAATGCAGTTAAATATTGCTGTACTTAGATAGTTTTTCAGGGATCAAGGCTTTTTTAATTAAATTATTTTCTAGGTTGTTTCGGGAGACTGTCATGAAGAGGTTGTTTGGGAGACAGTAAATTGGTGAAGGTTTTGATTAACTTGTTCTAGGTTTGATAAACAATTATCGCTGGTTGTTCTTTTTATGATTTATTTAATACGATTGGGTTATTTGGAAAATGGATCCTACAGTTGTGCTAGCAACTTATTAATTCTGCCATCTTACAGATTCCTGATTGCTTTAAAATAACTATTCAATTCTGGTTTAATTTGTTTAGGTATTGGGGTTCTAAAACTGTGCCAAATATACATTATTGATATTGGGGTACATACTCGATCGGCTAGCAAGCAAGCAATTTGCTAGCCGAAATCCTGACTACTCAATCAATTTTACCAAGGAAATTTGATTTTCAAATTATGTTTTTGAAAAAATTTTTGTTTTTTTTTGCGATTGCACAGTAAATTTTGCGGCTTCAAGAAATGAATAGCAAATTTTTGTGTTGTTTTACTGTGCAATTGCAAAAATAAACAAAACTGATTTAAAAAATAAAATTTGAAATTCAATTTTTCTTGGTAAAATTAATTTAGTAGCCAGGATTTCGGCTAGCAAATTGCTTGCTTGCTAGCCGATCGAGTATCTACCCCATTACCTTACATATATCAGATTAGCTGTTTTTGAAACCAGTTTTCATTTGGCCATTAGGAATGGCAAGGACAAGTGATCTTCACATTATATAATTTTTTTATTTAACTATTTTTTTATAAATAAATCTATTAATTCAACAGATTCACAAAGATTCTACCAGTTGAAGATAAAAAGAAGGTCGTCCGTTCCTTTCGTGCTTTGATACTAGTACTGCAATATTTAGTGATTTCTGGATTCGATTTGTTTTAATTTATTTTGGTTTAACTTGTTTTAAGAGAAATTTAGTTAATACTAATCATAACATTACATTTATTTCATTCAAGCTAATTTAACATTTAACATAGCTAATGACATTTTATTTCAGGAAATTTACTGCAACTTAATTAATAAATTTTTTTAATTATAATTATATTTTTTTTAGAGTGCTGAGTTCTGAATATATCGAAAAAAAATCAAAAATACATAATTGTGTTGTCTTGTGCTAACCGTCTTATATTACATTTCAACTAACAATTTACTAACTATTGACTACTTAGGTGTCTGAAACCGGGTCAATTTCCATAATAATTAACAAACCTTTCCTATCCCGCCATCTTGTTATATGTAAAAGAGTGTGCGGATGGGCTCGGCGTCAACCGGGAATCTTACTTAGGTTTGGTCGCACATTCCAATCAATCAATCAATCAATCAATAAAATATGTGTATAAAATACTGAATATTATAATATTGAATATATTACAGTTTCGAAACGAAAACTATAGTTTTATTTCTATTTATTTTCTATTCTTCTTATTTTTCATGATATAAATTTGAATATATTTTCTATGGTCCGCGAGAAATAACACAAATATTTTATTGGTCCGGGGTGCGATTTCGGTTGAGAACCACTGGTCTAAAGCACACTTAATTTTTTTTACAATAATGGCTTATTGCTTTATTATATTACTCGTATGGCATTGTATGGTTGGTTGGTTGTTTGTAACGTTTCGGACGTTTTTTCTATGTCTTTTACTTCTATGTTCTGTATATTTATTGTTGGATTCTTGGGTACTTTTCTTGTTTTGTAACAGCGTCTGTATATTATAGTGATGATGATGATTGTTACAGTCACGGTTAGGATAATAATTGTTGTGCTATTTATATAGTTGTCTAGTCCGTATTTTGTGTTATTCCTTAATTGGATGTTATCTGCTATATTTTGTAGGTGTTTGATCCTGTGTGCTTCTTCCAGGTAGTCTTGATTATGGTTCTTTCCATCTAATAGTTTTATCCTTGGTATTTGTTTTTCGTTAATGATTCTTGGTCAGCTATGTTGATTGTGAAATCTGCTGTTGTTACTCGGCATTTTTGTAAAAATGTTATCACTCCTTGGCCGGTTACTTTTATGGTTTTTGTTTGACCTTCGCTTTCTATTATCATGGTGATTAATTTTGGTGTAGAATATAACCATGAATTCGTGCTTTCTAGTTTTGTTAAAGAGTATAGTGGATGTGCTGGTATTGTTTCACATGGTTTCGCTTTACTTAATTGGTTTGTAAACAGGTTTGTTAAACAATGTGAGTTTTGATTTATGGTTATGGGGTGTGCTCTTTGGCATAATATGAAGTTTGTTTCTGCACTGTCTATTATTGTTATGCCTTTCATTATGTCCCATGTGTTCAGTTCTGATGATCTGCTTTTGTCTATTGCTAGTAGTTCTGTTCATGCTATGTACGTCTCGTAACCGTTTTTTGTTTTAATTTATAATAAGTATGGTTTATACAACGTGTAGTTATCCTTTTCTAGTATGGGGACTGATAATTTTATAATGATTGAGTTGTTTGCTTCGATGTATGATGTATGATGGTTAATTTTACTTGAGTCTTGTTCTATGGTTCTGTTTTGTACTATTTCTAGAATTTTTTCGTATGATATTACTATAAATGGGTGAATTTTTTTGTTGTCTGTCTAATGTTGAGATTATTTCTGTAGCTTCTTCTTGCATTCTATTTATGTGTAAACACTGTATTAGTAGTAGTAACATTAGTTCTGAAGTTTGTTGTGCTAATTGTTGTTTTCTTTCGAAAAACTCGTGTTGATCGTTTGACCGTTGAATTAGCTGGTTTAGTTTATTTTCTATTTCTTCCATTTCGTTTTGAAGCTGTGTTATAGGTTTGGCTAACGCGTTGAAGTTTGATTGTAATGTTGCAATATGTTGATTTTCTAGGTTAAGTAGTTGGATCTGGCCATCTTCTAAATTTTTTAGGTTATCGTATATTTTGTTTGAATCTTCGGAATCCATTGTTTCTAATACGAATTTTGATGTTCTACCTCCTATATCTATCAAACCTCTTCTCTGTCTTCCATACATTTCTTTGAGTTTGTTGTTTTGTTTGAAGATTTGTGTTATGTGCCATTGAAGTTCTCGTCGAAATGGTTTACAAAGATCGGTCGGGTTTTTTATTAGTATTTCGTCACATAATATTTTCAGATGTCCGTTGCAACCTGTCAGTGTACTGGCTATGTCATTGATTTGTGGTAAGTTCACCGTTGTGATTATTGTTAGGCTGTTAGCGTAGAATGCTAGTTTGCTAATTTTTTCGAAGAAGACTCCGTTGTTTTCTATTTTTTGTTGTTCGAACATTTGACTGCTTTGGGTTGATACTTCTTTTGCTAACGCCAAGATGGATATTATGATGATGGTGTGTATATGTTTCCTGTGGATTTGTTTGTTTGTGATTAATGATAGTGGGTTAGTTTTGTTTTAAAAGACGATTATTGTGTACTTTTTTGTATTCATTTTTTATTAGTGTTGTTGTGTTTACTTCTGAATCTAATCTACCTTATATGGTCCAAGCCATATTGGATCTTGTTTTGTTTTTCTGCTTTCATTTTTGAGCCATACTAAGTCGTCTGGTTTTAAACTAATATTGTTAAGTTTTTTGTCATACTGTTGCTTTACTAACTGTTTCCGTTTGTTGATGTTTTCTCTGGCAATTGCATGTGCGAGTCTTAGTCTTGCTTTTAGTTCTGTGACGTAATCGTCGAAATTGTAGATTGGTTGTGGGTCCTTTTTGACTGCGCTTGGGATGACGGCTGGTCTTCCATATACTAGTTCGTGAGGTGTGTAGTTTGTTGAGCAATGAGGTGTGGTATTGTATACAAATATTGCGTAGTGGCACATTTCGTCCCAATTTTGTTTATCAATATCCGTGAAGGATCTGAGGTATTCTTTTAAGGTGTGTGGGATTTTTCAAGAGCTCCATTTGTTTGCTCATGAAGTTGCTGCCTTGATCAGTTAGGATTTTTTCGGGAATGCCGTATTTGGTAATATAATATTCGCATAAGGATTTAGCTACTGTGTTAGCTTCTTGATTTGGGACTGGGATTGCTCCCGAAAATTTTGATAGATCGTCTTGGAATGTGAGTAAGTAAACATTTCCGTTTTCTGTTTTAGGTAGGGGACCTACAATGTCAAATGCTACTCTTTGGAATGGGTATTCAGCTGTGGGGGTGATTTGTAGTGGGGCTCGTTAATGACAATGGCTCGTTTGCCTATGAGATTTGTTCCTTTTACATTCGTAGCATTTTCTGATGTGTCTGTTAATGTCTATTAGCATTTTAGGCCAGTAGTAAAGCATTTTTATTCTTTTATATGTTCGCCATGTACCTGCGTGGCCTCCTAAAGGTAAATTGTGGTATTCTTGTAGTATTTGTTGTCGCTTTTTTATGTCATGAACCACTTCTATTTTATTGTTTGTTGGTCTGTTCAGGCTTTCGTCTGTGTTTTTCGTATCTTCGGGGACGGTCGTGTCTGGGTTTAATTTTGAGTCTTGCGTATCTTTTGTTTGATTATTCTTGGTTTGGGCTGTTGTTATAGCTGTTATTTGGTTGTATTTAATACGGCTTAGTGCGTCTGCGTTTGTGTTTTGTTTACCTGGTTTATGGATTATTTCGAAATTATATTCTGACAATTTTAAATTCCATTTTAGAATTCGGTTTGGTATTTTTGTTAAGTTTGCTGTTAATGGTTTGTGATCTGTGACAATTGTGAATTTTCTACCGTAAAGGTATAGTCTGAAATAATTGACTGCCCAGTAGATAGCGAGCATCTCTTTTTCAATCGTTGAATAATTTCTTTCAAACTTTCCTAGTGCTCTACTAGCAAATGCTACCGGGAATTCACCTGTAGGGTATGTTTGGGATAATACTGCTCCTAGGCTATAATCGCTAGCGTCCGTGGTTAATGTGAACAGTTTTGTCATGTCAGGATATTTGAGTATAGGTGGTTTGGTTAGACATAGTTTTAGTGAGTTGAATGCGTTTGTACAGGTTTCGGAAAATATAAAAGGTGTACCTTTCCTTGTTAATTTAGTTAATGGTTCCGCGATTTCTGAGAATTTTAGGATGAAACGGCGGTAATAATTGGCTAAACCTAGGAATGATTGAGTTTCTCTGACATTTTTTGGAGCTGGAAATTCTTGGACTGCTTGTGTAGTTGTGGGGTTTGGTTTGATGCCTTCTGGGGTTATCAAGTGACCTAGAAAAGTGATTTCTTTTTTTAAAAATTGACATTTGGTACATTGAAGCTTTAGGTTATTTGCTTGACAAATTTCAAAAACTTCAGTGAGGTTTTGGTTGTGATCGTTGAAGTTTTTACCGTAGATTATGACATCGTCTAATACAAAGCCTGTTAGACCTTGGAAACCTCTGAGAATGTTGTTAATCATTCTTTGAAATGTTGCTTGTGAATTTTTGAGACCGAATGGCATTCATGTGAACTCGAAGTGGCCATAATCGGTGCTGAATGCCGTTTTGTGGGAATCACTAGGGTTCATCTCAATTTTATGGTAACCGCTAGCCATGTCTAATGTGGAAAAATACTGTGCATGACCAAGTTGGTCGAGAATGTCATTTATGTTTGGGAGTGGGAATGAGTCATCTATTGTGATTTCATTCAATTTACGGAAGTCAACTACGACGGTACAGCTAAGAGTGGGCTGTTAAATGGGCTTATGCTGGGTTGGATTTTTCCTTCTGACAACATTTCGTTCACCTGTCTATTGATTTCGCCCTTGTGGGCTTGAGGGAGTCTGTACCTCTGTACATGTACTGGTTTTGAGTCTTTATATAGGTTTATGTCATGCCCAACTCCTGATACGCTTGTTAAATTGTCACCCTTGTAAAAGATATCTTGGTATTTTAAACAGAGTTCTAGTATGGATAGATTTTCTTGTACGTTATTTGATTTGTCTAGATTTTCTGCGATCGTTTGGGTTATGATTTCTTCTCTGTTAACGTTTTGATCTACTTTATAGTTTTCTACTGGGTATTGTTCTATGGGTTTTATTTCTGGGTGAAAGTTTCGTATTTCGGTGTTAGTTGTGAGTGTATTTGCTACTAATATCTTTGTTTTGAAGTTTTTGGGTTCTAGTAACATATTGGGTATGAATACTCCAGGTATTATCTCCTGAGCTGAGCATATACATAATTTATTGGTTTCCGTTTGGATTTCAATAACTGTTTCTCTCCGTGGTTTGAGAAATTTATGAATTTCTGTCCTATTTTAAGTTGGTTTGTGCTATATAGAGAATGTCAACTTTGTGTTCATCGAAGAAATCCCTGCCTATAATTCTGTCTTCTGAGATTGGGAAATTGTCTGGGACTTTGTGAAATTGGTGTGTTATTGTTAAATCCTGGTCGAATTCTATCTCTAAATTTAATGATCCTTTTGTTTTGATCGTGCCTTTTCCTATGCCTGTTAGATCTAATATGTCTGAGGTGTTTACTTTTCTGGTTTTAATTATTTTCCTTTTAATTAGTGATACATCTGCTCCTGAGTCTAGTAGTAATTTCGCTCTTAGGTTGCCCATTGCGGGTGAAATGGTGTCTCTATCTATTTTGAATTTGGATACCAAGTTTACTGGTTTAATAATTTGTTGTTCTTCAGGGTATAGTAAATGTTTAATGTCGTATGAGTTGACTTTTCTTGTTGGTTCGATTATATGGTGGTTTTTATTTGGGTCGGCTACTTCTGTTTGTTTTGGTTCTTTAGCTTTTGTGACTGTTTTAAATTTTGTACTATGTTTGTGTTTAAAGAGTTTTATTGCTTGTAATGTTATTATTAACAAAAGTTAGATTAGTTATTTGTTTAAGATTTGTTAGTTTTTTATTTATCTGTTCGTTGCAATTTTGTATTTTCGATTTTGCTAGAATTTTTAGTTTTTTGTGTATTTCTATTATATATAATTTTATGTGTAATCCTATTATTTGTAATAGGGATAAAATTACTACAATATGCAACGTTGTTGTGTTGCGTTTAAATGAGTTGATTTCTGTTGTGTTTTTAATGTTGGATATTTTTTGTTTATTAGCGTTTGTGCTTGTTGTTTTGGTGATTTGGATTCGAGTGTCTGGACTCGTTTGATTTGTTGGTTGATGATAGGTGTCTGGACCCGTTTGATTGATGAATTGATTGTGGGTGTCTGGACCCGTTTGATTGATTAATTGATTGTGGGTGTCTGGACCCGTTTGATTAATTGATTAATTATGGGTGTCTGGACCCGTTTGATTGTTGAATCGGTGATACATTTCTGGAATGCATCCCATCTGGAGAGAATGTCCTTTTTCTTGTTGCATTTTAATATGGTTATTATTTAGGTTTGTTGGATCCAACGGCGGCAGCTCTCCTACAGCTGGTCGGATCCGTTCGCGTTTCCCTGGTCGTGTTGATGTGTCAGGTTTTGTTGCTGCGGTATGATTTAATTTATCCTCATGTTTTTAATCTGTCTTCCAGGTCGTTTGTTGTTTTTTTGTTGTGGTTGTTGCTGTTGATAATTATTCGTATTGTAGTCGTTTGTGTTATATGTTCTTTGCCCTATGAACTTGCTTCTACATTCGTCGAATGTGTGGCCAGTGGTTGTCTTACAGTGTGAGCAATATTTTGGGTTGTAGTTACTTCTTTGTTGAGGTTGTCTGTATTGTGTGAAATTATTTTGTGTGTCCGTTTGATATGTGTTGTTGTTCGGTGTTGTCCTTGGCGTGAAGTTACTTCGTATTATCTGTGATGTGTTCAGATTGTGAGGGTAGCTGTTGAATTGTGGCCGCGGGTAGTAGTTTGTATTCTGTGTACTTCGTTGCGATGCGATCTGTGTTCTGCAGACATCGTATATGTGGTTAGGCTTCTGGCAGTAGTTGCATGTAATTTGAGTTGGTCTGTCTTCCTGGGTTGTAATTTTGTTGCTGTGTTGTGTATGATGTTGAATAGTTCCGTGTTGGTTGAATGGTGGGTAAACCAGTTGAGACTGCTAACATTTGCTCTATTCCTTCGGTTTCGTTGATTATCACATCTACATCTTTTGCTTGTATTGTCGCCACTTTCTCTCGTAATATCACATTGTTTAATCTTCGTTTAAGTGATTGTACTGCTGTTGCGTGTAAGTGCTGTGTATATGACTTGTCTATGGCCTGCAGTGCATATTTGTTCTTATAACCACTTTTATATCTGTCGAATGCTTCTTTTAATCTATAACCATAGTTCCTTACTGTCTCTCCGTATAACTGTTGGATATCGATGAATTTTCTCTCCAGCTCGTTTAGAGTAAATGTTTTTGCGTACATATTTTTTATAGTTTCTTTTAGTGTTTCGTAGTCGTTGATTTCCCTGTGGCTTATTCTTGTATAGGCGTCACCTGTGAGTTTGAATTTTATTAGTTGCGTGAATGTTTCCTTTTCTGCTTCCGTTCCCAACATTTTGTGTACGCAGTCTGCAATGCCTATGAACCGTGCTAGTTTGCTTGTATTTTGTTCTACGTCTTCTCCGCTGAATTCTGGGATTGCGTGGTCTTTGATTAGCTGTTGAATTTGTTTTCGTTCCTTTTTTTGTGTTTCTGGGGTTTGCGTGTTGATTGTTTTTCGTTCTTTAGTTGTCTCGGTTTTCTGTGTGATTTTACTAATGTTTGGTTTTATTTCTGCTTGGTTTTCTTTGTTTGTGTCAAGTGTATTTACTTTTTCTGCTTCTTTTTGTTTTGTTTCCGACTGTAGTTTTTGTGCAGGGGGTGTGCTTGCTGACTGGCTGCGTGTTCTGTCGTCCCTAATTAATGATGGTTCTCGTGGATTTGTTTTCGGCCTTTCTGGTGATCTGCTTGTTTTCTCTGATTTATTTTCGAATGGCGGGGCTTTGTTATTGAACATAAAAGGAATTTGTTTTCTGGTTTCACTTCACTTTATTCAAAAAAAATGTTACTGTAATGAAATCGGTTAGTGTTTGGTGGAGAACGTCCCTTTCGAATATTAAAACACGTTTGAACTTCCAACCTTAGGGTTTCTTTATTTAAAATTTGTAGACTGGGGGATCACAACTTGGGCATGGACAATTTGTATATGATTTACTGGGACAGCGATGCGACTTTGAAAAGTGTTTTTTAGTTTTCGCCGTTCGAAAACAGGGATACCCTTTAATTTGCTGTGGATATCGTCGTATGTTTTTCTTTTCCATAACTAACGCTTCAGGTTCGAAAAACTACACCGCTAACTACAGACTAATTTGGAATTATTTTACAGATCTGTTTCTGAATATAAGTATTTTACTATTTCTGATTTAATTGCTGATTGTGTAGTTTAGAATTTTGTTGTTATTGTGATACGAACTATTGGTTTTACTCAGGTGTCTGTAACGGGCTGATTCAATCAATCAATTTTTGTTTTGGAAGCTGAAAAGTGTTAATGGAGAATTATTTTTTAGGAAATTCCCAGATGCACATGAAATAATTATTTTTTTTTTCTCAAATTGGTGATTTAGAGAAGCAATTGTTGAAGACCAATACCATCGTTATCCATTTAACTTTTTAAGCCTTTATCCTTCCTCTAGAAGTAGATTAGAATTGTGTTGTGCCGTACGATCGCTAGGTGTCTGCAACCGGATCGTTCCGTCCCAAAAAAAAAACCTTTCCTATCCTTCCTATTGTTTTGTGTAAACAGGATGTAGGAATAGGCCCGGCGTTATCCGGGACTCTTGGCTAGCACTTACTTCTACAGTCCAACCAATCAATCATTCAATTATGAAAGGTTATTTAATTTTGAATAATAATCCGTTTAAATTGGGCCGAAACAACGACCAGTTTTCGTGTAATCGTCGATTGAAATCGGCTATTTTTTTACCCGGACAAATGCACTTTTGCTTGAAACGAAAAATTTTTTTGTTTCAAATCATGGAATATTGTACCAATTATGAAAGGTTATTTAATTTTGAATAATAATCCGTCTAAATTGGGCTGAAACAACAACCAGTTTTCGTGTAATCGTCGATTGAAATCGGCTATTTTTTTACCCGGACAAATGCACTTTTGCTTGAAACGAAAAATTTTTTTGTTTCAAATCATGGAATATTGTACCAATTTTGAAAGGTTATTTAATTATGAATAATAATCCGTTTAATTTAATTAATCGTAGATTGAAATCGGCTATTTTTTGACCCGGACAAATGCACTTTTGCTTGAAACGAAAATTTTTTTTGTTTCAAATCATGGAATATTGTACCAATTATGAAAGGTTATTTAATTTTGAATAATAATCCGTTTAAATTGGGCCGAAACAACGACCAGTTTTCGTGTAATCGTCGATTGAAATCGGCTATTTTTTTACCCGGACAAATGCACTTTTGTTTGAAACGAAAATTTTTTTTGTTTCAAATCATGGAATATTGTACCAATTATGAAAAGTTATTTAATTTTGAATAATAATCCGTTTAAATTGGGCTGAAACAACAACCAGTTTTCGTGTAATCGTCGATTGAAATCGGCTAGTTTTTTACCCGGACAAATGCACTTTTGTTTGAAACGAAAATTTTTTAATTTTATTTACTAAGCGCAATTGATTATGTTGCTAAAGGTTTAGGGTAATTTATATTTTTATAAACACTTAGTTTAAATTGAAAAGCTCAGAATAAGATATCATACTTTTTTATGTTCTTTATTAATTTATATTTTTAGTTAAGTGTATTTAAATTACAATTAAATTTTATGTAAATTATTTTATTGAAATTTCAAGTATATTATTGGTTCACTTTTAAAATACAGATTAGTCTAATTTCTACAAAATGTTTAGCTTATATAGCCAAACTAGCTAGATAGCTGTTTCCCATAAGGTCGTGCGCTTGTGTGCAAAAGTATTAAGCTTTATTTTGTATACAAAATTAGTGTATTGCTACATATATCACAATAGTTTGAAGCTGCCATGACAGTCGAAATAAAAGCATCATAAGATTATAACTTTTTAAATTAAAAGATAATAAACACAAATTATTATTTTAATTTTGGTAAAAACTTATTAAAGTATTAAACTTTATTAACGTGAAAAATTTTTTGAAAAATATACAAAAATAATATTAAGATTACTTAATAAATACTTTTATTATTATTAAAACGATCGATTTCGGCGTTTAACAAATCGCCATCATCAGGTTAGATACTTAGATACTTGAATAGTAGATACTTGAATAGTCATAAGATTACAATATCAAATGTTTGAAAGTTTATTTACAATTATTATTTAAAACTTGAGATATAGTGCATTGAACGCAGAAAGTATTCGTTGGCCGGACTAGTGGGTTACATTGGGCGATAGAGGAACATTTAACGTATTAGAAATAATTTTTTGAAAATTTTTGTATGTTTAGTAAAATGCAATTCAATTTATTTTACTAAACATACAAAAATTCTCAAAAAACTATTTCAAATACGTTAAATGTTCCTCTATCACCCAATGTAACTCACTAGTCCGACCACTAGTTTGATCATAAAATACATAACGTAAAATTTCTTAATAACATAATCGGGGATGGGCAAATAATTAATAAATATCATTTATTCGTATTGGCCCCGAAAATTTTTCTGTTTTCATATTATCCTGAAAATTCAATAATTTTACTCATACAGTCTGAGACAAAACTATCACGACACAATCATTTTTCGGGGCTGAGACTCAAATAATTGGTGTTACCATCGCATTTTTCGGGGATGGAATTTGGGCTATCTTCACATACATTGTAAACACCCACGAAAAACACAACCAAAAAACCCCAACGAAAAAACTATTATTATTTTTTTTTTTTTTGGTGGAAGAATTGGAGTCTAATTTGGAATTTAGAGTTGATATAGTCGTTTAAGTGACTTTAGTCGAAATTAAACATAAATTAATAAAATATGTGAATTGTAATAAAATACATATAGAGATTATTTGAATGTGGCGGGAAGATGCACAACACATTTACGAATACGGATGGCCAACAACGTCGTTCAGCAACCATTTTAGTTTGATTTGTTTTTTTCTCTTTCCCTTCTTCTTTGTGAAATACAATTTAAATAAAAACCACACTGCGTATTATTTCTGCCATTCGGTTTTATTTTTCTATTCCTCTTCCATACTTGTTTTTTATCTTTCAATAAGATGAATTGCTAAATTATTTTTGGATCGGTATGTTGGGCAATAGGGAGGGGTGGTCTTATTTCGTGTCGGTTCCATAGTTACACGCTGGGCTTGCTACTTCCTTTCAACCCCTTGGCATTACATCCACAGGGTCGAAGTAGTCAGTCCAGTATATGTGTTATCCATTCTGGTGACCGTAAAGTCTACATGGTCTTCCCGTGGCACTCTGGCAGTCTCAAACTGTTGGAGTGTGAATTATAGAAAACCCTCTAGAGGTCCTCCGGGTGAAGAGGGGCTTTGTTTTTATTCAACGCTATCTTATGAATTTTCTTTTTTTTATTTAAAAATTTATTAAGAAAAAAAAGATAGGAACTAATGTTCATCTATGGTCTCCTAGGAATTTACAAAAATATTTTTTTGATAAACGTCGTATTACTAAAAATTTCAAAAAACAATTAAGTAAACATTTACAGTAGCAAAACATACAACAAAAATTTTAAATTTGCAAGAAATTTAAGATTTCACAGAACTTTGATAAACACAGCTGAAAAAAAGCTTGTACAATAAGTAGCCCAATCATATTGGTACATTTAAAAAAAAAAATAAAAAATATTAAAACAAAACGTCACTAGGTCAAAAAGGAGAACTATGCATAGAGTTAATAAAATATAAAATAATATTCTGGTTTACTTTTGAAATTTACAGAACGCTTTTCTTCTGAAAAAGAAACTTTACATTACAATTAGATTGATGAACAATTACATCTAAAACATAAACATGAAAATTAAACTGCCGAATCTTATCGGTAAAACTTAAGACAAATTAAGACAAATTAAAAACTTTCGATTTACCCTTGCTAATAAAAATGAAGAGTGAAATTATTAACTCCGATTTTCATCAGTTTCCTGCGGAGTTTTCAAAAGGCTTTTCATCGCTAATGATCTGATTTATTTAAGAGCACTTTAAACATGAGGAACTTAAAATTTGTAGTCCACCGATGGCAATAAAAAATAAAGGTTATAACAAATAACTTAGACATTCAACGGTTGCTGTAGAGTTTTCAAAAGGATTTTCATCGCCAACGATCCAGGGGAGAAGACAGTTGATAATATTTTGTGTTATGACCAAATAAAATTAAAGTTCTTAGACCAACTGAGGTGTTCCTAGACATCTTAACACAACCTGAGGTAAATGAAGTGTTAGCTAGAAACCATGCCAATTGGAAATAATTATTAAAAGCCCCCATCCAGGGGTGCAAACAGTTTAGAGGATTTTGTAATATGACCAAATATAATCAACAATTCTTAGACCAACTGAGGTATTCCTAAAGATCGTAAAAGCACTTAAGGTATTTGAAGTGTTAGTTGGAGACGAAGTTAATTAGAAAAAAATATTAGCAGGCATTCATCCAGGGGTGGAAACAATTTATAGAATTGTGTATTATAACCAAAAATAATAAAAAAAAATTAGGTTAACTGAAAAATCTCTAGCGATCTTAACACAACCTCAGGTATATAAAGTGTTAGCTGAGGACCATGTAAATTAGAAAAAATTATCAGGAGCCCCCAACCATGGGTGGAAACAGTTTAGAGGATTTTGTATTATGACCAAATATAATAAAAATTCTTAGACCAACTGAGGTATTCCTAGACGTCGTAACACAATTTCAAATATTTATTGTTTGTTAGAGATGATGCCAGCTAGAAATAATATAAAGGAGCTCCGCATCTATCGGTGGAAACAATTTATAGAATTTTGTATATGGCCAAATATAATAAAAATTTTTAGGTTAACTAAAATTTCCCTAGAGATCTTAACACAACCTCAGGTGTATGAGGTGAATTAAAAAAAATTGTAAAAAGCCTCCTATCTAGGGTTGAGAACAGTTTAGAGGATTTTGTGTTATGACCAAATATAATAAAAATACTTATGCCAAGTGAGATATCCCAAGAGATTTTAACACAACCTCAGGTAAATGGGGTATTAATTGTAAACCATGTCAGTTAGAAAATATATTCAGTTACTCCCCATCCAGGGGAGGGGACATATAATATGATTTTGTATTATGACGAAATATATTAAAAATTCGAAGGCATTAATAAGCAAATATTTTTAGATAGATTTTGGCCAGTTTATGTTATGCAAAAAAATTCAAGAAAATCTCCTGGAGGTTTAGAGTAACACCTGAATTGTAGATTAATTGAATCATTCTGCATTCATAATTTTGCTTCCTACACTACTTAAGATTTCGAAGGCATCAAAAAGCAATTTATTTTGCAAGCAAGTCTAAATACACTAATTTGCCGCTTAAAAATAGTTGCGTGTTATGTACTAGCTATACGCATAAGGTACATAAACGCTTGACATTAAATTAAAAAAAACAAGGATAAATAGAATTACATAACAAAGCAAAAAAATAAAATAAATTTACAAAACAGGGGTGGGATGTTGTATCATAACTTCAAAATTTATATTGATTTCATGGCGAGTAAAATTTAACGTTTTCCATTTAAATTACGTTGTTTCTATTGCGTTCTCTAAAAATTCGAATAAACGAAAACAAAGTTGAAAAGCGAAACGGCAAACAATTTTATGTTCAACATCCCATCCCAGATTTTGTATGATATTATATGTGCGTACAATTTTGGTTGATAGATTCACCAAACCAACAATAGATAACACGAAACACAAAAAACGGAAAATCAGTCGTGTACCTTGTCACGGTAATTTGGCATCAAAGACTCAAAAAAAAGATTATTATACAGACGCGACCAAAATAACATGGCCGTCACAGAATGCCAACATCTCGTTCTTATTGAAAAACCCTTTATAAGAACGGATAATTATAAGTTCGAAGAAGTGATAGAGGTAAAACTAGTTGGTAAAAGTGAGATGGTGGATGCAGTTCCCTTGGTATTCCTTCAAAGAAAAGCAGACAAGGCAAACCAAAATCATTGTAAACAAAAAAAAAAAGGTTATAACAAATAACTAAGATACAATAAGAATTAATGATTTTAGTGATTAATTTGTGTGTGACAACAACAACAACTAACTACTAGCTAACTACTAGTACTATACAATTGGTTTTTATTGTGCTCAAACACAACGGTAATACCGTACGTCAACTCGTTTTTTGAGTGACAGAGTGTCCCTTCACCAGGACCTTACATCAATTCGTTTGCTGAGTAACAGGGTGTACCTGCACCATGGCACCGAAATTTAAAATCTACCCGACAACTGCCTACGGGCAGGATGTCGTTTAGAAGCAAAAAACGGTTCCAGCCTCTCATGAATATGAGGGGAAGCAGCAGTCCTCTTCAAATAGAAGAAAAGAAAAACAAAAGGAAACGACTGTTTTTCGAAGAAAACAAAGCTAACCAAAAATATGTAGTGGTGAAGAAGGCTGACAATGACAACAGTTTTCGAGGAGTATCGCCTTTCTTGATTGAAAAAGGCTTATCAATGATCACGTCACACAACAAGGAGACGCAGCGACTACGTATCGGGGATCTTTTGGTGTTAACAAACAAAGACGAAGGATTTCAAGCGTTAATGAAGGCCACTAAACTAGCAGACATGCCGGTTAAAGTAGAAGAACACAAATTTTTGAACTTCAGTAAAGGTGTTATTTATAGTCATGATTTGATGTATGTTGAGACCGAGGAGATTGAAAAAGAATTAAAAACTCAAAATGTGATCAAAATGGAACGGATAAAACGAAAAGTTAATAATGAGCTACGAGATACGCCACTACATATCATTACATTCAATACAATCGAGTTACCGAATCACATCAAAGCGGGTTTTTTGAGCCAAAAACTGCCAACGGTACGGGCATTCGAAAACTAAATGCTTTCGTCCAAGAACATGTCCTAAATGCTCGAAAAATGTAAACGAAGGACACGAGGAAGAAGTTTGCGAACCCGTAAAATGTGCAAACTGTGCAAACAATCACACCGCATTTGACAAAAATTGCCCGATATTCATAATGGAAGCAGAAATAATTAAAATTAAAACAATGGATCGCATCACTTATTTTAAAGCAAAGGAAACATACTATCGCGAAAACGCCAACACTACTTCAGCAACGATAGGCACACATAAAAAAGAAACATATAGTGAAATGCTAAAAAGAAACAAAGTAAATGTGGCAAAATGACACCAACAGTAACAACAATACAAACAAAAATATAATAATAATAACGACAACAATAAACTCAACAACAATAATAAAAACAACAATAATAATAACAATAACAATAATAATACAAATAGTATCAACAAAAACCACAACAATAGCAACAACACCATCAATAATGAGAACAACGACAATAATCATAACAACAATAACAATAATAACAACAACAACAATTATAATAACAACAACAATAAAAATAAAGATAAAACTTCAGTACTGGAAAACAAAGAAATGACGAAACAAAAATTAAACAACATTACAACACAAGAGCCAGGACTGAGCAACACTAAAATTGTCATCAAAGCAGTGGCAGAAAAGAACAGCGAAGATGTATTATCAAGGCGATATGTAGTTTTTAATCCTAAAGGGAGGCAGATTACACAAAACAATGATCAAGGTTTGAGTGATGATGATTATTAGAGGGAAGGAGGGAAAAAGCGTTAATTTTTGATTTAAATTGTTTTTCCCTTCTTCCTTTCTTTTAAATGGAAGTGCGAAAGATAAGATCCAACGAATGCATGGAAATTGGTCAGATAAATATCCGCAGCATGTATGCCAATGGCGATATGTTGCGGACTTATCTAGCCAAGAACGATGTGAATGTAATGCGTTTGTGTGAAATTTGGGGGCGTGAGGGTAAGACGTTTCGTGTAAGTGGGTACAATTTTCTGTTTAGACCGAGGGCCGATGGCTTCGGCGGAGTGGCGATATTGGCACGGACCAATATCAGCATGGTACAGTGCGACACAAAACTCGAAATCTGGACAGAAATTTGTTATTTGTGAGTGTATATGCAACTCCAATTGAATCAGTGAGTGATGGAGAAAAAAACCTGAAATTTTTAAATTTTGTTTGACTGGGTGGAAGGAAAAAGTGACGTAATTCTGGGGGGTGATAAGCGATTGGGTTTCAAAGTGCATATGAAAAAATTAGCCGATAATTGCAAGAGTAGATTGAATATAATCAAAAGGGTGAGTAAACCGAAATGGGGAGCTCATCCTGGTGTGACTGGTATGTTACGAAAGGCGCTTGTTCCATCAAAAATTGCGCATGGACTGAGTGTATATGGTAATGGATCCAAAGTCGGGTTTAAAAAGTTGAGGAATGTAGAGAATGCCTGTGCCAGGGTGGTATTGAGGGCGATTAATTCAACCCCAATACACACGTTGTGCTCAGAATTGGGTGATCACCTCTTAATTATAAGAGGGAGTGGATCACCGTGCGAGAGACGGTGCGAATGTTGACTAAGGATAATAAATTGGTGAATGAAATGAAAGAGAGATTGCAAAGAGGGATGGACTACCAAAGGACACAAAGATCACGGGTGATTTTGGAAAGTATTAATGTATTTTCCAAGATTCGACCTGTAAATCCGAAAGTCCCTCCGAGCAATCTAATTGTGCCTTTAAATTTTGGTGATACAACAAAAGCGATTATGAATGAAGTTATCGGTTAAGAGCGAGTTTTTAAAAATCCGAATGAACTATTTTGCCCGTGTGGAAGTGTATACAGATGCTAGTGTGAATGATGATCGAGTAGGTGTAGGAATTTTTATTCCGTCAATAAGAAAAGAGAAAATACTACGGTTGAATGCAAGCATCTGTATAATGAATGCAGAGTTGATTGGAATTAAGGAAGGGATCAATTTGGCAATGACACAAGGGAGGAGGAGAGTAGTATTATTCTCCAACTCCCGGAGTGGATTGTAATTAATTAGTAGGGGTGGAGGAACTCATGGTAATATGTATGTGGAAATGTTATATGAGTACCTTCAATCGTGTGGGAGTGAGGTCATTCTTGAATGGATACCTTCACACCTACAGATTGAAGGTAATGAAAGAGCCGATATACTTGCAAAAAGGGGTTGTTTGGTTGAGGAGGTAAATGAATATGAATTCATGGATGGAAGAGATGTGCTTCGCAAGTTTCAGGTGAATCTGTGGAGAAAATGGGAGAGAGAGTTTGTTGAAAAAGTGGTGGTTAGAGGCAACCTTTCTTTATGGTACTCAATGGAGATACTAGAATGACAAGAACAATGTGTTACAGGCTGGCTACTGCCAACCTGCAGATTTCACTTAAGCCACTGCAGAGGCCTCCACGGTGATGTTTTGCCGGCTACGTTCTCAGCGGAGAAGTGCGAAGGTCGTGGGGTTTGAGGCATGCAGGGCTCCTGGCCTACACCGTGATCATACAGATAATTTTGAAAAAAAAATTAAAAAAAACCGCAAATAGTAATAATAATAACCGATGTTCCGCCGAAACTCGTCGGCCGGAACCTGAGGAACGAACAGCAGATAATCAAATAAATAATAAAAAGAATAATAACGGAAGAGGTGCCTTGGTGCGCGCATCCATCCGAAATCAAACGGGGCAAGCCCTGGTTACGAAATTGGATGCGGGCACCAAGGGACCGCCATCACTATGCCGCCACATAGTGAGTCTCGGCTCCCATCACACCACACCGAAAAATTTAATAATTCATTTTATTCACAGAAAAAAAAACAACGAAAGGAAACAACTTCCCACCCCACCCGCACCAAGATAATCGAGAACGAGAGAGAGAGAGAGAACAATGCGTACCGAGCGCGTGCACCCGCTGTGCGGCGCTCGATTACAAAAATATAAAATTTTGATATAATATATAAAAATATGAAAGAAAAATAAAAAATCAAAAAGAAGTAAAAGTAAAAATATAAAAAAATGTTACCTTAATTAATTAATTTTAAAAAAAACCGTTGCGGCCTTGCGCGGCCGGGCGTTGCGGGGCCTTTCCCCGATACCAAAAAATTATACGAGGTGCCGGTTGGCCACCCGTACCGTTGCGACCTTGTGCGGTCGGGCGTTGCGGGGCCTTTCCCCGATACCCAAAAAATAAAACGAATAGCCGGTTGGCCACCCGTACGATGCGGGGCCTTTCCCCAATAACAGTAATAACAAATGGCCTCACCTGCAACCTTTTTGCTTTAATATATGTGACCTTAAACTTCCATTTGGCGTTGGATCGCCTTGAACCGCTGAATGGCCTCAACTGGCCACCCGTTATCACAACACCCGTTGGTACGTGGTACCGTTACTAATTATCCCACCACTCGTATCAGCAAATAAAATCGTATATCGCCAACAAATAAAATCGTGTGCCACTTCGATGCCACCAGGCCACTAATTTCTGTATCTCGTGTAGCGAATAGTTTACGCCGCGATAGATTTATTCTCCAGTTTCGTTTCACAAGTCAACCAGCTTTTTCTTTCCGCCTTTCAAATTTCACCACCCAAAATGGTGGCTTATGAACAATTTCGTAGGCCGAAAAATTCCCTTTTCACAATTAATCGCAAAAAGTAAAAAAAAATTTTAAACACATACAAAATTTACAATTTTATTTTTTTTCGTTTATCACAAAAATAACACAAGTATTAATTTTTATTTTGGTCTTTTTTTTTATACACATGAAAATTGTTTATAAGAAAATTATACAATTTTTTTTTTTTCAAATCAAAATGGAACTCGAATATTTAATACGACATTCCAAAACTATAGACTTTCTTTCATCAAATCACAAACAAAACTCTATGATTCAAAATTACAAACCAGACTATTTTTTTTATTAAAATCAAAACTCGAATGAACAAAAATTCGTACGCCGCACAAAACGACGCGCAAAACATTCCAGAAGAATTGTCTTTCTTCTCTGTTTCTCGTTTACATCAATTCGCATTGGTGTAAACGAGAGGCATATAAGAAAAACATTCTTATGGAATGTTTTGCTTGACACACACTCGATACGCATTGTTCTCTTTCTCCCAGCATCTTTTTCACCCTCGCGCCACCTTACAAAAAGGTACGTATAAAACAAACATCTACAAAAGTGGGGACAACAACCAACATTGAGAAAACATAGCAAGTGGAGGCACAAACCCGAGGAAAATACCATACAACAGCGCTTGTTACGATCATGTAATCGTAACAAATGGAACGAGTGAGACTGAATCATGGAAATTGGAAAGCATGCTTGAAGAAACGCAATTTGATTCAGTGTGAATTATGTGACAGCTGCTTGGTGGTGGAGGACATCGAACATTTGATTTTAAAATGCTCTGATTTTAATCAGAGCAGACAAATGTTCGATGTTCTTTTGAGTGCAAAGCATTTGACAGAATTATTACGAATGGGAATGAACGTTTATAAGAATGTGTATAATTTTATTAGAATGAATCAGATAGAAGTATGAAAGGGGATCGATGAGCGAAAGGAGAATGATTGAAAAAAAAATATATATAATTTTTACTATAATTTTTTATTGTTTGATTGATGATCATTTGAAAACAAATGTAGCGGCTTCAAGAGAAAAGAGAAAGCTTCTGTAAATTCAAGTTCTGGTTCTGTTGGAGTGGAGAACGTTTGAATTAATTCAATATTTTTTTTAAATAACAGTTTTGCTCGTTATGTTGAATATTTGATATTCATCGTCTTTCTCGCTTGATGGATAATGGAGATATTGTAATATATCAGAAAAAATATTCCGTCTTTCCTCAATGCGAACAATTATAGCTTCTTTAAACTCTTTCATCCTAATATTGATTTTTGTGCACTAATCTCATCTAGCATAAACTTTTAAGGTTAGATCCGACACATAAAAATTTACATCTTTACGGCAAAGTACAGCAACTTTTACTGGCTGCAATGTTGCGATTGTGGATGCAAGTAAAACTATTTCTATACTATTCTTATCTTCTGTGAAACTGAAACTTGATTTAATATCCATGTTCAAAATTTGAACAATGGCGTGTACATATTTTACATTTGTAGCAAAGGCGTAGCATTTTTTAAGAATTAAATTTAATTAAAAAAACTTAATTTCTTGGTTAATTTATAAAAAAAATCGAATAACTACTAAAATTAAAACATATCGAAATTTTTTTACTCTTACCGAAATACCGGTAAAAAATAATTTACCGGTAATTCGGTAATTCATTTTTGTCAATTTACCGGTAAACCGATAAACCGATTTACCGGTAATGCAAACACTAGTTCAAATAGTATAGTAGTAGAATTAAATAAATGAGTAAGCAAGGTCGCTTATTCAATGATGTAATATATTTAAACTATATAGATATGCAATTGTTTATGATTGTTAACTGGGACATACAACATACATATAAGATAAAAGAATATACTAATCGTGAACTTGAAATCGCGTGTACGATATATTATTTATTCGATATTAGATTTTCGTAGTAAAGAAATAATAAGATTGAAAATTATTATGAATAAATTTTATAAAGAAAAACTTACCCTTTTTGTGTTGTGGTGTCTCTGCACTTTTGTGAATACATAATGTTATTTAGAATTGGCACGAGTGCTTATATGATAGTGAAATTTTCTTTATTTATTATTAATTGTTACAAGTTAATTTTGGAAAGCATTGCAATTAGTTAAAATAAGATTTGGACGATTTATAAATTTACTCTACACGGTAGATATTATAATTTGACTGATACACTGGTTGTGTCGGTATTCTCCCTTCAGACCTTGAAAATCTATGGAAGGGTAACGCAAATTCTCAACAGACCGTACCGATATCCGCAGCTGTTAGAATATTTTGGTAATTTTGATTGAACACAGAATAATTTATAACTATAACTTTATATTGAAATATTTTATAATTTGGTTTTTTGATCACGGAACTATATGGTCTTATTTGTTGAAAAGCCACGGAACTATTAAATTTCAATTATTTACTTTTCTTTTAGATCAATTTTAATTTTCATCGATTTTTGATGCTTAAGCAAATTTGGTTTTAAATGGTTTTTTGTCGATTCGACTTTTCATGCCCAGTACATTGTAATTTTGGGTCATGATATTTTTGGTAGTTCGGTAATTTGATAATTTTATGCAAATTGTTGTTGTTAATTTATTCTACTTTGTATTTTGGGTTAATTTTTTATTTGCGTTAGTTTTTTATGCTTACATTTAATGTTTAATATTGCTATTTTTGTGATCTAATTTAGGAGTTATGTATTTATTTAAAAATTGCGGTTGCTTATATTTCCGCCCTAAATACTTTGTTTTCTTCATGTAAATTGTATACACTTTGTATATACTTTTATATGATTTACTTTTATATGAATGGACTTTGTATCACAACATACCTTCCTCCTTAGCGAGTGAAGATTTTGTATGCAAAATTTTCATGTTGAAGTTATTTTAATATTTTGGTATATGTTTATTTTAGCATTGGCTATCTATTCTCTATTTATATTTATATCGTTATTATAGTTATTATTATTGTGCTTCTGTTTCTGCGGATGTTGGTTGTCTGTGTTAAATTGTTAGAATTTGTTTTCAGAATTTGGCATTCTAGACTGTAATAGTCAGAATTTACCTATCTTATTGATTAGGCTCTGATGTGGTTTCGCTCTATTGGTGTTCCTTGTATGAATGTTGTTCTGGTATTGTCTAAGTATTTGCTTGATGTTTGGCTTTTTATCTATTTTGGTGTTGTATCTTGTCTTCTGTGTCGTTGTATTATTTATTGTGTATTATATTTTAATATTTAATTATATTGTTTCTATTACTAAGGTTAGTATTTACTTAATGTTCTACTTGTTTTCTGTGTTTGTGTGTGTAAATCGTTTTAATTTATGTGTGTAATATGTATTTAGCAAAACCAAACACAATCATATTCTATAAGCCGTATTGTTGCGACACACATGTAATTTTTCACTTCTGTTTAATTGTATTGTACGTATACGAACATGCAATTTTATTCTCTATTTACTCGAAGTTGTGCATATGTTTCGAAAATACATTTACATAAAAAAAAATGTTTAACCCTTTGCGGCCTTTTGGTATATAATATACCACAAAATTAAAAATTAATGCCGAAACTAGCTTATAGTATACATACTGAGCTCATCCTCTACTCTCTCACCTCTCAATAAGAAATATGGTTTTTGAAATGTGCTTTGTTCATTATGTTTATTGGAATGGAAAAGTGAAATAGAAGTTCAAGAAAAGTATGGTTTGCATTGCGGCCCGGAAAGGGTTAAAGGAAAAAATAGAAAACACAAACTAGTGGGTGTCTTATTTGTTATTATATAATTAAAAAGTGCATTTCGATCACGATTTTTTTTTTTTTATTTCCATTTTTCATTATTGTTTTAGTCTTTTTATGCATGAATGAGGCGTGGCTTCACATATTTGATCTTTAAATCTATTTTGTTTTTTGTTGTTTGGATAAATATAAGCGAGAAATCTAGAACAAATGTGTCATATTCGATTTCTATTGGCGGTATACAAATACTACCAAATAGAAGTTAAAAATGTACACCAATACTATCAAATAGGAGTTAAAAAGTAATATTATCTGCGTGTATAGCCGATTATAAGCCGGCTTATAGAATATGATTGTGTTTGGTTTTGGTATTTAGCTTACATTTACTTATTTTACGTTACTTAATTGTGTATATATCTTTCGATATTGTACTTAATACTTAATGATTAAATTTGTTTATTATTTATATTTTTCTTTAAAGGAAGTTTATTACTATTATTACTGTATATATATGTATATATATATATTTTTTGTATGATTATTATGCCTAAAGTTAGTGTTCATTTTTTTTTTTTTTTAAATATTTTCTCTTTTATATGTTAGTACTTATAAGTGTTTATAAAATAGAAAATATTTGGTCAGTTTGTGACTATTTAGGAAAAGTTTATAATAGTGAATTTTTAGACAATTTTCGCGTGACATTTCTTGTTTCCTTTTGCATGCCATTGCATTTGGTTTCCGCAAAAGGGAAAAAGTATGTAATAGACGGTGTTTTTTTTATTTTTTATTTTTTAAATGCTAAAGGTTACTTTTTTGTTTATTTTATTGTTAGGGGTTTTAGGTAGGGGTTTTGAGTAACTTGGAAATTTTAGGGCTTCGAGAGGGAAATGTGGGGGTCTGGTGACTATTGGGCATTTCCAGTTTTTTATTCTGTTTTCGAGTAGTTTAATCCTTTGAAATTTTTGTTGCTTTGCTTCATCATCATCCATTTTCCATTGGGCGTTTTGCTCCAATTCTCTGATTGCTTCTACTCGTCTTTTTTCTATTTAATTAATTTGTTTTTCGTTGTATGGTACAGTGGGTGGGTCGTTCAGTATTGTTATCCAGAATTCTTCAGGTAGATCTGGCAGTGCTTTGTTTTGCTCCTCTTTTTGTCTGGCAAGTTTTATTTTTGTTTTGTTATTTTCTTGTTGTTGGTAGTTTTCCCATTCTATTGTGGCTTGCTTCAGGCTTTCTTGTCTATTGTTTTCTTCTTTTGTCATTGTCATGGCTCGGTTTATTTTTCTGTAGGGATTTAAATGATTATTTTATGAGAGAAAATTATTTATTATGAGTTAGAGTTAGTTTTTTTTTTTTTTTAAGAGTTAGTTTTTTTTTTTTTGAAGTAAATCTTCTTTAGGCACGCTTGACTTGGGGACTAAGCTGGCAAATGCGTTACGAAAAGTGTAATCGAACGAGGCGAATGAAACAATAAACGCAAAACGAAATCATTTTCGTTTAGTATCAGGATGTGCCATGACAATTCATAAATCCCTAGGTGGAACATTAGTTGATACCATTTTATTTTAATAATTGGTTAAAAAAATTGGAAAATAAGAAAATAAGAAAATTGGAAAATTGGTAAATGGCAAATTGGAAAATTGGAAAAATTGGAAATTTCGAAATTTGCAAAATTGGAAAATTTGAAAATTTGTAAATTGGAAAATTATAAAATTGGAAAATAGGTAAATGGAAAATTGGAAAATAGGAAAATATGAAAATATGAAAATATGAAAATATGAAAATATAAAAATATAAAAATATGAAAATATGAAAATATGAAAATATGAAAATATGAAAATATGAAAATATGAAAATATGAAAATATGAAAATATGAAAATATGAAAATATGAAAATATGAAAATATGAAAATATGAAAATATGAAAATATGAAAATATGAAAATATGAAAATATGAAAATATGAAAATATGAAAATATGAAAATATGAAAATATGAAAATATGAAAATATGAAAATATGAAAATATGAAAATATGAAAATATGAAAATATGAAAATATGAAAATATGAAAATATGAAAATATGAAAATATGAAAATATGAAAATATGAAAATATGAAAATATGAAAATATGAAAATATGAAAATATGAAAATATGAAAATATGAAAATATGAAAATATGAAAATATGAAAATATGAAAATATGAAAATATGAAAATATGAAAATATGAAAATATGAAAATATGAAAATATGAAAATATGAAAATATGAAAATATGAAAATATGAAAATATGAAAATATGAAAATATGAAAATATGAAAATATGAAAATATGAAAATATGAAAATATGAAAATATGAAAATATGAAAATATGAAAATATGAAAATATGAAAATATGAAAATATGAAAATATGAAAATATGAAAATATGAAAATATGAAAATATGAAAATATGAAAATATGAAAATATGAAAATATGAAAATATGAAAATATGAAAATATGAAAATATGAAAATATGAAAATATGAAAATATGAAAATATGAAAATATGAAAATATGAAAATATGAAAATATGAAAATATGAAAATATGAAAATATGAAAATATGAAAATATGAAAATATGAAAATATGAAAATATGAAAATATGAAAATATGAAAATATGAAAATATGAAAATATGAAAATATGAAAATATGAAAATATGAAAATATGAAAATATGAAAATATGAAAATATGAAAATATGAAAATATGAAAATATGAAAATATGAAAATATGAAAATATGAAAATATCAAAATTAGAAATTTGGAAAATTGGTAAATTAGAAAGTTGGTTAATTGGAAAATTGGAAAATTGAAAAATTGGAAAATTTAAAAATTGGAAAATAGGAAAATAAAAAAATAAAAAAAAGGAAATTTGGAAAGTTGGAAAATTGAAAAATTGAAAAACTGGAAAATTGGAAAGTCATAATATAGACTTCTATGTCACTGACTGACTCACTCCAGAACGCACAGGCTGACCAAAAAAATTCGTCCGTGTGATAGATTTTATATATGTATTTTTTTCTATATTCTAGCTCCATTCCACACGAGGTATCACAGAAACCGATTCTTTCTTCGTTTCTTACTCCGTTTGCGTATGGTACAGGTTTTAATGCGACTTAAACAAATTTTCGATGAAACCACACTACACAAACATAAATGATATAAAAAATATTTCAAGGCCATTTTTACTATGCGAAGAGATTTCAAAAATGATTTTTTTGTCCATTTTGTTACACATACATAAACATTATCTATTACGACTAGTTGGACTTGAAAAAGTTACCAAGTTACAAGGTTACCTCTTGTGGCATCAGACATAAACGGCTAGGTGACACTCGAGAACGCACAAGGTGACCAATTTTTTCCACATTATAATTTTTCTATATTATATTATAAATATTAAATATATATTAGAAGTTTTACTTCAGTAGTGTGGTCTGCAGTGTTTCTCAACCCATGGTCCGCGGACCACCAGCGGTCCGCCCCACATTTCTAGTGGTCCGCGAAAAGCCTCTAAAATTTCATAATTAAACAAAAAAGAATTACCTCTATGTACAATAACAGAATAAAAAGCAATACCTAATTAATTTTTTAAATTTTTCTTTACATTGGTTCATATAATGTTAAGTATATGTATGTATGTAGGTATAATATAAAAATATATAAATATCGTATTTTCCACTAAATTGTAAATTTCATAAAAATGTCGAACGTAAGGAAATCTGTGTGAATGCAAACAAAAATGTTTGTTGGGTTTCTATTAGTTTTTTTCTGTTTTCTTTTTTTTTGGAAAAAGTCATAATCAAACATGAATCCATGGTTCCACACTTTGATTTTTTGGTCGTGATTCTTTGCTCGTTTCCTTTCCCTTCACTAACAAACTAATTTTTTTTCGGGGGAATTTTTGATTCTTTTTTCAGCAATATTTTTTTTTGATTCAACTGATTCTCGCACAGCAACAAAGATAAATATTTCAAGGACACCTTGTTTATTTGTCGTTTTTGGGTTAATTTTAGTTTAATTTGTGCTTCGAGTGCAAAAACATATTTTTTAACCACGGAAGCAGTTTTCGCAGCAAACAATAAACATTTTTTACTAAACGAATAAATCAAAAAACATAATTTCACGTACATACATAAAAAAAGAAACGCGCAAAGAAATCAAATGTGAACGGCGATTGATTTTTTGAAATCATTGAATCACGATGAAAGAATCAAAGTGTGGCGATTCTCAATGAGTAAGTATTTTGGAAAATGTACTAAAAATTGTCATGAGGAAAGAAATGGACTACTAGATTTTTTTACCGTCAAGAGAAAAATATGTAAGTGGAGACCATCCATGATAGGTTATGTTTCGAATAGTTTGTTTTAACGTATAACATATACAAAATCAGTTAATAAAAAAAGTTAAAAAATTGTGTAGTGTTACTATATTGCTGTGGAAATTTTATTTTATGCCGGCAAATTTCACAGGTATTTTGTAGTTGGAGGTGGAGCAGAGGTACTTTAATAATTTTTTTTAAATAAATTAAATTAATTATTTTGCTTCATTCTCAATAATGAGTAAACAAGTGCAAAGAAATTTGTCTGATTTTTTTAATAAATCTAATCTTGTGTCGAATAACAATAATACGCAAAATGATAACATTGATTCACCAACGGATTCATCACCTACAAAAAAGAGATTTACTTTTGTTCGTAAATATAATGCGGATTACTTAAAATACGGTTTTGTTATTTGCCCCACTTCCGAAGTAAATTTGCCAAAACCACAGTGTGTTGTGTGTGGCTGTATTTTATCAAATGAATGTATGAAACCGGCTAAACTCATTCGACATTTGAGATCCAAACATCCATGAACATTGTCGGCGTTGAAGTTCAAGTCAACAGGCCGCAAATTTTATTCAAAAAAATTAAATTTCATTTTAAGTTTTAATAATTTTAATTTATATAAGAGGTAATTACTTGAATGTCCAAAATATCCTAAATCATTGTACCAGTCTGGGAGCAGTGAAGAAGTATTTAAAAAACCTGAAATCTTGATTTGAAATTAATCGCCCCATCAAAGCTGGATGCAGTGGTTGGTAGGGAGTTGCCCTAAAATTTTGATTTGAAATTAATCGACCCATCAAAGCTGGAAGCAGTGGTTGGTAGGGAGATGTTTGAGGAATGACAAAAGCTATAATAATTTGTATACGTAGATGTCATGAAAATATCGTTTTTTAGCGTCTCACAGTGGTTTACAAAAGTTGTCTTCGTAAATTTGTAAAACCGAAATATTTTATTGCGGTTTCAATCAAAATTGTTTTGTCCACTCCGTAGGCTGCATGCGCCATTGTGAATGAGCAGCAACTGCTCAAAATGACATATGTTGGTGTATGGCGTGGATTTGTGTAAATAAATTGTATAGTACGTTAATAAATAAATAAATAAATAAATAAAATGACTAGTAGACAAACCATTAGATTTTTTTCACCGGAAAAGTCTTGAGCTAAATATTCAAAAATTTGCTCTAAAAAAATCTGTATTGTTTGACAACTCACTTGTAAAGGCTTCTTATTTAGTTGCTTTGCGAATTGCTAAATGTAAGAAACCTTATTCAATTGCCGAAAATTTAATTAAACCGTGTTTAGTAGAAGTGTGTTCAGAAATATTGGGACCTACTGCTGGTAAAAAAATTAGAGCTGTCCCCCTTTCCAACGATACAATTCAACGAAGAATTATTGAACTATCAGCTGATATTGAAGAACAGCTTATTCACAAACTGAAAAAATCATTTTTTTCTATTCAAATGGACGAATCAACTGATGTTTCAAATAAAGCCATTTTGCTATGCTACGTATGTACGTTATATTGATTATGATCTCAACGACGTTAATGAGGAATTGCTTTGTTGCCTTGAATTGCCTTCCCAAACAACGAGTGCTGAAATATACAAAGCAATTAACAAGTATATCGAAGAAAAGTCCCTCGATTGGAAAAAATGTGTTGCGTTATGTACCGATGGAGCAGCAAGCATGACTGGCAAACATTCCAGAGTTGCAACAAAAATAAAAGAGGTAGCCGCAGATGGAATGATATTCACACATTGTTTTATTCATCGAGAACATTTAGCAGCCAAAAAATTATCTCCCGAATTATCGGAAATATTGTCGCAGGCTGTCAAAATTGTAAATTTTATTAAATGTAATGCACTAAATTCGAGAATGTTTGTGATATTATGTAAAGAAATGGGATCAGAACATGAACATTTGTTACTTCATGCAGAAGTTCGATGGCTGTCAAGAGGGAAAGTTTTAAAACGATTATTTGAGTTAAGAGAGGAAGCTTGCACTTTTTTGCATCTACATGAAAAAAAACATGACCTGTCTAATTTTTTTCTCGATAATACCTGGGTGGCGGAGCTGGCATATTTATCAGACATTTTTTCACTCATTAATGAACTAAATCTAAGTCTCCAAGGAAAAAATACTACAATTTTTAATTTGTACAATAAAATTGATGCGTTTAAAAAGAAACTTATTCACTGGTCGAAGTGTGTACAAGAAAATAATTTTGAAATATTCGATTCATTTGCAGATTTCGTAAATTCGGTGGATGTAGATATGAATAGCATAAAAAATATTATTACGGAACATCTAAAAGCGCTTTCTCGCGCATTCGAAAATTACTATCCTCCGGAACAAGATATTCGAATAGATAATTTGTGGATTATTAATCCATTTATTGAAAACAATAGCAGTAAATTAACGCAGATAGAACAAGATTCGCTTTTTGAAATAAGCTCAGACTTTGGATTAAAATCTTTATTTGAAACCACAAATATATCTCAGTTTTGGGTTAAAGTGAAAGATGAATATCCCATCTTATACGAAAAAGCTATGAAAATTTTGCTAATTTTTCCAACCACTTATCTCTGTGAGACAACTTTTTCAGCAATGGTTATAATTAAATCAAAGCAGCGAAATCGATTAATTATTAGTCCGACTCTTCGCTTGGCAGTTACTAATTTATCTGCAAGGATTGATAAACTCGCCAATGAAAAAGAGCAACAGCAATCACACTGATTACATATTTATGCCCTTTTACAGTATTTTGAAAGCTATTCGTGATTCAATTAAAGTTTTTTGAAAATAATTTTTATAATTTTTTCGTTTTATGTTACAGTTTTTGTTACAAAAAATTATGTTAAGTTACATTTATCTTGAATTATTTTTTATATAAATATGTGTATAAAATACTGAATGGATAAGTAAAGTGAAAAGTTGTACATATTGTATGTTTATATAAATTTGTGTGTGGTGTGTTTGCATTGGTGTAGAATATGTACGTAACAATTTGCACTTATATTACATATTTTAATACCGTTGCTTGCATCACACGCGCTATATGTAAACTTTCAATATGTATGACTTTTTTGATTCCAAAGGATGCATAAGATAAGTGTTGTCCATTTATTCATTGTTTTAATACATATTTTAATTATTATATATACTTTTTCCAAATAAATTTTAAGTATATAAACCTTTTAACCCTCGTCCGGCAATTGTACTTTCATATATTTTATATGAATATCGTCACTGTAGTCATAATTTTTGTTAATGGCTTCTACAAGAGGACTTATTAGTATATAAAAACAGGAAAGGTACAATTGTACCTATGCCGCCTGACGAGGGTTAACTGTATTTTATAACTCATAAAGGTGTAGAGTACTAGTATTCTTATCTAGTGGGTCAATCGAGTATATGTAGTTTGCGCGAGAAAGGGATTTTTAATGCCGTTGTTTTGTTTTTGTTACATACTCGCTTAACAATTTTTGTTGTTGTTTTGCTACGACTATTTTTCGTTTTTTTGCCGGTAATTTTGAATTCTACGTTGTTTGGTATACATATATATTTACTCGTACATTATATATTTTGCATGGAGATTAGTATTGGAGGTGTATAGCGGGATATATATTCCAATATCCACTGAAAATGTGGTTTTGCGATGTATATAGCTTGTTATATGCTTTTAGCTTTGGCTATATTGGCCGTTGGGTATATATGTGTTGGTTACGAAGAAACAATTTACAAGATCAGGGTTGTTTTTGTTTTCATATTATTTTATTTATATTCAATACATAATTACTATACATATATTTGTTATATGCATATTTATTTACTTTTTGTGCTTGTGTGTGTAAATGTTTTTCGATATGAAAAGACACAAAAAAACAGAAGATCAAATCATAGATTTTAGTTGTTGTTTTCCTTGTTGTTCGATTTTTCATTGATTTCATTTGTGTGATTAATTTTCACAGAGGCGGCGAGGATATGTGGTGGAGCCGTATTGCAATAAATTTTCGTTGATATTTGTGGTAGAGTGCTTTGAATAGATTTCGTTCATGATGATTGGTTGGTCGGTGTCTGCGGTTTATGATGGTTGTTCATTGAACATTGTGTTTCTCAACTTACGGATATTCATATAACATGCTCTGTCGTTACCTGTATTTGTAAGCTATTTTGGGCTATTTTAAATCGTTTTGTTTGGGAGTTGATGTCAATCAGTTGTTGGTATAAAAAGGCAAATTTGCAGTTTTGCATGAAACCCTTGTCTGAGGTTTGGATTTGTGTATCCAGGCTAGTATCTTTGCTGAATATTATAGATGTTTTTCTTAAAGTTTACCGTCGGTTTCGCGGGAGTTGAGTCATTTTTGAAATTTTAAGATGATCGGTCGTACGTTGGGGTTTTCGAGCTGTAGGATTGCCGCGATACTTTTATAATCACGGCTGTATGAAGCATGGGTTTTGTCGATTAATAATGTTGAGGAGATCGCTTGGCGAATGGTAGAGGTGTCACGGGGAGAGGATTCAAACCGTCTTTTGGGGTTGTTTCGGATATAACTTTGTGTGTTGCAGTGTGTTTTTTGGTTATAGAGGGGGTGGGTATCGAGTACTCCTGGATAGACATAACATATTCTTTGGTACATTTTACTATGACTATTTATAAAATAATTCTTTTCACAATGTGATTTCAGAGATTATTAGAATTTTACTAATATTCCTTCATCCAATTATTCAGCGTTTGACTATTAAATCATTATACATATTTTAATTTGGTGAGAAATTTAGAGTTATCGAGGTTTACCAGGTGTTTATTATTAATACTATTATTCAATCCAGTTCCTGATTAAGCTCATTTATTTAGTTATTTCTAATGAAGATTTTTGATTGCAGGATCTTTGAAGTCGTAATATTTTCTAATTAAAAATAAAATTTTAATTTAAAAGTCAGAAGAGCAGACAATAGGAATCATAATGGCTATCGGGCTTCTAATAAATTTGATATTTCAGCGAATTGCTTTTTGGAATTGCAGATATCTTGGAAGCTACAGATTAAATTTGAAATGCAGTTAAATATTGCTGTACTTAGATAGTTTTTCAGGGATCAAGGCTTTTTTAATTAAATTATTTTCTAGGTTGTTTCGGGAGACTGTCATGAAGAGGTTGTTTGGGAGACAGTAAATTGGTGAAGGTTTTGATTAACTTGTTCTAGGTTTGATAAACAATTATCGCTGGTTGTTCTTTTTATGATTTATTTAATACGATTGGGTTATTTGGAAAATGGATCCTACAGTTGTGCTAGCAACTTATTAATTCTGCCATCTTACAGATTCCTGATTGCTTTAAAATAACTATTCAATTCTGGTTTAATTTGTTTAGGTATTGGGGTTCTAAAACTGTGCCAAATATACATTATTGATATTACCTTACATATATCAGATTAGCTGTTTTTGAAACCAGTTTTCATTTGGCCATTAGGAATGGCAAGGACAAGTGATCTTCACATTATATAATTTTTTTATTTAACTATTTTTTTATAAATAAATCTATTAATTCAACAGATTCACAAAGATTCTACCAGTTGAAGATAAAAAGAAGGTCGTCCGTTCCTTTCGTGCTTTGATACTAGTACTGCAATATTTAGTGATTTCTGGATTCGATTTGTTTTAATTTATTTTGGTTTAACTTGTTTTAAGAGAAATTTAGTTAATACTAATCATAACATTACATTTATTTCATTCAAGCTAATTTAACATTTAACATAGCTAATGACATTTTATTTCAGGAAATTTACTGCAACTTAATTAATAAATTTTTTTAATTATAATTATATTTTTTTTAGAGTGCTGAGTTCTGAATATATCGAAAAAAAATCAAAAATACATAATTGTGTTGTCTTGTGCTAACCGTCTTATATTACATTTCAACTAACAATTTACTAACTATTGACTACTTAGGTGTCTGAAACCGGGTCAATTTCCATAATAATTAACAAACCTTTCCTATCCCGCCATCTTGTTATATGTAAAAGAGTGTGCGGATGGGCTCGGCGTCAACCGGGAATCTTACTTAGGTTTGGTCGCACATTCCAATCAATCAATCAATCAATCAATAAAATATGTGTATAAAATACTGAATATTATAATATTGAATATATTACAGTTTCGAAACGAAAACTATAGTTTTATTTCTATTTATTTTCTATTCTTCTTATTTTTCATGATATAAATTTGAATATATTTTCTATGGTCCGCGAGAAATAACACAAATATTTTATTGGTCCGGGGTGCGATTTCGGTTGAGAACCACTGGTCTAAAGCACACTTAATTTTTTTTACAATAATGGCTTATTGCTTTATTATATTACTCGTATGGCATTGTATGGTTGGTTGGTTGTTTGTAACGTTTCGGACGTTTTTTCTATGTCTTTTACTTCTATGTTCTGTATATTTATTGTTGGATTCTTGGGTACTTTTCTTGTTTTGTAACAGCGTCTGTATATTATAGTGATGATGATGATTGTTACAGTCACGGTTAGGATAATAATTGTTGTGCTATTTATATAGTTGTCTAGTCCGTATTTTGTGTTATTCCTTAATTGGATGTTATCTGCTATATTTTGTAGGTGTTTGATCCTGTGTGCTTCTTCCAGGTAGTCTTGATTATGGTTCTTTCCATCTAATAGTTTTATCCTTGGTATTTGTTTTTCGTTAATGATTCTTGGTCAGCTATGTTGATTGTGAAATCTGCTGTTGTTACTCGGCATTTTTGTAAAAATGTTATCACTCCTTGGCCGGTTACTTTTATGGTTTTTGTTTGACCTTCGCTTTCTATTATCATGGTGATTAATTTTGGTGTAGAATATAACCATGAATTCGTGCTTTCTAGTTTTGTTAAAGAGTATAGTGGATGTGCTGGTATTGTTTCACATGGTTTCGCTTTACTTAATTGGTTTGTAAACAGGTTTGTTAAACAATGTGAGTTTTGATTTATGGTTGTGGGGTGTGCTCTTTGGCATAATATGAAGCTTGTTTCTGCACTGTCTATTATTGTTATGCCTTTCATTATGTCCCATGTGTTCAGTTCTGATGATCTGCTTTTGTCTATTGCTAGTAGTTCTGTTCATGCTATGTACGTCTCGTAACCGTTTTTTGTTTTAATTTATAATAAGTATGGTTTATACAACGTGTAGTTATCCTTTTCTAGTATGGGGACTGATAATTTTATAATGATTGAGTTGTTTGCTTCGATGTATGATGTATGATGGTTAATTTTACTTGAGTCTTGTTCTATGGTTCTGTTTTGTACTATTTCTAGAATTTTTTCGTATGATATTACTATAAATGGGTGAATTTTTTTGTTGTCTGTCTAATGTTGAGATTATTTCTGTAGCTTCTTCTTGCATTCTATTTATGTGTAAACACTGTATTAGTAGTAGTAACATTAGTTCTGAAGTTTGTTGTGCTAATTGTTGTTTTCTTTCGAAAAACTCGTGTTGATCGTTTGACCGTTGAATTAGCTGGTTTAGTTTATTTTCTATTTCTTCCATTTCGTTTTGAAGCTGTGTTATAGGTTTGGCTAACGCGTTGAAGTTTGATTGTAATGTTGCAATATGTTGATTTTCTAGGTTAAGTAGTTGGATCTGGCCATCTTCTAAATTTTTTAGGTTATCGTATATTTTGTTTGAATCTTCGGAATCCATTGTTTCTAATACGAATTTTGATGTTCTACCTCCTATATCTATCAAACCTCTTTTCTGTCTTCCATACATTTCTTTGAGTTTGTTGTTTTGTTTGAAGATTTGTGTTATGTGCCATTGAAGTTCTCGTCGAAATGGTTTACAAAGATCGGTAGGGTTTTTTATTAGTATTTCGTCACATAATGTTTTCAGATGTCCGTTGCAACCTGTCAGTGTACTGGCTATGTCATTGATCTGTGGTAAGTTCATCGTTGTGATTATTGTTAGGCTGTTAGTGTAGAATGCTAGTTTGCTATTTTTTTCGAAGAAGACTCCGTTGTTTTCTAATTTTTGTTGTTCGAACATTTGACTGCTTTGGGCTGATACTTTTGACTGCTTCTGGTCTGCTTCTGGTCTTCCATATACTAGTTCGTGAGGTGTGTAGTTTGTTGAGCAATGAGGTGTGGTATTGTATACATATATTGCGTAGTGGCACATTTCGTCCCAATTTTGTTTATCAATATCCGTGAAGGATCTGGGGTACTCTTTTAGGGTGTTGTGGGATTTTTCAAGAGCTCCATTTGTTTGGGGGTGATATGCAGTTGTAGTTATGTGTTCGAGTTTGAGGAGTTTGCATACTTCATTGAATGATTTGCTCATGAAGTTGCTGCCTTGATCAGTTAGGATTTTTTCGGGAATGCCGTATTTGGTAATATAATATTCGCATAAGGATTTAGCTACTGTGTTAGCTTCTTGATTTGGGACTGGGATTGCTCCCGAAAATTTTGATAGATCGTCTTGGAATGTGAGTAAGTAAACATTTCCGTTTTCTGTTTTAGGTAGGGGACCTACAATGTCAAATGCTACTCTTTGGAATGGGTATTCAGCTGTGGGGGTGATTTGTAGTGGGGCTCGTTAATGACAATGGCTCGTTTGCCTATGAGATTTGTTCCTTTTACATTCGTAGCATTTTCTGATGTGTCTGTTAATGTCTATTAGCATTTTAGGCCAGTAGTAAAGCATTTCTATTCTTTTATATGTTCGCCATGTACCTGCGTGGCCTCCTAAAGGTAAATTGTGGTATTCTTGTAGTATTTGTTGTCGCTTTTTTATGTCATGAACCACTTCTATTTTATTGTTTGTTGGTCTGTTCAGGCTTTCGTCTGTGTTTTTCGTATCTTCGGGGACGGTCGTGTCTGGGTTTAATTTTGAGTCTTGCGTATCTTTTGTTTGATTATTCTTGGTTTGGGCTGTTGTTATAGCTGTTATTTGGTTGTATTTAATACGGCTTAGTGCGTCTGCGTTTGTGTTTTGTTTACCTGGTTTATGGATTATTTCGAAATTATATTCTGACAATTTTAAATTCCATTTTAGAATTCGGTTTGGTATTTTTGTTAAGTTTGCTGTTAATGGTTTGTGATCTGTGACAATTGTGAATTTTCTACCGTAAAGGTATAGTCTGAAATAATTGACTGCCCAGTAGATAGCGAGCATCTCTTTTTCAATCGTTGAATAATTTCTTTCAAACTTTCCTAGTGCTCTACTAGCAAATGCTACCGGGAATTCACCTGTAGGGTATGTTTGGGATAATACTGCTCCTAGGCTATAATCGCTAGCGTCCGTGGTTAATGTGAACAGTTTTGTCATGTCAGGATATTTGAGTATAGGTGGTTTGGTTAGACATAGTTTTAGTGAGTTGAATGCGTTTGTACAGGTTTCGGAAAATATAAAAGGTGTACCTTTCCTTGTTAATTTAGTTAATGGTTCCGCGATTTCTGAGAATTTTAGGATGAAACGGCGGTAATAATTGGCTAAACCTAGGAATGATTGAGTTTCTCTGACATTTTTTGGACCTGGAAATTCTTGGACTGCTTGTGTAGTTGTGGGGTTTGGTTTGATGCCTTCTGGGGTTATCAAGTGACCTAGAAAAGTGATTACTTTTTTTGAAAATTGACATTTGGTACATTGAAGCTTTAGGTTATTTGCTTGACAAATTTCAAAAACTTCAGTGAGGTTTTGGTTGTGATCGTTGAAGTTTTTACCGTAGATTATGACATCGTCTAATACAAAGCCTGTTAGACCTTGGAAACCTCTGAGAATGTTGTTAATCATTCTTTGAAATGTTGCTTGTGAATTTTTGAGACCGAATGGCATTCATGTGAACTCGAAGTGGCCATAATCGGTGCTGAATGCGGTTTTGTGGGAATCACTAGGGTTCATCTCAATTTTATGGTAACCGCTAGCCATGTCTAATGTGGAAAAATACTGTGCATGACCAAGTTGGTCGAGAATGTCATTTATGTTTGGGAGTGGGAATGAGTCATCTATTGTGATTTCATTCAATTTACGGAAGTCAACTACGACGGTACAGCTAAGAGTGGGCTGTTAAATGGGCTTATGCTGGGTTGGATTTTTCCTTCTGACAACATTTCTTTCACCTGTCTATTGATTTCGTCCTTGTGGGCTTGAGGGAGTCTGTACCTCTGTACATGTACTGGTTTTGAGTCTTTATATAGGTTTATGTCATGCATAACTCCTGATACGCTTGTTAAATTGTCACCCTCTATGTAAAAGATATCTTGGTATTTTAAACAGATTTCTAGTATGGATAGATTTTCTTGTACGTTATTTGATTTGTCTAGATTTTCTGCGATCGTTTGAGTTATGATTTCTTCTCTGTTAACGTTTTGATCTACTTTATAGTTTTCTACTGGGTATTGTCCTATTGGTTCTATTTCTGGGTGAAAGTTTCGTATTTCGGTGTTAGTTGTGAGTGTATTTGCTACTAGTATCTTTGTTTTGAAGTTTTTGGGTTCTAGTAACATATTGGGTATGAATACTCCAGGTATTATCTCCCCAGCTGAGCATATACATAATTTATTGGTTTCCGTTTGGATTTCAATAACTGTTTCACTCCGTGCAGGTAGTGTAATTTTATTTTCGGGTTGGTTTGAGAAATTTATGAATTTCTGTCCTATTTTAAGTTGGTTTGTGCTATAGAGTATGTCAACTTTGTGTTCATCGAAGAAATCCCTGCCTATAATTCTGTCTTCTGAGATTGGGAAATTGTCTGGGACTTTGTGAAATTGGTGTGTTATTGTTAAATCCTGGTCGAATTCTATCTCTAAATTTAATGATCCTTTTGTTTTGACCGTGCCTTTTCCTATGCCTCTTAGATCTAATATGTCTGAGGTGTTTACTTTTCTGGTTTTAATTATTTTCCTTTTAATTAGTGATACATCTGCTCCTGAGTCTAGTAGTAATTTCGGTCTTAGGTTGCCTATTGCGGGTGGAATGGTGTCTCTATCTATTTTGAATTTGGATACCAAGTTTACTGGTTTAATAATTTGTTGTTCTTCAGCGTATAGTAAATGTTTAATGTCGTATGAGTTGACTTTTCTTGTTGGTTCGATTATATGGTGGTTTTTATTTGGGTCGGCTACTTCTGTTTGTTTTGGTTCTTTAGCTTTTGTGACTGTTTTAAATTTTGTTCTATGTTTGTGTTTAATGAGTTTTATTGCTTGTAATGTTATTATTAACAAAAATTAGATTAGTTATTTGTTTAAGATTTGTTAGTTATTTATTTATCTGTTCGTTGCAATTTTGTATTTTCGATTTTGCTAGAATTTTTAGTTTTTTGTGTATTTCTATTATATATAATTTTATGTGTAATCCTATTATTTGTAATAGGGATAAAATTACTACAATATGCGACGTTGTTGTGTTGCGTTTAAATGAGTTGATTTCTGTTGTGTTTTTAATGTTGGATATTTTTTGTTTATTAGCGTTTGTGCTTGTTGTTTTGGTGATTTGGATTCGAGTGTCTGGACTCGTTTGATTTGTTGGTTGATGATAGGTGTCTGGACCCGTTTGATTGATGAATTGATTGTGGGTGTCTGGACCCGTTTGATTGATTAATTGATTGTGGGTGTCTGGACCCGTTTGATTGATTGATTGATTATGGGTGTCTGGACCCGTTTGATTGTTGAATCGGTGATACATTTCTGGAATGCATCCCATCTGGAGAGAATGTCCTTTTTCTTGTTGGATTTTAATATGGTTATTATTTAGGTTTGTTGGATCCAACGGCGGCAGCTCTCCTACAGCTGGTCGGATCCGTTCGCGTTTCCCTGGTCGTGTTGATGTGTCAGGTTTTGTTGCTGCGGTATGATCTAATTTATCCTCATGTTTTTAATCTGTCTTCCAGGTCGTTTGTTGTTTTTTTGTTGTGGTTGTTGCTGTTGATAATTATTCGTATTGTAGTCGTTTGTGTTATATGTTCTTTGCCCTATGAACTTACTTCTACATTCGTCGAATGTGTGGCCAGTGGTTGTCTTACAGTGTGAGCAATATTTTGGGTTGTAGTTACTTCTTTGTTGAGGTTGTCTGTATTGTGTGAAATTATTTTGTGTGTCCGTTTGATATGTGTTGTTGTTCGGTGTTGTCCTTGGCGTGAAGTTACTTCGTATTATCTGTGATGTGTTCAGATTGTGAGGGTAGCTGTTGAATTGTGGCCGCGGGTAGTAGTTTGTATTCTGTGTACTTCGTTGCGATGCGATCCGTGTTCTGCAGACATCGTATGTGTGGTTAGGCTTCTGGCAGTAGTTGCATGTAATTTGAGTTGGTCTGTCTTCCTGGGTTGTAATTTTGTTGCTGTGTTGTGTATGTTGTTGAATAGTTCCGTGTTGGTTGAATGGTGGGTAAACCAGTTGAGACTGCTAACATTTGCTCTATTCCTTCGGTTTCGTTGATTATCACATCTACATCTTTTGCTTGTATTGTCGCCACTTTCTCTCGTAATATCACATTGTTTAATCCTCGTTTAAATGATTGTACTGCTGTTGCGTCTAAGTGCTGTGTATATGACTTGTCTCTGGCCTGCAGTGCATATTTGTTCTTATAACCACTTTTATATCTGTCGAGTGCTTCTATTAATCTATAACCGTAGTTCCTTACTGTCTCTCCGTATAACTGTTGGATGTCGATGAATTTTCTCTCCAGCTCGTTTAGAGTAAATGTTTTTGCGTACATATTTTTTATAGTTTCTTTTAGTGTTTCGTAGTCGTTGATTTCCCTGTGGCTTATTCTTGTATAGGCGTCACCTGTGAGTTTGAACTTTATTAGTTGCGTGAATGTTTCCTTTTCTGCTTCCGTTCCCAACATTTTGTGTACGCAGTCTGCAATGCCTATGAACCGTGCTAGTTTGCTTGTATTTTGTTCTACGTCTTCTCCGCTGAATTCTGGGATTGCGTGGTCATTGATTAGCTGTTGAATTTGTATTCGTTCCATTTTTGTGTTTCTGGGGTTTGCGTGTTGATTGTTTTTCGTTCTTTAGTTGTCTCGGTTTCCGGTGTGATTTTACTAATGTTTGGTTTTATTTCTGCTTGGTTTTCTTTGTTTGTGTCAAGTGTATTTACTTTTTCTGCTTCTTTTTGTTTTGTTTCCGACTGTAGTTTTTGTGCAGGGGGTGTGCTTGCTGACTAGCTGCGTGTTCTGTCGTCCCTAATTAATGATGGTTCTCGTGGATTTGTTTTCGGCCTTTCTGGTGATCTGCTTGTTTTCTCTGATTTATTTTCGAATGGCGGGGCTTTGTTATTGAACATAAAAGGAATTTGTTTTCTGGTTTCACTTCACTTTATTCAAAAAAAATGTTACTGTAATGAAATCGGTTAGTGTTTGGTGGAGAACGTCCCTTTCGAATATTAAAACACGTTTGAACTTCCAACATTAGGGTTTCTTTATTTAAAATTTGTAGACTGGGGGATCACAACTTGGGCATGGACAATTTGTATATGATTTACTGGGACAGCGATGCGACTTTGAAAAGTGTTTTTTAGTTTTCGCCGTTCGAAAACAGGGATACCCTTTAATTTGCTGTGGATATCGTCGTATGTTTTTCTTTTCCATAACTAACGCTTCAGGTTCGAAAAACTACACCGCTAACTACAGACTAATTTGGAATTATTTTACAGATCTGTTTCTGAATATAAGTATTTTACTATTTCTGATTTAATTGCTGATTGTGTAGTTTAGAATTTTGTTGTTATTGTGATACGAACTATTGGTTTTACTCAGGTGTCTGTAACGGGCTGATTCAATCAATCAATTTTTGTTTTGGAAGCTGAAAAGTGTTAATGGAGAATTATTTTTTAGGAAATTCCCAGATGCACATGAAATAATTATTTTTTTTTTCTCAGGTTGGTGATTTAGAGAAGCAATTGTTGAAGACCAATACCATCGTTATCCATTTAACTTTTTAAGCCTTTATCCTTCCTCTAGAAGTAGATTAGAATTGTGTTGTGCCGTACGATCGCTAGGTGTCTGCAACCGGATCGTTCCGTCCCAAAAAAAAAAACCTTTCCTATCCTTCCTATTGTTTTGTGTAAACAGGATGTAGGAATAGGCCCGGCGTTATCCGGGACTCTTGGCTAGCACTTACTTCTACAGTCCAACCAATCAATCATTCAATTATGAAAGGTTATTTAATTTTGAATAATAATCCGTTTAAATTGGGCCGAAACAACGACCAGTTTTCGTGTAATCGTCGATTGAAATCGGCTATTTTTGACCCGGACAAATGCACTTTTGCTTGAAACGAAAATTTTTTTTGTTTCAAATCATGGAATATTGTACCAATTATGAAAGGTTATTTAATTTTGAATAATAATCCGTTTAAATTGGGCCGAAACAACGACCAGTTTTCGTGTAATCGTCGATTGAAATCGGCTATTTTTTTACCGGGACAAATGCACTTTTGTTTGAAACGAAAATTTTTTTTGTTTCAAATCATGGAATATTGTACCAATTATGAAAAGTTATTTAATTTTGAATAATAATCCGTTTAAATTGGGCTGAAACAACAACCAGTTTTCGTGTAATCGTCGATTGAAATCGGCTAGTTTTTTACCCGGACAAATGCACTTTTGTTTGAAACGAAAATTTTTTTTGTTTCAAATCATGGAATATTGTACCAATTATGAAAGGTTATTTAATTTTGAATAATAATCCGTTTAAATTGGGCCGAAACAACAACCAGTTTTCGTGTAATCGTCGATTGAAATCGGCTATTTTTTTACCCGGACAAATGCACTTTTGTTTGAAACGAAAATTTTTTTTGTTTCAAATCATGGAATATTGTACCAATTATGAAAGGTTATTTAATTTTGAATAATAATCCGTTTAAATTGGGCCGAAACAACGACCAGTTTTCGTGTAATCGTCGATTGAAATCGGCTATTTTTTTACCCGGACAAATGCACTTTTGCTTGAAACGAAAAATTTTTTTGTTTCAAATCATGGAATATTGTACCAATTATGAAAGGTTATTAAATTTTGAATAATAATCCGTTTAAATTGGGCAGAAACAACAACCAGTTTTCGTGTAATCGTCGATTGAAATCGGCTATTTTTTTACCCGGGGACAAATGCACTTTTGTTTGAAACGAAAAATTTTTTTGTTTCAAATCATGGAATATTGTACCAATTATGAAAGGTTATTTAATTTTAAATAATAATCCGTTTAAATTGGGCCGAAACAACGACCAGTTTTCGTGTAATCGTCGATTGAAATCGGCTATTTTTTTACCCGGACAAATGCACTTTTGCTTGAAACGAAAAATTTTTTGTTTCAAATCATGGAATATTGTACCAATTATGAAAGGTTATTTAATTTTGAATAATAATCCGTTTAAATTGGGCCGAAACAACGACCAGTTTTCGTGTAATCGTCGATTGAAATCGGCTATTTTTTTACCCGGACAAATGCACTTTTGTTTGAAACGAAAAATTTTTTTGTTTCAAATCATGGAATATTGTACCAATTATGAAAGGTTATTTAATTTTGAATAATAATCCGTTTAAATTGGGCCGAAACAACAACCAGTTTTCGTGTAATCGTCGATTGAAATCGGCTATTTTTTTACCCGGACAAATGCACTTTTGTTTGAAACGAAAATTTTTTTTGTTTCAAATCATGGAATATTGTACCAATTATGAAAGGTTATTTAATTTTGAATAATAATCCGTTTAAATTGGGCCGAAACAACAACCAGTTTTCGTGTAATCGTCGATTGAAATCGGCTATTTTTTTACCCGGACAAATGCACTTTTGTTTGAAACGAAAAATTTTTTTGTTTCAAATCATGGAATATTGTACCAATTATGAAAGGTTATTTAATTTTAAATAATAATCCGTTTAAATTGGGCCGAAACAACAACCAGTTTTCGTGTAATCGTCGATTGAAATCGGCTATTTTTTTACCCGGACAAATGCACTTTTGTTTGAAACGAAAAATTTTTTTGTTTCAAATCATGGAATATTGTACCAATTATGAAAGGTTATTTAATTTTGAATAATAATCCGTTTAAATTGAGCCGAAACAACGACCACTTTTCGTGTAATCGTCGATTGAAATCGGCTGTTTTTTACCCGGACAAATGCACTTTTGTTTGAAACGAAAATTTTTTTGTTTCAAATCATGGAATATTGTACCAATTATGAAAGGTTATTTAATTATGAATAATAATCCGTTTAAATTGGGCCGAAACAACGACCAGTTTTCGTGTAATCGTCGATTGAAATCGGCTATTTTTTGACCCGGACAAATGCACTTTTGTTTGAAACGAAAATTTTTTTTGTTTCAAATCATGGAATATTGTACCAATTATGAAAGGTTATTTAATTTTGAATAATAACCCGTTTAAATTGGGCCGAAACAACGACCAGTTTTCGTGTAATCGTCGATTGAAATCGGCTATTTTTTTACCCGGACAAATGCACTTTTGCTTGAAACGAAAAATTTTTTTGTTTCAAATCATGGAATATTGTACCAATTATGAAAGGTTATTTAATTTTAAATAATAATCCGTTTAAATTGGGCCGAAACAACAACCAGTTTTCGTGTAATCGTCGATTGAAATCGGCTATTTTTTTACCCGGACAAATGCACTTTTGTTTGAAACGAAAAATTTTTTTGTTTCAAATCATGGAATATTGTACCAATTATGAAAGGTTATTTAATTTTTTGGTCGGCGATTGAACGTCGTAGAGGAAAGACGTGTTTTTTGTCTCTCCTCTATATAAATAGGTAAATAATTTAAAATGTGTTTAAATTAATTAATTAATTATTAATATATGTGCACACATAAACAAATAATAATAATATTAATAATAATTTGTGTTTTAAGTATAATGAAAAGCATAGTATATGAAAAATACATATTGAATAGTTATAGTAATTTGTGTGTGATGCGCTTGCAATGGCGTAGAATATGTATATAACAATTTCGTTTATATGGATTTTAATACTGTTGTTTAAGTGCATCGTACACATTGTGTGTAATTTTTCAATATGTATAGGACTTTTTGGATTACAAAGGATGCTCAAGCTAAGTGTTTTATCATTTTTTTCATTGTTTTAATACATATTTTTGTATTACATAATTTTTATTCCACAAAATTTAAGATATTTTATACACCAGTATACTTACTACTCGTAATTAGCTAACATTTTCATGTTCATAGTGTGTTAGTCGCATATGGTTTGAGCGGGAGAGGATTTCTTAATTTTGTGTTTTTGTTTGTACGTGTTTTGATATCCTTCTTAAAAGTTTTGTTGTTTTGTTTGTGTCGTGTGTGTGTGTGTGACTGGCACGGATGCATTCTGCAGGTTATATTGTGGAACACACACCCATACACAATCCTTGTTCGACTTTATCATAGTATTGTGTGTAAATGAAGAGAATATGTTCGTAAAGAAACGAAACTAAGCATGATAGGCATGCGTTAAGTATGGAAATAAAATAAAATAAAATTTGTAGAACCTTTACTTTACAGTAACAAGTCCGTAATTGTTATCCTTGTAAAGTATATTGTGTCTTGTTGCTATTATTATTATTATTTTATATTATATTTATATATTTTGACATAGACAGCGAAATGATAATCGATAGTATTTTCAGGTTTTATTAAAAAAAAAAGAACTTGAGATTTCATCGCGAATTGTCATGGCTTTGGGTAATTGATTAATCATTAAGACATAACTTTAGTATTGTATTTATAAATTTGTTTACTAACTAATTATTTAACTTTGCCAATTTATTTTCTTTTCGGTTTAGGGTAAATTTCATGTCATGTCTACTTTAACATTATTTTAAATTAACTAATCAAGATTTTGTGTGCAGGCCTGCATAGTGGTTTTAATTATGGTTTGATTCAAAATTTGTTTTGCTGGGGAAAATAATTCTGGTTTAAATTTTAATTATGCCGAGATCTAAGTTTATTTATATTTATCACCATTTATTTAAAAGTTGAACTAATTATCACTGAATTATATTATATATATTGACAGGTTTTATTCGGAAAAAGTGAAATTTTTTTGTTACTTATTAATAATTGTAAATATATGATTTAATGTTTTACTTTGTTTACTATTTAGAAAGAGTTGAAGTTCCTGAAATTATAATTTTGATTCTAATTATACCACGTTTATACCAGTAGTATAAGAGTATCATAAAAGTATGACGATGTAAACTCAAAGTAAAATACTTTGCTACTTTGTTACATACTTTTTTGCAATTAAAGTGTTCTACGTATCTAATAAGTATTGGTATAATGTTTGCGGTGAGAACGATACTATATAATATTTTTTAGATACGAAATGTCATTTTAGTCATTCTTCTGATTTTTCTTGTTTATTGTGATAAAAGATAACTTTCTTTTTTTAAATTTTAATGAAATATATGAGTAATAAACTATTATAATGTGTTCACACCACTATGGTGTAAACTGAACGAGAGAAATACTTTATTAGTAAAATACTATTATACTATTAAAGGAGCTATGGTGTAAATGTGGTTTTAGTCTTTATATTTAGATTTTAGTTGGATTTTCAGATGACGACAGTGACGAGTACTATTATATTGTACTAATTGTTTGGTAGTTTGAATTCAATTAATTTTATTTAATATTTATCAGGATAATTGAGTTTGATTAATTAGGTAATACGAATCATTACATTTAACTGCTTTAATTTTATTATTCAAACTTCAATATTTTATCATTTTTTATTAGTATTCCTAATAGTAAAAACGATCACTGGAAATAGTATAAGTTATATTTCCGATAATTTAATATATTTTTATGATTCTGATTGCTGGGTATTATTCCATAATATATTAAATAATTGTGTTGTCTTGTACTAACCGTCTTACATTACATTTCAACTAACAATTTACTAACTATTGACTACTTAGGTGTCTGAAACCGGGTCAATTTACATAATAATTAATTCACCTTTCCTGTTACATTATCTTGTTTTATGTACAAGAGCGTGAAGTTGTGTCCGGCGTCAAGCGGGAATCTTACTTAGGTTTGGTCACATATTCCAATCAGTTAATCAATCAGTTGAAATGAAATGGAATTGGTTGAAAATCCAGCTAACACTCCGGATATTTTAATTGGCCTTAGAATTCTTAATATATTTGGTCAGAATACAGAATTCTATAAATTGTCCCCACCTCTTGATGGGAAGCGCTGATTAGTTTTTCTAGCTGACATGGTTCTCAACAAATTCACCAAATTTTCTTTAGATCACCCATTTTTCTCAGAATTGAATTATGTCCACTGCGGTTATTTCATTTGATTTCAATAATTGAACCTAATTAAGGTTTCACCCTTTTCAAAATTTATAAACCGGCACCGAGGTAAAAGTAATAAACGCGTCGTTTCCCTTAATTATTATTATTTTTATTTTTTATTATTATTTAATCTTTGCAATCCGTTCTGGGACCGAAACTCTCTTGCAGTTCGCTTTTCACGTCACGCGAACGTACTGCTAATAGGTTTTCGTAACCATGTGCACATTGCATAGCTCTCTATGCCACCCTATAGTACTGGCATGTAATATGGTTCGGCCCATCAGTTCTGCACTTCGACAGGGGCTCATAATTGTATTCGTTTTCTTCACCCAATGTAATTTAAGTTCATGTGTGAGATAGAGATATATAATGTGTACATATATTTATAGGCGTTATTATTATTTATTATTATAATGTTTATAATTGGTTTATAATTTATGTAATTAAAATCGAACTCTAGAACTTCTTTTAAATCTTTCTCGGGATTTTGACGTGTCTTTTTGGTGGGATTCTGCAGTTTGACCATTCTGATTGGACCTTGGCCGTTTCCCTGTTACGGCTATTGGCGGGTCACGTATGCGGAACTTGGTGGAGATTTAACTAAGTTGTGCGTGTGTGATTTGGCGGTGGCTGGGGTGGGGGTATGACCGGGTTCGATTCGGAGTTGTCGGGCTGTGGGGCTTCATCGGAGGGACGCGTTGGGGTACCGATGCAGGTTGATGGGTTCTTTGTTTATTAGAACCCTAGCCCAGCTCTACAAACTAAATTTGAGATAACGGCATGATTCCTTAACGATAACGGCATGATTCCATTCATTATTGCCGAATCCCAAAATTTCGTTAAAATACAGCTTCGCACACCGAATTTGACCATCATTTGTTGATAGATGGCCTAGTTTAATTGAGCATTATGCTGGAGTGGCAATCCAATTCTGCATACCATGTTTCATGGTGATTGGTTGAGGAATGTTAAAGTTCCTTTGAGTATGGGATAAATATGTCCTATGTAGACTTGGTAATTAATCGAATATTCTTTGGTAACCAAATTAGTAACGCATTTGAAATTTTTACGAAATCAGCTAAATTTATTTGAAATATAAACATTAGTAGTTTTCTAGGAAGCATTACCTTCGGGATGCCTCACTTATTCGATGCAACTTTTTGAGTTATTTGTTTTTTTTTTGTTTTTTTTCTTTACTATTTTGTGGTTGCTCAATTCAAGGGTTAAATACTAATGGTGTAGAACGATTTTTTGAAGTAACTGGCATCCAATAATCCAATTATCTCCAGAATCCAAATCCAAATTAGACTTTCGAATTATTGTATCAAATCCAGTGAAATACAATAAACCTACCAGTCGTAACACACTGTATATCTTGAAACTAATCCTTTCAGTTCAAGAGTTTAATGCAAAGAGAACATTTTACATTTTTGTTTCACAATTTTTGACAAGCTTATTTATAAAATTCTAAATTATAATTTATAAACATTTTATAAAACTGTATAGAAAATTTGGTGAAAAGTGCGCTAAGTTTAAATTAATTATAACAGAAATTTATACTAGTATATTAATATAAGTATCAAACGCACTCTCTATACCAAACACTAAATGGTATAATCTATTACATTTTTACTTATAATTTAACAGCTGTGTTTATGTTTACTTGTCAATATTTACAGTTTGTTTTTGTGTTGTTTACTTAATGTAATAATAAAATTAAATTTAGTTTTAAATTAAATTATGATTGATTAAATTATGTTCTATTAATTAAGGGTAAGTAATCAATGTAAATGTACATTATTGAAACTATTTTTCATTGTAGTTTATACGCTGGTAATGCTGGAGTTGTGTGATCTGGATGCTGGATTTTAGTGTTGATAAATAAAGTGTATTAAACTAGAAGTTGTTGTTGTTGTTATTTATAATTTTAGTGAAATCCTCTAACATACTCCCGCACGTTAAGAAATTCGTTTCTTAACAAATTCTCCTGTTGATTGGTTGCTGTTGGATGATGTGGCGAACTGTTGATTTCCTGGTGCTTCGAATGATTGAAAAGCTACGTCGATCGTATGCAAACTGAATCAGCTTTAAGTGATAATTTGATTGAGTGCGGATGTGCCGCTTACTATGCTACGATGCACACATAAATGCAGTAATGAAGCTGGACTTAATGGTTGGAATTGAATATAACTTGTGATCCTCGTCGTCGCCTCATCATCATGTAGTGTAGTTTATAGTGATGAGTGATTCATTTGGTTTATAGTGCTGCATATTAGTGTCCGCCCGTAGTGAAGAGTCCAATTTGACGCTGTCTCCTATTTCAATAAATTGATCGCCATAAATATTACGGAAGGGTTTAAGCTGTCAACCTGTGTGAGTTTTGGAGCATCATTTATCCTGCGTAACGGTAACGTGGTAATTTTGGGGTAATGTATAGCTGAATTTCCGATCGTAATACGTTGCGTAACCAAAAAATTTGACTGACGTGTTATTGATTATCCCAAAATTAGCTAAGTGAATTGAACCAGAATTACAAGTTGTTCTGTAATAGAAATTTTTAGATTAGCTATCGTTTCATAAAAGTATATAGTTTGTTCGAATTAGGCGAAAATTTAGATGTATGTGGCTGGCAGTAGTATCGTGGTTCCACCATGCTCGTTCAGGTATTTTAATGTAGATGATTTTTTTATGAATTTTCCGCTTCCTTATCCATCTCTCGATTTTGTGGTGTACTGAGCTTTGTTTAAATTGCCGATCCAAGTTTTTTATATATATCACAAGTCGTTTTTGGAACTTGAATGAAATCTTTTCGCAATATCGTTGTACTTTTATTAGCGGGGTATTGGTTGCTGGAACTGATGTGATGCGTTTGTAAAAATAGTTATCCGCTAATATGGATTTCGTGGAGATGCTGCACGATTTTAGTGCTGATCGAAGATGATGCTTGCAGATAACGTATTTGGAATGATCGTAAATTATAATTTCAAACCATGAATTACAATTGAAAGTGCGGAACTCGAAAAGATATTGTAGAAATGTTTTATAATCCATGGAAGACTTGGAAGCCGTGATGATTTTCTTGGTTGTCATTTGATTCGCGTTTCCTGACTCCTTCGTTGAGAACATCACCGCCAGCTTATGATTCATGTTTTTGGCTGAGATTTTAAAATAAAGTGATGCAAACCATTTTCCGGATAACTTATATCTTAGTTGGTTTGAAACTTGATTCACTTCTTGAAACCTTCTTAGTGACTCGTTGGTATCGTTTTCTCGGGTCGTTATTGTGAATCTATTGGCATGAACATCTGTGAATTGTGTTGGACTTTGCATAATTGAAACTGCGATTGACCAAATAAAATTTGAATGTATCTGCAAGTTTAGAAATTTTTCTGAGGTAAGTAATTCATGTAATATGTCTGCGTCTAATGACATGTAAATTTCAATATATTTATTGAAGAATGAATAAGCCGAATCCAGATATAATGGAGCTGGATGTTGTTTTCGTTGGTGTTTTTTCAGTTGAACTGTATTAGTGGTTTTTGGTATGATATGAGCTTTCGAATAAATAGTGTAATGTTTAATTACACGTAATGTCATATCAGTATAGCTCTTTGTTATTCCAGCAGAATTTGTTATTTGACCGTATTTGGGATTAAATAATTCCAATCGTTTTAGGTTTAGGCCAAAGTTTTGGAAATATGACTTTATTACAAACGAGATTTGTGAATCAAAGTCATTTGGAGTTTGCTGAAGTTGTCTTGGTAATACTAACGCTGTCGGCAGTATGTAATGAGTGTTTGAATTAAGTGTGTGTGATGTGGTGGACTGGTAAGTTTTAGCTGAAGGTATAATTGAAGCGGGCTTAAATAGATTGTTGTCTTCAATTTTGTATGAGCAGCAGGAACGTAAATTATGAGTTGCTGAATTTGATTTGTATTTTCTCGTAGGTAGTCTAATTTGATAATGGAGTAATGTGTGAAGTAGTTTGTTATAGATAAGACAAGATGCATGGTTTGTACACTTATTGCACGTGGGTCCCTTTTGTAGACAATTTCGGTATAAAATAATTTTGGTAACAATTTTTTCTGGAGCTTGAATCGATAAATTTTTGAATGTGTGGCATATATGCATCAAATGTAGATTATCACATTCACAAACAATAGAGATACTGAAACCATGCGATTTAGTAGAGGAGTTTTTAATAGCAACCTTTTCCAAAGTTTTGCGAGTTGTTTCCATTAACTTTAATTCATCGTATTTAACACTTAAAAATTTAATAAATTCAGACACATTTACGATATTCTTGTCAACAGTTTGTTCGACCCAAGCTTGCCTAACAATATTCTTTAGGATTAAGTAGATACGCCAATAATCTTGTACCTCACTACCACTTCCACGTTTTCGAAGACATGTGATTATTCCATCAACATTTTCTGCTATCTGCGATAATTCGTTTCCGTTTGAGTATTGACAAGGTTTCTGATTGAAAAAAGATTTATGACGAGAAATAACTGTACGATTTCGCTTATTGTACCGTTTGCAAAGCAAATCCCAAGCTTTATTATAATTGGCTTCTGTGATACGGATATGTTTAATTAATGAAACTGCATCGTCTTTTAGCACTTTAGTTAAAATATGAAATTTGTCTACGTTATTTAGATCATGATTATTGTGCACCGTGCTTGTGTATGACTTGTAGAATGCTGGCCAATATTGATAATTTCCTGCAAATGGTTCGATAAGTATTGGAGGAAACCATGGTTTGTTTTTCGTATTATTGCCCTCGTAACAAGTGGGTGGTTGCGAAATATGATTTTCGAAATTTTCATTTAAATTAACAGGATCGGTAGTCATGATGCTTCGATTTAATGATGCTTGCATAAGCAACATGCGAGCTTGATGATATGTTTCATTTACAGTTTTAGTAATGGGCTCGTAATCTTCGCTAACAGTTAATAGCTCCAATTCGTATTGATTAATAGATTGGTAATGAATATTAAGATATTCTAAGCGAATCGTAATTGCTTCTATCGTTGTGGTATCGGTAATTGTTTCAGAGAAATTTAAAATACTCTTGACTCGATTGAACACGCGATCGCGTAATCGTTCTAAAAGTTGCACCATTTTAATATTAATTTAAGCGTTCACAAATAAATTTTATTTATTGTTTTGTATACGGATTAAGCACCATTTAAATTAGCATATGATTAAAGCTTACGATAATAAATTAATTGTGTACTTATCTTGTCTTATCACATCCATGTGCGAATATCCCGGGTTTCGGCACCAAAAAATGTAGAACGAATTTTTGAAGTAACTGGCATCCAATAATCCAATTATCTCCAGAATCCAAATCCAAATTAGACTTTCGAATTATTGTATCAAATCCAGTGAAATACAATAAACCTACCAGTCGTAACACACTGTATATCTTGAAACTAATCCTTTCAGTTCAAGAGTTTAATGCAAAGAGAACATTTTACATTTTTGTTTCACAATTTTTGACAAGCTTATTTATAAAATTCTAAATTATAATTTATAAACATTTTATAAAACTGTATAGAAAATTTGGTGAAAAGTGCGCTAAGTTTAAATTAATTATAACAGAAATTTATACTAGTATATTAATATAAGTATCAAACGCACTCTCTATACCAAACACTAAATGGTATAATCTATTACATTTTTACTTATAATTTAACAGCTGTGTTTATGTTTACTTGTCAATATTTACAGTTTGTTTTTGTGTTGTTTACTTAATGTAATAATAAAATTAAATTTAGTTTTAAATTAAATTATGATTGATTAAATTATGTTCTATTAATTAAGGGTAAGTAATCAATGTAAATGTACATTATTGAAACTATTTTTCATTGTAGTTTATACGCTGGTAATGCTGGAGTTGTGTGATCTGGATGCTGGATTTTAGTGTTGATAAATAAAGTGTATTAAACTAGAAGTTGTTGTTGTTGTTATTTATAATTTTAGTGAAATCCTCTAACAAATGGATTTTAGAGTAATTATAAATACATATATTGTAGTTCAAATAACTACATATATGGTTTACAAAAATTCTATTGTAAGTTGAGGAGTTAAATTAATAAATGTTTATATTATTTAGGAAGCCGGAAAATGTTAATTTGGAATTAAATTTCAGGAAATCTACAGATGCTTGTGAAATAATAATATTTTTTTGAAATATTAATTGCTGATTTTGTAGACTAGAATTGTGTTGTGATTGTAGGCGTCTATAAACAGAACAAGCCGATTCAATCAATCAATTTTTGTTTCGGAAGCCGAAAAATATTAATGTAGAATAATATTTCAGGAAATTCCACATGCACGTGAAATAATAATATTTTTTTCTCAGGTTGCTGCACCTATTAAGCCTTTATCCTTCCTCTAGTAGAATAGAAGTAGATTAGAATTGTGTTGTGCCGTACGATCGCTGGGTGTCTCAAACCGGGTCGTTCCGTCTCAAAAAAAAAACCTTTCCTATCCTTCCTATTGTTATATGAGTGAAATTATTATTAATTTAATATTAATTAAATAATTAATTATTAATATAATTCAATTTATTATTAATATAATTCAAATAACTATGGTTTCAGGAAATTATATTGTAAGTTGTGGAGTTGTAGAGGATTAAATTAATAAATATTTATATTATTTAGGAAACCGGTAGATTAATTAAGAATTTAATTCAGGAATCTTTAGATGTTATGAAATAATATTTCTTTGAAATATTAATTGCCGGTTGTGTAGATTAGAATTGTGTTGTCATTAGTTCATGAACTATTAGCTTTACCTAGGTATTTGTAACCGGGCTGATCTAATTAATCAATTTTGTTTAGGTAGCTGAAAAGTATTAATGTAGAATTATATTACAGGAAATTTCCAGATGCACGTGAATAATAAATTTATTTCCTCAGGTTGCTGATTTAGAGAAGCAATTGTTGAAGACCAATACCATCGATATCCATTTAACCTATTAAGCCTTTATCCTTCCTCTAGTAGATTAGAAGTAGATTAGAATTGTGTTGTACGATCGCTAGGTGTCTGAAACCGGATCGTTCCGTCCCAAAAAAAAAAAAAAAAAAAAAATACCTTTCCTATCCTTCCTATTGTTATGTGTAAACAGGCTGTAGGAATAGGCCCGGCGTTATCCGGGACTCTTGGCTAGCACTTGGTTCTACAGTCCAATCAATCAATCAATCAATTATGAAAGGTTATTTAATTTTAAATAATAATCCGTTTAAATTGGGCCGAAACAACGACCAGTTTTCGTGTAATCGTCGATTGAAATCGGCTATTTTTTTACCCGGACAAATGCACTTTTGCTTGAAACGAAAAATTTTTTTGTTTCAAATCATGGAATATTGTACCAATTATGAAAGGTTATTTAATTTTGAATAATAATCCGTTTAAATTGGGCCGAAACAACGACCAGTTTTCGTGTAATCGTCGATTGAAATCGGCTATTTTTTTACCCGGACAAATGCACTTTTGTTTGAAACGAAAAACTTTTTTGTTTCAAATCATGGAATATTGTACCAATTATGAAAGGTTATTTAATTTTGAATAATAATCCGTTTAAATTGGGCCGAAACAACAACCAGTTTTCGTGTAATCGTCGATTGAAATCGGCTATTTTTTTACCCGGACAAATGCACTTTTGTTTGAAACGAAAAATTTTTTTGTTTCAAATCATGGAATATTGTACCAATTATGAAAGGTTATTTATTTTTGAATAATAATCCGTTTAAATTGGGCCGAAACAACGACCACTTTTCGTGTAATCGTCGATTGAAATCGGCTGTTTTTTACCCGGACAAATGCACTTTTGTTTGAAACGAAAATTTTTTTGTTTCAAATCATGGAATATTGTACCAATTATGAAAGGTTATTTAATTTTGAATAATAATCCGTTTAAATTGGGCCGAAACAACGACCAGTTTTCGTGCCGATTGAAATCGGCTATTTTTTTACCCGGACAAATGCACTTTTGTTTGAAACGAAAAATTTTTTTGTTTCAAATCATGGGATATTGTACCAATTATGAAAGGTTATTTAATTTTGAATAATAATCCGTTTAAATTGGGCCGAAACAACTACCAGTTTTCGTGTAATCGTCGATTGAAATCGGCTATTTTTTGACCCGGACAAATGCACTTTTGTTTGAAACGAAAATTTTTTTTGTTTCAAATCATGGAATATTGTACCAATTATGAAAGGTTATTTAATTTTGAATAATAATCCGTTTAAATTGGGCCGAAACAATGACCAGTTGTCGTGTAATCGTCGGTTGAAATCGGCTATTTTTTACCCGGACAAATGCACTTTTGTTTGAAACGAAAAGTTTTTTTGTTTCAAATCATGGAATATTGTACCAATTATGAAAAGTTATTTAATTTTGAATAATAATCCGTTTAAATTGGGCCGAAACAACAACCATTTTTCGTGTATTCGTCGATTGAAATCGGATGTTTTTTTACCCGGACAAATGCACTTTTGTTTGAAACGAAAATTTTTTTTGTTTCAAATCATGGAATATTGTACCAATTATGAAAGGTTATTTAATTTTGAATAATAATCCGTTTAAATTGGGCCGAAACAACGACCAGTTTTCGTGTAATCGTCGATTGAAATCGGCTATTTTTTTACCCGGACAAATGCACTTTTGCTTGAAACGAAAAATTTTTTTGTTTCAAATCATGGAATATTGTACCAATTATGAAAGGTTATTTAATTTTGAATAATAATCCGTTTAAATTGGGCCGAAACAACAACCAGTTTTCGTGTAATCGTCGATTGAAATCGGCTATTTTTTTACCCGGACAAATGCACTTTTGTTTGAAACGAAAAATTTTTTTGTTTCAAATCATGGAATATTGTACCAATTATGAAAGGTTATTTAATTTTGAATAATAATCCGTTTAAATTGGGCCGAAACAACGACCAGTTTTCGTGTAATCGTCGATTGAAATCGGCTATTTTTTTACCCGGACAAATGCACTTTTGTTTGAAACGAAAAATTTTTTTGTTTCAAATCATGGAATATTGTACCAATTATGAAAGGTTATTTAATTTTGAATAATAATCCGTTTAAATTGGGCCGAAACAACAACCAGTTTTCGTGTAATCGTCGATTGAAATCGGCTCAAAACGAAAATTTTTTTTGTTTCAAATCATGGAATATTGTACCAATTATGAAAGGTTATTTAATTTTAAATAATAATCCGTTTAAATTGGGCCGAAACAACAACCAGTTTTCGTGTAATCGTCGATTGAAATTGGCTATTTTTTTACCCGGATAAATGCACTTTTGTTTGAAACGAAAAATTTTTTTGTTTCAAATCATTGAATATTGTACCAATTATGAAAGGTTATTTAATTTTGAATAATAATCCGTTTAAATTGAGCCGAAACAACGACCACTTTTCGTGTAATCGTCGATTGAAATCGGCTGTTTTTTACCCGGACAAATGCACTTTTGTTTGAAACGAAAATTTTTTTGTTTCAAATCATGGAATATTGTACCAATTATGAAAGGTTATTTAATTTTGAATAATAATCCGTTTAAATTGGGCTGAAACAACAACCAGTTTTCGTGCCGATTGAAATCGGCTATTTTTTTACCCGGACAAATGCACTTTTGTTTGAAACGAATTTTTTTTTTGTTTCAAATCATGGAATATTGTACCAATTATGAAAGGTTATTTAATTTTGAATAATAATCCGTTTAAATTGGGCCGAAACAACTACCAGTTTTCGTGTAATCGTCGATTGAAATCGGCTATTTTTTGACCCGGACAAATGCACTTTTGTTTGAAACGAAAAATTTTTTTGTTTCAAATCATGGAATATTGTACCAATTATGAAAGGTTATTTAATTTTGAATAATAATCCGTTTAAATTGGGCCGAAACAATGACCAGTTGTCGTGTAATCGTCGGTTGAAATCGGCAGTTTTTTTACCCGGACAAATGCACTTTTGTTTGAAACGAAAAGTTTTTTTGTTTCAAATCATGGAATATTGTACCAATTATGAAAAGTTATTTAATTTTGAATAATAATCCGTTTAAATTGGGCCGAAACAACGACCAGTTTTCGTGTAATCGTCGATTGAAATCGGCTATTTATTTACCCGGACAAATGCACTTTTGTTTGAAACGAAAATTTTTTTTGTTTCAAATCATGGAATATTGTACCAATTATGAAAGGTTATTTAATTTTGAATAATAATCCGTTTAAATTGGGCCGAAACAACAACCATTTTTCGTGTATTCGTCGATTGAAATCGGATGTTTTTTTACCCGGACAAATGCACTTTTGTTTGAAACGAAAATTTTTTTTGTTTCAAATCATGGAATATTGTACCAATTATGAAAGGTTATTTAATTTTGAATAATAATCCGTTTAAATTGGGCCGAAACAACAACCAGTTTTCGTGTAATCGTCGATTGAAATCGGCTATTTTTTTACCTGGACAAATGCACTTTTGCTTGAAACGAAAATTTTTTTTGTTTCAAATCATGGAATATTGTACCAATTATGAAAGGTTATTTAATTTTAAATAGTAATCCGTTTAAATTGGGCCGAAACAACGACCAGTTTTCGTGTAATCGTCGATTGAAATCGGCTATTTTTTTACCCGGACAAATGCACTTTTGTTTGAAACGAAAAACTTTTTTGTTTCAAACCATGGAATATTGTACCAATTATGAAAGGTTATTTAATTTTGAATAATAATCCGTTTAAATTGGGCCGAAACAACAACCAGTTTTCGTGTAATCGTCGATTGAAATCGGCTATTTTTTTACCCGGACAAATGCACTTTTGTTTGAAACGAAAAATTTTTTTGTTTCAAATCATGGAATATTGTACCAATTATGAAAGGTTATTTAATTTTGAATAATAATCCGTTTAAATTGGGCCGAAACAACGACCAGTTTTCGTGTAATCGTCGATTAAAATCGGCTATTTTTTTGCCCGGACAAATGCACTTTTGTTTGAAACGAAAATTTTTTTTGTTTCAAATCATGGGATATTGTACCAATTATGAAAGGTTATTTAATTTTGAATAATAATCCGTTTAAATTGGGCCGAAACAACGACCAGTTTTCGTGTAATCGTCGATTGAAATCGGCTATTTTTTTACCCGGACAAATGCACTTTTGTTTGAAACGAAATTTTTTTTTGTTTCAAATCATGGAATATTGTACCAATTATGAAAGGTTATTTAATTTTGAATAATAATCCGTTTAAATTGGGCCGAAACAACTACCAGTTTTCGTGTAATCGTCGATTGAAATCGGCTACTTTTTTACCCGGACAAATGCACTTTTGTTTGAAACGAAAAATTTTTTTGTTTCAAATCATGGAATATTGTACTAATTATGAAAGGTTATTTAATTTTGAATAATAATCCGTTTAAATTGGGCCGAAACAACGACCAGTTGTCGTGTAATTGTCGGTTGAAATCGGCAGTTTTTTTACCCGGACAAATGCACTTTTGTTTGAAACGAAAAGTTTTTTTGTTTCAAATCATGGAATATTGTACCAATTATGAAAGGTTATTAAATTTTGAATAATAATCCGTTTAAATTGGGCCGAAACAACGACCAGTTTTCGTGTAATCGTCGATTGAAATCGGCTATTTTTTTACCGGGACAAATGCACTTTTGTTTGAAACGAAAATTTTTTTTGTTTCAAATCATGGAATATTGTACCAATTATGAAAAGTTATTTAATTTTGAATAATAATCCGTTTAAATTTTGCCGAAACAACAACCATTTTTCGTGTATTCGTCGATTGAAATCGGCTATTTTTTTACCCGGACAAATGCACTTTTGTTTGAAACGAAAATTTTTTTTGTTTCAAATCATGGAATATTGTACCAATTATGAAAGGTTATTTAATTTTGAATAATAATCCGTTTAAATTGGGCCGAAACAACAACCAGTTTTCGTGTAATCGTCGATTGAAATCGGCTATTTTTTTACCCGGACAAATGCACTTTTGCTTGAAACGAAAAATTTTTTTGTTTCAAATCATGGAATATTGTACCAATTATGAAAGGTTATTTAATTTTAAATAATAATCTGTTTAAATTGGGCCGAAACAACGACCAGTTTTCGTGTAATCGTCGATTGAAATCGGCTATTTTTTTACCCGGACAAATGCACTTTTGTTTGAAACGAAAAACTTTTTTGTTTCAAACCATGGAATATTGTACCAATTATGAAAGGCTATTTAATTTTGAATAATAATCCGTTTAAATTGGGCCGAAACAATGACCAGTTTTCGTGTAATCGTCGATTGAAATCGGCTATTTTTTTACCCGGACAAATGCACTTTTGTTTGAAACGAAAAATTTTTTTGTTTCAAATCATGGAATATTGTACCAATTATGAAAGGTTATTTAATTTTGAATAATAATCCGTTTAAATTGGGCCGAAAGAACAACCAGTTTTCGTGTAATCGTCGATTGAAATCGGCTATTTATTTACCCGGACAAATGTACTTTTGTTTGAAACGAAATTTTTTTTGTTTCAAATCATGGAATATTGTACCAATTATGAAAGGTTATTTAATTTTGAATAATAATCCGTTTAAATTGGGTGTAATCGTCGATTGAAATCGGCTATTTTTTTACCCGGACAAATGCACTTTTGTTTGAAACGAAATTTTTTTTTGTTTCAAATCATGGAATATTGTACCAATTATGAAAAGTTATTTAATTTTGAATAATAATCCGTTTAAATTGGGCCGAAACAACAACCAGTTTTCGTGTAATCGTCGATTGAAATCGGCTATTTTTTAACCCGGACAAATGCACTTTTGCTTGAAACGAAAATTTTTTTTGTTTCAAATCATGGAATATTGTACCAATTATGAAAGGTTATTTAATTTTGAATAATAATCCGTTTAAATTGGGCCAAAACAACGACCAGTTTTCGTGTAATCGTCGATTGAAATCGGCTATTTTTTTACCCGGACAAATGCACTTTTGTTTGAAACGAAAAATTATTTTGTTTCAAATCATGGAATATTGTACCAATTATGAAAGGTTATTTAATTTTGAATAATAATCCGTTTAAATTGGGCCGAAACAACGACCAATTTTCGTGTAATCGTCGATTGAAATCGGCTATTTTTTTACCCGGACAAATGCACTTTTGTTTGGAACGAAAAATTTTTTTGTTTCAAATCATGGAATATTGTACCAATTATGAAAAGTTATTTAATTTTGAATAATAATCCGTTTAAATTGGGCCGAAACAACGACCAGTTTTCGTGTAATCGTCGATTGAAATCGGCTATTTTTTTACCCGGACAAATGCACTTTTGTTTCTAACGAAAAATTTTTTTGTTTCAAATCATGGAATATTGTACCAATTATGAAAGGTTATTTAATTTTAAATAATAATCCGTTTAAATTGGGCCGAAACAACAACCAGTTTTCGTGTAATCGTCGATTGAAATCGGCTATTTTTTTACCCGGACAAATGCACTTTTGTTTGAAACGAAAAGTTTTTTTGTTTCAAATCATGGAATATTGTACCAATTATGAAAGGTTATTTAATTTTGAATAATAATCCGTTTAAATTGGGCCGAAACAACGACCAGTTTTCGTGTAATCGTCGATTGAAATCGGCTATTTTTTTACCCGGACAAATGCACTTTTGTTTGAAACGAAAAATTTTTTTGTTTCAAATCATGGAATATTGTACCAATTATGAAAGGTTATTAAATTTTGAATAATAATCCGTTTAAATTGGACCGAAAGAACAACCAGTTTTCGTGTAATCGTCGATTGAAATCGGCTATTTTTTGACCCGGACAAATGCACTTTTGTTTGAAACGAAAAATTTTTTTGTTTCAAATCATGGAATATTGTACCAATTATGAAAGGTTATTTAATTTTGAATAATAATCCGTTTAAATTGGGCCGAAACAACAACCAGTTTTCGTGTAATCGTCGATTGAAATCGGCTATTTTTTTACCCGGACAAATGCACTTTTGTTTGAAACGAAATTTTTTTTTGTTTCAAATCATGGAATATTGTACCAATTATGAAAGGTTATTTAATTTTGAATAATAATCCGTTTAAATTGGGCCGAAACAACAACCAGTTTTCGTGTAATCGTCGATTGAAATCGGCTATTTTTTTACCCGGACAAATGCACTTTTGTTTGAAACGAAAAATTTTTTTGTTTCAAATCATAGAATATTGTATCAATTATGAAAGGTTATTTAATTTTGAATAATAATCCGTTTAAATTGGGCCGAAACAACGACCAGTTTTCGTGTAATCGTCGATTGAAATCGGCTATTTTTTTACCCGGACAAATGCACTTTTGTTTGAAACGAAAAATTTTTTTGTTTCAAATCATGGAATATTGTACCAATTATGAAAGGTTATTTAATTTTGAATAATAATCCGTTTAAATTGGGCCGAAACAACAACCAGTTTTCGTGTAATCGTCGATTGAAATCGGCTATTTTTTTACCCGGACAAATGCACTTTTGTTTGAAACGAAAAATTTTTTGTTTCAAATCATGGAATATTGTACCAATTATGAAAAGTTATTTAATTTTGAATAATAATCCGTTTAAATTGGGCCGAAACAACAACCAGTTTTCGTGTAATCGTCGATTGAAATCGGCTATTTTTTTACCCGGACAAATGCACTTTTGTTTGAAACGAAAAATTTTTTTGTTTCAAATCATGGAATATTGTACCAATTATGAAAAGTTATTTAATTTTGAATAATAATCCGTTTAAATTGGACCGAAACAACGACCAGTTTTCGGGTAATCGTCGATTGAAATCGGCTATTTTTTTACCCGGACAAATGCACTTTTGTTTGAAACGAAAAACTTTTTTGTTTCAAACCATGGAATATTGTACCAATTATGAAAAGTTATTTAATTTTGAATAATAATCCGTTTAAATTGGGCCGAAACAACAACCAGTTTTCGTGTAATCGTCGATTGAAATCGGCTATTTTTTTACCCGGACAAATGCACTTTTGTTTGAAACGAAAATTTTTTTTGTTTCAAATCATGGAATATTGTACCAATTATGAAAAGTTATTTAATTTTGAATAATAATCCGTTTAAATTGGGCCGAAACAACAACCAGTTTTCGTGTAATCGTCGATTGAAATCGGCTATTTTTTACCCGGACAAATGCACTTTTGTTTGAAACGAAAAATTTTTTTGTTTCAAATCATGGAATGTTGTACCAATTATGAAAAGTTATTTAATTTTGAATAATAATCCGTTTAAATTGGGCCGAAACAACAACCAGTTTTCGTGTAATCGTCGATTGAAATCGGCTATTTTTTTACCCGGACAAATGCACTTTTGTTTGAAACGAAAATTTTTTTTGTTTCAAATCATGGAATATTGTACCAATTATGAAAAGTTATTTAATTTTGAATAATAATCCGTTTAAATTGGGCCGAAACAACGACCAGTTTTCGTGTAATCGTCGATTGAAATCGGCTATTTTTTTACCCAAAGTGTGGAGCTGACATCAAAGAAAATCGGTATAAATATCACGAACGGCCAGGAATCAAAATGTGAATTTTGAAACATTAACACCAATAAATCATCAAACGAATTTATTTTTTCCTCAAAACTTGAACATTCATAGCTGAATGTGAAACCGAACTGACCAATGAAGATATTCCATTGCGATACATTTGTCCTACGTTCAAAAACTTTTCTGCCTATAATTGACAAATTTTCAAAATATCTGTCAACATTTGAATCGACAAACAGAAAGTCATAGTAACAATCGCGATAAAATTCAAAACATTTTTTGCTAGGGAAGGTTTGCCGAAGCAGATCACAATCGATTCATCCACCAAATTTAACTCACAATTTTTTGGTTCAGTTTATGAATTTGCATGGTATAGCGTTACACACCACCACAGCAAAATCGATAATTGATGGAGGATGGAACCTTCGCCATCGCCAAAGGACATCTAATCATTAAAAATATTCCTGAAGTTGCGCAATCAAATGAATATCTGAAAAATTAGCAAAATAAGTATCAAGAAATAACAAATGATATTAAAGATGCAAATCTGTAAAATAAATCTAGCAATATTAATACTCCAAACACAACACGTCAAGAGCCAATACAATTTCATACAGGTCAACCTTAACAAAGATAATATTCTGTTACAGAATGCTCCCTGCCCCTCTATCGACACTTTTATGAGATAATTTTCAATTTTTTTTTGGAAATTATGGGCAGTGTGTTTTTATTTAAATTTTTCTATATCACAAAATTAAAATATGTAATGCTAAGAAAATTTTGAGTCTATTGTTGTTGTATATTCCGATCGAACATGCACAACTTCTCTGTTTGAGAAATAACAAAATATTAAAAGAAAATTTCGGGAAACGGAAAAAATTAAGCACGGTGTATTTAAGCCTGTATCAATAATCAGAAAAAGGAATGAAAACAATTTGGCTCCTCACGTAACTTAAAATTTATTGTTTTGATTTAAGGTTCTCATTAAAAATTTTAGAATTTCGATTTTGAAAATCCATTAAATCATTATAAAAACAATTGTACAAGCGAGCCCGCACAGCATTTTCGTAAGGCTGAAGAAATGAATAATAAGTCAAATTTAGGCAATTAAATTTTTTTATTTATTTAAACCATTCATCATGCTTCCAAAAGCAAATTGCTGATTATGACGTCACATACTCTAACTTTTCAGGTAGGCATCATCTTACAATTATATTTTATTTTATTTAAAATAACCCACTCTACTATTTTGTACGTAAATAGATTTCGTGGATAGCGGCAATGAATATTGTCCTTCAAGAGATAAAGAAACGTCGTCAGAAAATTTGGACACATCACCACATAGCCCTATTATTCTAAAATGCATTTCCCGTCCACAAAACGATTTGTCAAATCATTTTTAAGAAGTAAGAGCACCATCAAGCTCAAAACGGATCAGAAACGAGAAAATAGGGCCCGTGCAATATTCCATAGATTTTTCCATAGATTAAATTCGTATACGTATACAAATCTAATTGGAATTCTGCTAATTCCAATTGGAATTTTAAAGCCTTTCTATGTAGTTGTGTGGAGTACACTTGTTTTATATTTAATATATGTTTTTAATATATATTTTATGTTTATATATATGTTTATATATGTGTGTTTTATATATGTGTGCAGTGGTTAAAGCTTCGGCACTTGGACCGGGAGGTACTGGGTTCGAATCCCATCAGAGGCTAGATGCAAATCGAATTTTCATCATCGATTACAATCGGTGATGTTAATAAACACAACTATGACCCTCTGATGGAGTGCAGAATTCAGCGCCGACCCACCGTCCATGTCAATGTACAGGTTGACATGGAGCTTGCAATGTGCAGGTGGTATACTGTAGTTGTGTGAGTAGGTGAATAGGTGAATGGGTTAATGATGTAGCATGAATGCGTGGTATCACAATGGGCCAAAAATGGCCTAAGTGTCAACCACTGAAACCTATATATGTGTTTATATTATGTATGATTATATGTAGACGAAAGAATGATTTAAATTTTAAGGGGATGAATTATATGATTGAATTGGTATGAATGCTCAAAGTGTATTTCCTAATTAGAGAATAAATATTTTATAATATTTTATTATATGCTTTGATTAATATTTTATGATCGTATGTTTTGTGATTTGAAGTTGTATGAGTGTTTTGTAATATGATGATGTTTTTTAGTTGTATATGAAAAATGTTTTCTTACAAATGGGAAATTTTTTCTGAATTCGGATTTGATATTACGTGTTTTCGTATGTTAGTAAGTACGTTTTAATTATTATATTATCCTTATATAATTGATCGATTTGATTCGATCAATTATAATTTGCGTAAATCTTTCCCTGGAGCAATAACCACCATGTATCGGGTCATGTATCAGCTGTGCACATCTATTGCAGCTGGGATAGATTAACGGGATAATTTATTGGTTTCTGTGTATTTTGTTATTATTATTATTATATGTCGTTGTTCGTTTTCTGTTGTGTTTACGGTGATTTAACACCTTGGTTAGTAAGTATAGGGTTTTCTCGAACTTGTTATGTCTGCTTCAACTCACTACCCTTGGCTTGGGCAGACGGACTTAAAGGTCTAGTCCGGTGAGTACAGACGTGTATGTGATTATTTGATACTTACCAAAATGTTGAAATCTCTTCTTTACTTTACTTCAAGAAGTTAACTTTATTTCTGTATTTAAAAATTTATTTAATCAAATAACGAGTTTACTATTCTGGATAATAACTAGCAGCTCGGAGTAACAACTAACAACTCTGGATATCAACTAACTTATTACTAAAAATCTCGCGGTTTATATACAAATTTAGTACCCGCTCATTCCTTTGATTTCATTGGTTTACGAGTACATTGATCGCGGCTCGCGTTGTCGGTATATTTAATTTTTTTGTTTGGTTATATTTAATTACATATGTTCATAAAAATATTTGTACTTAAATGTTTAATCTCTTTTTATTTAAAAATGTTCCCGATTTGTGATTTATGAGATTTTGAAAAATCTTCTAATTTTGCTATCTATGATTTTTATGTTCTACTAGAATGCTCTTTATAGTTAAATTATTTCATTTTTATGTCTTTTGATATTTTGGATTATTTGAAGATGTTAAATATCGTGTTTGAATTTTTTGTTGTTCTTATGTTAGGGAAATTATGTTTCTATATTTTTATGATGTTTGGTAGGTGATGATACTTTTATGTTTTAGAGAAGTACGTTCGGGTTTAGTCCTTTGTAATTTAATGGATTCGATTTTCTTATCATTAACAAATTATTCATGATCAATATTTTTCGACTAACAATTTTATATTTTATTTATCTTCGAAAATAATTTCATCTTTTATGATATTTTAGGAAGTGATTTTATTTTGGTACTTAGGAAATATTTTTAATTTTGTTTCTTGTAATTTAAGCGGTTCGATTATCTTATCCTTTTTAAATGTTCATAGTCAATTGTTTTATGACTAACAATTTTATATTTTATTTATCTTCGAAAAATATTATATTTTTCGGAAGTGATGATATTTTTATGTCTAAGAAAATGTGCTTGGTGATCGAATGTTTCGTGATTTTGCTTAGAATACTCTTGTTATGATTTTTTGTGTTCTTAAGGAATTTATAATCAACGTAGGGGTCGATATCCTGAAAACACAACACACTGTTATGATTTTTAATTTGCGAAATTCTTAATGAAAAGTAAAATATTATGTTTGATTTTACATTATTTTAAATAGTTTAGAAAGCATAGAACAAATTTTTATATAAATTACAAAATTTATACATAATTTTAATTCAAATCATTGAAATAAAATAAAAGTGAGATAGAAACAAGAGACAGATATATATTCATTGAATTGACGATATTTAAAAAAATAAGCACATCAAGATAAGTTTAATGAAATCGAGCAAATTTTATCAGTATATTTATAAGACGTATATCAAATTGTCTTAATTAAAATGGCAGAAAAATATTGTATCTTATAAATAAAGTAAAAATTAAAATTTTAATTGATAAATTACGGAGAAAAAAATATTACTGTAACATAACCATAAAATGTTTAACCAAAATATTGTACTAAACAGTCGGGACGCAAACCAAATATACTGAACTCAAACCAATTATGAATTTCTCATTAAATTCTAATAAGAAAATTCCAGAGATTTTTCCAGAGATTAAAAAATATATCGAATCAACTTAAGAATTTTTTACTTTTATAAGTAAATAAGAATGTCCTTTTAAAGCAGTAAAATTTAATAAAAATTGGTAATAATCAACCAGAAGCAGTGCATTATTAAAACAAGATGGGTTTAGGTAGGTATTTAATCAACTACTTAACGAATTAGAGAGAACTGAATCACAATCTCCAGGGGCCGAATTTTGGTCAAAAAATGGGAATAAAAATTATGAGAATTGCAGTTGTTTTACTTACCTACTAGACCTAAGACATTAAATTATATAATTGTTTGATACAAACAGCGAACAAATTCAATATTTACGTCTAGTACGTATGTGAAACAAAGATAAAACTCATAAATCTTATTCTCGGTTTTCGACCAAAATTGGGTCCCAGATATGATCGTCAATGGCCATCAAAATTTAGTAAAAAAAACCAAAAACAGGAGAATTTTTTGTTTTTTTTTTACTAAATTTTGATGGCCACTAATGATAAGTGACTCTGACCTGAATCACAAACATCAAACATGGCTAATATTGGCCATCCAAATTTGGGTAAAAATGGTATCTTAACATCTAAAACATCAAAATTCGTAGCAATAACCCCGAGGTCGTGCATTATTAGCAGTAAGTGGTTTTGGTCAGGTCTGGCTAGTACACGATGTTGACCAATGAGTCACCTAACCAAAACTAGCTACTGCTAATAATGCACGACCTCGGGTTTATTGCTACGAATTTTGATGTTTTAGATGTTAAGATGTCATTTTTACTCAAATTTGGATGGCCATTATCGGCCACTCCCAGAGATCGTGATTCAAGTCTGGCTAGTACACGATGTTTGTCATAGAGTCACCTAACCAAAACTACTTACTGCTAATAATGCTCGACCTCAGGTTAATTGCTACGAGTTTTGATGTTTTAGATGTTAAGATGTCATTTTTACTCAAATTTGAATGGCCATTTTCGGCCATACCCTGAGATCGTGATTCAGGTCTAGCTAGTACACGATGTTTGTCATTGAGTCACCTAACCAAAACAACCTACTACTAATATAGCTCGACCTCGGGTTTATTGTTACGAATTTTGATGTTCTAGAATGTTAAGATGTCATTTTTACTCAAATTTGGATGGCCATTATCGGTCATTTTGGCCTATAGTACATGAAGTTTTTCATTGAGCCTTCTTGGTAAACCATTTTGTGTTTACAATGCTTACAATTTTTTTTAGAAAATGTTATATATTTTTTATTTAAATTGAGGTTTGAGTCATTTTCTAAAAAAGACTCATACTTATCACTTTGGACGGCAGTCCAAACGAGTGACGAAAGCACCTACTGTGCTGGAAGTCGAACGAAGTATATTATACAGCAAGTTTCGAACTTTTTCACTTTGAGGTCGCCAGGATCATGTTATATACCATTGGAAAGGTCTTGAAAAAACCTAAATAATGTATAAAACCATGAATTTCTACCAACATTGAGTGGAGATATGACCTTCCAAAAAATGCCCCAATTATTTTCTAACTGGCAAATTATGATTTTAGACGTCAATACCAATTCAACGACACCTCAAACGTCCAAAACGGATGATTTTGACCAAAGTTATGACAATTTTAAATTTTTCTATGACGTCACCATATAATCTTGTTTTGGTATATATGTTTGTTTGTCCGTACCTTTTATTTGATCTCATATTTTCAGGGGTTGTAGTACTTAAAAAACTAAGCAACTTTTGTTCTACAACTTTTTGATTTGGCCGTCATGTTGGTCGCGGCCAGCCTCTGAACGGCATTTTGCCACGTCCACAGTGCTGAATCTATTCGGCATACCCTGGACGTATGCATATCGTTGGAAAGGTATTGACGCCCGCTATCAAATAGCAAAAAAAAAGTATTCAAAAAATTAGGTTGGAGGGTCATCTTGGCCAAAAAGCTGAAAAATGCGAAATCGGCCGGCCACATTAGGCCGAATTGCTAAAAAATGAGCAAAAGACTTTTGGTTCATATTTTCAGGATTATTAGCCACAAATCTCACCTACAATATGACATCAACCGTTTGTCCCAGAAAACTCGTATATTTTAGATATTGACCTCCATAACTTAAAAGCCACCTTAATTTTTTGCAAAATTTCATTTTTTGGCTCAAATGCACCCTAATATCGGTCCGTTGCGGTTCATAATGATAGTGAATCAACGTATTACAATGAAACAAATCGTCGCCTCAGTATTATCTTGTCGTAAGTCCAAATATGTCATTTTTGGGAAATTGAGTTTTAAGTTTGAAAGCTTATTTAGATAGTATAACATCGAGAAGTGTTTAATTTAATAGAATAATTCCAAACCTATCGTACCATATATTGATTACCACTTCCTACACTTTAGATAAATCCACTAGTTTTTTCGGAAAATCAGTAACAGTTTTCCAATTTGTCGTATAATTTTCGAAGTTGTACCAAACAATGGACTTACGATAAAAAATTTGCTCATACGACAAACACCTTCTGACTAACAAATACATAAATCACATTAAAATTTATGGACTTACGATAAAATTTGTAAAAATCTTAGGAGACGTAAGATTATTTTATAAAAATGAACGTTTGACTGTTAATGGTACAAATTAGAAAGCAACTAAAACATTCGTAAACATCGTCTGAATGTATCTTTTATTTTCAAAAACAAATATTCAGTAGTTTAAAAATAAAATAACATATTAAAAAAAAATTCAAAATAAACAATAGGAAATAAAAAATAACCGCGATTTGCACCATTCAATAATAACCAGGATACTGAATTAAAATTGCGATTAACCTTTATATATATTCCGCTAACGTGGTGGAGTACTGTGATCTTATTGGTTTATTTTGTGACAGAAAAAAATTGGACGTATATCAAAATATTTGTTTATGCTGGACATACGACATTTGTATTATAAATGTGTGTTAGCGACTTTGTCGTATCTCCAGAATTTGTGACATACGATACAAATATAAAGTTTATGATGTTGTGTGAATTTACAATAAATAAATTCTCTGTAACTCAGAAACCATATAACCCAGGATAAAATGGATTGTAGATTTAGAAAGAGGAAGAAAAGTGACTCTTTTTTCATAACAAAAAAAATGAAAAAACTGACCGAAAAAATCACCAAAAACATTGAACATTTGAGTCTCCTTGCATAAAATCGATATTTTTTTATCATTATGATGATTTCTTTGAAAAATAGATCTTATCTCCCCTCCCATCGCATGAAGATGGAATATCAGGGAGAGGCTAGCTACCATTAACTTTTATTTCCAGCTAACACACTAAAATATGTATATTTTATTGTATTGTTTAAGGAATCAAAAATGAATGGTAGCCGCATGCAGTTAGTGACAAAACAGCAAGAAACATGCAAAAAAATTGTTGAATTACTCAATCGAATTTCTACCAAAAACACATGCATCTGGCCTAAATTTTTACTACTCTGTAACATACACTAAAAACTAAACAACAAATGTTCAGCCGATAGCCTACGAGAACCGGGTGTGTAATAAAATCACACCCGGCATGACCTGTTTGTGGCATGTGGTAAAGGATTCTGAAATAAAATCTACTAAAAGACTACAAAATGAAGATTGAAAAATTCCATGCAAAATAAAGAAATAGAATCGTCTTCCACACACTAGAAACAGTACACCAGAACGTAGGTTATCGTGCTGAACATAATAAAAAAAACTACCTACCTGAACCTAATGATGAGACCTGACCCTACTATTCAACATAAAAAAGATAATATAAGTCTTTACTATTTCGAGGACAAGAGCATATTATGTACTTTCCAAACATAAATCGTATTGAACCATTCTTCAATAGAAACAATTTTGTTTTATTGTTTTCCATTTTTTTATTGAAACAGTTTCGTTCTATTGTTTTACGTTCTATTGTGCCTCATACACAGACGCAGGCCACTGGAGTAACGAATATCGAGAGAAGAAGAACGAATAATTCACACTCCGTAACACACAGCCGGCATCTGTGTGAGAGTATGCATAATTCGTTTTTCGCGAAACGAACAACAATTAAGCTCTGAACAAAGTCTGAAACGCAGATGCCAATATTCAACAAACTACAGAAGATTGTATTGGTTACACTAACAATCCCATGTTAATTTTTTTCTTTCGTACCACTACTTATTAAACTAGTGCCCACATACAATGTACTCATATATTTTAATACAACTATCTATAGTGTAGTTTTTAGTGTATTTGTTGCATTAGCATGGCTTTGTTGTTCGTTTTGGTCATTTCAATGCCGCGCATCTGTGTATGAGGCACAATAACACGTAGCGGCCACTTGTGTGATATCGTGTGTGTGTGAACTCAAAACGACTGACAACAATAAAACGAATCGCAATTCAATTCATTTTCAATTTGCCTTGCCAAAATCATTGATATCAAATAAAAAACCTCTTAACGAGGTAAATGTTCGAGTGACGAAAGCCGAATTCAATTCACAAAGTTTCTGATATCAAATTTGTGCCGAAAAAAACAGTTGTATTCGATTTGTCAACGATTTTTCGGAATGTTAGTGCATTCGGCGCGTTTGTTTACATTTTTCTTTCTAGCTGTCAAAAACAACAACTTATCAACGGTTTTTTTAATGTTAAACAACAACGCGCTGAATGCACTTACATTCCGAAAAATCGTTGACAAATCGAATACAACTGTTTTTTTCGGCACAAATTTGATATCAGAAATTTTGTGAATTGAATTCGGCTTTCGTCACTCAAACATTTACTTCGTTAAGAGGTTTTTTATTTGATATGATTGTACTAAAATTTCCAATATGATTCATTTTTTTCCTATTCGAATTTGAATTAGCAGTGTGATACTCATACATACATAACATCTATGGAAAGTCTGGAATACTTCACACCCGTGAGAAAATAATGGTAAGGTAGTCAAAGAAACGACGAATACAAAAAAAAAGGAATGGAAAACGGTCAAACCAAAAAAAAATTGTATAACTCCGGAATTCAGCATCTAAACGTTCATGATAAACTGATTAAATTGCGTGTCATGAACCCCCATGCAAATGCAAATTTGCAAGATGTGGTGAAAAAATTATTTTATCTGATCGCCCAAAAAAATTTTACCAAGACTATTTTCTCACAACAACCACCGAAGCACCTTATGGCAAAATTAAAGTTTGCAGAGAAATGTTGCAGAACGCTTTGGATATTAATTCACAGTGGATACAAACTGCATATAAAAAGCAATCTGAAGGAATCCATCCTAAAGTATGTGAAGTTATCCCAGAATTCTATTCCAGAAAATAAAAATTTTTAATCGGACAACACTAACATATCAATAACCAATTTGCTCTTGTGTGAAGTAATTCAGCGTAGAATTTTTATCAATTTAAAATTGTTAAATTCGATTGGTTTTCCATATAATAAATAAAATTAAAATTTAACGTATAAAAAACTGTAAAATTTTCAAGAGTATACTAAAAAGTTCTTAAAGAGTTCATTTTCGGGAAAAGTTAAGTAACTAAAAAGTTCTTAAACAGTTCATTTTCGGGAACTTGTCACGAAACGATTTTTTTCTAATTTCGCTACTAGTATACATTGCAAAATCATGTAGCTCTATCGTTACAAAACAAACTACAATCAGTGTTATTTAGATACACTAACAATGCAATGTAAATGAATTTATTTTTTTATTTTGTTTTATTTCGCTACCTACACATTTATGTTTAATTATCTAACAAAATCTACTTTTTCTACTTTCGCAAATTTATTATTCCAATATTACTAACACAAAGTCAGAATTTTTTTTTGTTATAAATCAACGCCAATTTATAAATATAAAAAAAATTGACTTTTGTTATACAAATGCGCAAAAACAGACACGCCTCTCTTACAATTTTGACAATATACCATAGATAGAGATAGATAGTTTTACGAAAATTTTAAAATACACGCAAAAACATTTCATTGGCTTCACTCAATAATAGAAACTCCACCTATTTTTATCATTAAAATAGATAATATAATAGAACAATAAAAAGAAGAGATCGCAACACATCATACTACCACAGAAGCAATACATAAGTAAATTACTTATCGCTCAATAACACAACTCAAAATTTTTAATTTTTCAGTAGAGCGATTTGAGAATATCACTCAAAATTGAGCGTAAAAACGGCGTTTTTCAAAAGTAAATAAAAATACATTCTGATGAGCAAAATAAATTTTTTTCTGCGCTCCTACATCCTACATCCTCAATCGGATCTTAATTTTTATGTCTTTAATATTTTGCAAATTTTCTTATAATATTTTCCAGTATCTTAAATTGTTAATTTCTTTGTTAACTTCTCGTGAATTGAGTCATTTTTTATATGGGATTATACCTAATTTGCTAGAAATAACTACATAAGAGAGTATGTTGTGATACAAAATAATCAAAATATGAATTATTGGGTATCGTTTGATTTGAATCTCTTAGAAATGAGTGAATTTTGAGTTGTGCCACTTTTGTAGCAAATGAGCGATTTATCAACGATAATACATTCATTTAGTACCGGTGAAGTTAAATTATTTTTATTATTTTATTTATTGCCTTTACATACAACCATACCATTTAAAACTAGCAATACTTTAATTAGAATCAAACAACTCTCACATTTTGTACGAAGCGATGATATAAATATAGAGGGCCATCAAATTTTTTCATAAAAAAATTGAGTAAATAAAATCATAAAAATTCCGAAAATTTGTTAACTCATAAATTAAAAAATAATCTAAAACTAAACCAATCGTTTGAAATTCAATACTCTTTGAACCCACACATAATGCTGATGTTAAGTTATCGCATATGTAAAATATGATAGAATTATTCTATAACAAACCAAGAAAATAAAAAGGCAATAAGTTTTGCTTGAACTCGTAAAAAACTAAAGTGATTATTGTCTGAAATTGACCATGACGTAATTTAAGAACTGAATAGCGATTCTTGTGTATTCTGCCGTATGGAATACATAAACTATAAAAAATATTTTAGTTTCTTCTATTGGAAAAAAAAAATAATTAACTCGATCTCGACAATTGGTTCTTTTGTCTTTAAAAATTATCAAAATCGTTTAACGCGTTTCGGTTAAATGAAAAATCTTGTATATCTTGTTTTTCTAGATGAAAAAAATGTATGTGTGATGAATTCAAACCGTGAAAATTTTTAAATTGTGCTGTGACACAATATACTCATACTAAGGTTGTTTAACGAAAACGATCTTAGTCTAGACTTCTGCTAAATATAGAGCGATATAATATATCTGTACGTGCAAACCAACATTTTAATGAACCATGTCAAACAGCATAAAATATGTAAATAATAAAAAATTTACGCTGTATCGACATTATGTTTGGGTTAAGGAATGCGAGCTTATACATATTTGGAAATCGAGTTTTATTTTAACAGAGATTTTTATTTTAAGGCCCCGATTCAAGGTAACACGTGGTCGATTTTCAAAGCTAAGACACAAAACACTGGTTTATTTTTTCTAGTAGATGGAGCGTACAGTACCATTTTGAAATTTTCATCAAATTTTGTATTTTCGTAATTTTTCATTTTTTATCTTTTGGAGACATGTGCATCGAAAATAAACATAAAACGAAAGAATGAAAAAGTTCAAATTTTTATGGAAATACCGACTGATTCAACTCTTCAGAGTACGAGAGGATTGCGAAGGTATATAAGATATCTTATGATAGCCGATAGTTTATATAAGATCTATCCTGAAGTTTACATCTTTTGTCTGACAAGGTGACTGTTCTTGATTTATCTGTAGATTACTAATTTTATAGCAATTGACCCGCTTGTATTCACTGCTGGTAATCTGGTAATTGCTGTACTTATTACATTTCGATAAGTAATTTTTTATTACAAAATGTTAATTGATGTTGACTTACCATAGACGAGGTTGATTACCAACTTGTGGTGGTTGGTCTCTTCATTTCATGGACGGTTGAGGACCAACTTAAAATGAGAGATGGAATCCCTCGTTCATTCGTTCCTCATTCAAATTTCGGGTATTTGCACCTTTTTTGGATCAATCATTTTTTGGATCATATACACGCCAACGTCGCCAAAACCAATGAGAGGAAATGGAATATATCGATTGAACATTTAAACACGTCGATAATGTGGCCATAATATTTATGAGACTTCGACTTGTGTCAGGTTCCAAATTCCTCCAATATGGATTTGATGGATGGATAGATGGATCCTGGCACACCAGGATTGAAGGTTTATTGACAAGTTCCGGAGAATTGAAGTTGCAAATTAAGAAGCCAATATCATTATTATTGATTCACCATTATTTAGAGTGTGCGATTAAGACTAACGGTTTTACAAATAACCAGAAATAGGGACAGGGCATGTTTGTAATAATTATAGAATTGACCCGGTTCCAGATGTCTAGTAGTCAGAAGTAGTTATAAAATTTGTTATATTTATATAAAACTAGCTGTACCCTGCCCGCTTTGCCGGTCGTATCATTTTAAATGAATTTTTTTTTTATTTTTTGTAATATTAAATTAAAATTAAAATGAAATCAAAAATATTTTATTTATATAAAAATTCATTAATTTACTAAAATGCTCTTTGGTATAGAACATATTTTGATGTTCCTTCAGGTGCGGTCACATATAATGATGACGGTTTTCCCACAAGTGAGCGTCTACCATCTAATTGACAAAGTCAGAAGCATGGATATTCCAAATTTAAACCACAAACTTCAAGTGACTGACCTTGTGATTTGTTAATGGTCATATCAAAAGCTAGACGAATGGGGCATTGTATTCTTTTAAAATTAAATGGCATATCTGACGGAATTATAATAGGGTTTGGGATTAAAACTTCTTCTCCTTTGTATTTGCCAGTTAATATGGTTGCTCCAATTAAATATGTCATTCATTTTTTAACAGCAAGTCGGCATTACAAAGTTTTGGTTGGTTAATATTTCATATTAAAATGATAGTACACCAATTTTTAATTCAAGAATATGTGGTGGTACTCCAGGCAAATCTAATAAATTTAAAAATTCTGTAGAATAGTTTACCACTTCGTCTTGATCTATACCACAATCAATTGGTTTGTATGAAAATTTTTCACCAACATTTTTATTTTGAATGGCAGTATTTATATCATTAACGTCCTTGTTTTATGATGCCAATATTGATCGACCACTTAACCAATTATGATTTGGATTGTTGTACAATATTTGGGTATACGGTTTCAATTAATTTTTCTTTTTAGCCTTTTAAAATACAAAAGTTTTGTGGAAACGTAATTGAATCAGTTGCACTATCAATTTGAAGTTTTCCATTTCCAATGTCTAATAATTGTTTTGGAAATGTTATAGCCGATTCATCGTTTTGCAATTGAAAACGCATATATATTGTTAAATTTAAATTTTTAAATGTTTCTCCAGAAATTATATGGTTTTAAACATTCGTTTGATTCACCAGCTGGAGTTGATCGGGTTATAACAGGTACCTATGTTAGTATCTGTCTAAAATCACCTGATAATTATATTGTTGTACCATCAAATATCTGTTGGTTGTTGCATAAATCTTGTAACGTTATCTAATGCTTCTAATGATTTTTGATGTGCCATTGTGCATTCGTCCCAGATTATTATTTTGCATTGTTGCAATACCTTTCCAGATGTTTTTGGTATGTTACATGTTGGTGTTTAAATTATTTGCATATTTAATGGGAGTTTTAGTACTGAATGAGGTGTTCTATTGCCATCTAATAATGTTCCTGCTATTCCTGAAGAAGCAATTGCTATTGCTATGTATGTTGATTTGCGATCTTATCAATGTAATTATTAAATCGAAAAAACTCCCATAGAAGCTGACACTTCCAGTGGCTCACGACCCATAGAACATATATATAAATTTTTATTACAGTTCATACAGTAGTTTTTGAGTTTATCGACCGAAAATGCTCCTACGGAAGCTTCAACTTCCGGTGGACCATTTTCAGCTAAAAACCATTCTCATGACCCATACAACATATACACCAATTTTTATCAACATTGGTACAGCAGTTCTTAATGTTACAAATACACACGTCATTATTATATACATACATAGAGATTCTGGATATAAAATTTGATCGTCTTGTGAACGGCAAAATGACCGGTAACTTAATCAGGAATTACAAACCCAAATTTATTTGATTTTTTTGATAGCTTGATGGTTTTTTTGGATCTGGCATCCCCGCCGTCAAATTCAATTGGTTTTTGAAATTTGGAATCTGGAGTATTATTAAGCAAACATAAAGTCATTACGTTATTTAGTGTTTTGGATTGTCGGTTATAAATGCCAGACACAAGTCTTAATGATTGATCTTTTTGTTTTCATTAAAAAGTTGTCAAAATTAGTTTGAGTCGATAATCGTAAATCGTACTGAAGGCTGCCGCATGGAAATTGTCTACGAGCTAAGTGCAACCAGTGCAACATAATAAAATTAAAAATGTGTGATATGTGTATAATGTAATTGTTGTTGTAATGCACTTGTTGTTGTACCACCGTTTCGAGATCAAACATTTTTAACTTTGTTATTTTGTACCTAGCTCGTAGACAATTTTCATATGGTAGCCTTTATTCTGCTTATATAATTAGCCCCTAGTATACATCTTGAATATATAGAAAAAAATATGAGCTTGAGGTGTAATTTTAACCAACAAACGATCAGATCTGCTTGTATAAAATTATGTATCGCGAATTACGAGATGTAAATTCAAGATAAACATTATAAAATCAATTCCGCGTGAAAATTTTGATAAATGGATTTATTATTCTAAATCACTACATCAACAACAACAACACATAGTTTAATTTTCAATCCCATCATTTTTGCGTTTATCACCAACTATTGTTATAGGACATTCATACTACTCCAAATGTACACACATCTGTACAGAATTGCTACGTACATAATATATATAATATATGTATTCATATCTCATTAAAATACTTATCTTTTCATTCTCTATAAGTAGATAAAATACAAATACAATTTACTATGGTATTTATTAGCGATTGAAAGCAAACCATCTCATTTTCATACACACCACTAAAAAATATTGTTTGTTTCACAGCTGTTCATCGATAACGTCCTTTTGCTTTTATCTTCCATATACATATATATGTACAGAGATACATCGAAACAAGCCATAGAAACTAACTACATCTGTTGTATTCTGGTAAAACTAATTAGGAATAAAATCAATAAATTTTACGATTGGTTTTTTACTTTGCTTTCTTTTTTTACCAAAGGAATTTGGTTTTTTGCTAATTTTTCGGTTAATATTTACAATTTAGCAAATCGCCACCGTCAATCATCTCAGATTTTTTTTCTGCGTCTTTTGATATATCATAATCTAAGTTTTGTTGACTGATATCGTCGCAATGGTACCAAAACTTTTTCGATTTTTGCGAATATTGTTTACTTTGTAATGCCATAGCGGAAAAACTAGAAGGAAAAATGGAAAAAGCCACTGGATTTTCCAAATGGAAAAAGTCAATTTTCCTAAAAAACTTCAATTAAAATTTTAAGACATAAATGTTGGCGATCGGTTGGTTAGTTTTTATGCTATGGTACCACGAAAAGTCGTGTTTTTGCAAAATACGTGACTCGGGGCCTTAAAAGCAATATCCGTTTAATACGAATAAAGTATATTACACTCACTAATACATAAAAGGATATTTAGGATTTAACAAAATATACACCATTGTGTACACAAGCGTGAAATTTTTCCTAAACCTTCCTAATTTTAATTTTTAGGATAGTTTAGGAAATAGTTCACGGAAATTTATAACAACCAATAATGAGTTTGGTATATATACAGGGTGGCGCACGAATCGTGCTACAAAAACAAAACGTAATAACTTTTTTTCTGTGTGACTAATCGGCTTTATTTTTTTTTATTGTATAGATAATTCAATTTTATTTTTATTTAACTAATTAGTTTTGAAAATGATAGACCGTAAATGACCTCCATGCTCATTCACGCATGTGCGACACCTGATCAGAAAATTATTCATTGCGCACTGAAGGGAATTATTCATTGAATTATTCATTGCGCACTGAGTATTTCTGGATTAGTTTCACTCCATATACGGCAATTTTGCTTGTTTACATTGCCGTTTAGATCAAAATGGGCCTCATCAGACATAAACAAGCAATTTATGAAGTTGTTGTCTTCTTCGGCCATTTCAATAATTTTCCGGCAAAATTCCAGGCGAATAGGCAAATCCAGAGGTTTTAATTTGCTTGTAATTTGGATTTTGTACGGAAACAAGTTTAAGTCATCATGAATTATCCGTTGTAATGACCGTCTGCTAACTCCAATTTGCGCCGATAACTCTCGAGTCGAAACACTTGGATTTGCCTGAATTGATGATGCTACAGCTGCGATTGTGGCTTCGACCCGAACATAGGGATCTCGATTGTACGGTCTACGTGCGATGCTTCCAGATTCAGCAAACATGCGTACCAACCTCATAATGGTCCATCTACTCGGGGGAGTGCCGCCAAACTCCCGCCTAAATTCCCTCTGGACGGAAATGATGGACTGCAAAGCATGGTAGCGCTGCACTATCCAAATCCTCGTTTCGGTATTCCAAGCATCCATTTTAGTAAATTTAAATAATAATCTGCAAAATAAAAAAAATAAAAAACAGATTAGTCACACAGAAAAATAGTTATTACGTTTTGTTTTTGTAGCACGATTCGTGCGCCACCCTGTACTATTTGTTGTTTGTGACAAATAATAAGTTCTGAATGAAAATAATTGAATTCTTTTCGATAAACACTAATAATATTCACCAAAAGCAAATATAATATTGCCGATCTCATATAAATTTTTTCGCCAATTTTTTTTTTAAAAGAGGGAACCAATGCACAGTAACCTCACTATGCGGACACTTTTTTCATTAAAAAAGTTTAGCTAAGACAACAATTTTGTGGGACATCTATACGTTTCATGAACAAAATTTTACGAAGTTTAAATTTTTTTATCGATCTTTATTTTCGACGATTTGCACATGCTGGATGCACATGTTGAAGTATGTACATACATATAGTAGTATTCAAATCTCGCTGGAATTCTGACAGTTCTCGCGCAGAAGTAATATGGCGGATACACAGTAATGTATTAAGTATAATATTCATGTTTATTGCTTACATTTTTACATTTATTTGTATTTAAATTGAATAGGAATTTTAGGATAAAATTAAAACACAGAGTTTAGATTTTATAAATTAAAATGATATTTAATTCGATAAGTTAAGAATTAATTCCAAATTCCATTAAATTGAAAACTGAATTTGCTTTTCTATGTTGTGGTTTTGTGCGATACGACTAACATTTGGATATTTATTTTCCCTAGTCCGTACCAAAATTAAATGTTGTCATTGTTTCCAAAAGGCGTGCAATATTTTTTTACACCTATTAATTTTCACTTGATATATGGTTCTAATAACATAAATACATAATAATTTTGAATGCTTTGTGTATTAAAACTGAAATATAATTATTTTTCATTGTTATTTATTATTTTATTTAGGTTTACTATCTAAGATAAATGCGACCCACCAAAATTTTTATAAAAAAAATTCTACACCACTGAAAGCTGCGCAGAACAGTTAAAAAAAAAGTTTTTTTTAAGATTTGAATATTACTAGTTAAATAAAAACGTAAACAAGAAGCAAAATCAACTGAATATTATCAATGGTTTTTACTTTTCGTAAAATATTATTTTTTTTTTTTTGTTTTGTGTCCTTTTAAAACAAAATTATGTTTTGTGTCCTATATTACCTATGTAACTTATGAATGAACTGTGAAAATATTTTATACGATAGACTACATTAGAAAGAAGTTATTGTAAATAAGACTTATTATTATTGTTTTAAATTTAATCAAAATAATTTTTTTTGAGTTGTATGCAACATTGTTATTCGTATTATTAAGCGATAATTTGTTAATCCGTCGAAATTGATAGCAGGAATAATACATATGTAGATTATAATTTTTTAATTATATAACTAAGGAAGCATATACACATGCCAATTTTATATTGTCCTTACGAGTGTGTTTTTCAAAATCGCATATAAACAAAATTGACCTTGAACTGGTTTATGACCTAGACAGTTTTGTTTTATAAACCTATTCTTAGTCAATATCGTTGATGACGTAAAACTAGTTCTAGCTTTAAATAAATAAATTTTTTATTTATTTATTTTTGGACTGATTGGTTTTGATACCGAAAAAATCTGACAATCATAAAATTTCATAAAAGGGCCCCAATTTAGAACTAGTCAGGTATTTAGGAAGCAAGAATTTTATTAAATTATAGGAGCCTATTATATTATAAAATATTATTTCGTTAAACAAAAAACTTTAGATAATTATTTTTTATTTCAAAATTTTTTTTCTGGAATTGAAGCCTATACAATAAAACACTCTATTACGGAGCCGTAACACTGTTTTATTGTATAGGCTTCAATTCCAGAAAAAAATTTTGAAATATAAAATTAAAACAGACTAATAATCATAATTATAATAATTATTTTTATTAAAGCTGATGTTCGATAGCAACTAGAAAAAACTCACGTTCATAGTTGATAAATTTGAATTTGGTTTGATATTCCTATGTTACTGCATTTACTGTATGACGTGCTAAACAGAATGAACATAATAGTAAATATAGATGAACTGGACGGAGTGTAAATAGCTACTACAATACGAACTATATTTAAATGAATGGACTGAGAAGACTGTATGGAGTAAGGACTGGATGGTGTATTGTGAACTGAATAAATTGTACGAGTATTGGTGAATACAATTGATGATGTCCTAGCTGCCCAAATAAATGGGCAGAACGCTCTGAATGAACTCGATTTTTAAAAATTATTCCCAATTAACAAAAACTAACCAATTTGGCGTGTGTATTGTTTCATATGAGATGGAATCCTTTAGCTACCTACTATCTGTATCTCACATGAGCTGTGGAACCGCTGTTAAGCATAACCTCGATTAAAAATCTCCTGCATCTCTTGGCTAAGAAGCCCTTTTCTTATTGCTTGCAACGCAGCTTTATGTGAAAGCGTGAAACTGGGAGAACACTTAAACCCTCTGTGAAAGCAAGGAAAGAATTGTCACAACTTTATGTCCACAAAAAAAGAACGGCGAACTGAAACCTATTTTGGAAGTTATTCCGCCAATTACTGTAGGAGAACTACTCATGGCTACTTGCAGGGTTAAGAATAACAAAACACCTCGTCCGATTTATTATTGAACATTGCCTTTAAACTGTCATCTCATGCTAGAAAATTGGTTTTCGTTCCCGAGTATATATATATATATATATATATATATATATATATATATATATATATATATATATATATATATATATATATA